>OU015503.1:102231764-102409264 GCA_907164885.2 Dolomedes plantarius | reverse complement strand
GTTTGCGCCCTTTTATCAAGCTTCCTGTATTGAATAATTACTGAAATGTCCTGCATAATGAATTCGTGTTGAATAAATCAGGTCTATGCATATGAAGTATATTTGTGTTCCAAATTTGTATCTACCTCTCAACTGGTTGTGTTTACAACGTAATTGAATGTCATTGAAATGTAATTGAATTTATTGTATTTGAATGTCATCTCATATATATATATATATATATATATATGTCGTGATTTGGACGGATGACAGAAAACAACAAGTTTAATTTAACTCGTTTATTAATTCCAATAATTGCAGCATAACCATGCTGGTTCAGATACCGCACGTGTCACCAACATACATCAAGTTTTTCCTCGTTCTGCGCACACACCAAAATCACTCATCTCCCTCCTAACCGTTGCCAACTCAGAACAGCAAAAATACCAGTCGGTCGTTCGGCGAGAAACTGGTTCCCCTACAAACTCCTGACTCTAATTCGTCGGGTTCGTATTCAAAGTGAGGGACGAGTCATTAAAAATAATAATTACTGGATCTATTTCTCACATATATATATATATATATATATATATATATATATATATATATGTATATATATATATATATATATATATATATATATATATATATATAATACGGACTTTTTGCCCACCCGGTATAACTTTAAAAATTTATAAAAACCGGAAAAATAACCAAAATATAAAAAGGCTTGCAGGGTTAGCATCGCTAGGTCACGGGATTATTTTTAAGACAGGAAAGAAAAATAATTCAAAAAACAGCCGACAGGTGGCACTGACGTACACAAGTCAAATGGGTGTATCATGCCGGGTGTATCGATCCAATATGTTGGAACTGAAAGATGCGATCCGCTGAGAGGTGTCTTGTATACATTCGGACCTGCTGCACGCTGCCGTTGCTGGATTTGTGACTCGCCTGCAATGTCTTATCCCCTGTGGTGGGGGGTCATGTGGAACACCTACCGCTGTAATAAACGATTTAGAAGCATTCTTTTCGTTAATTGCGCATCTTTTCTTTGACTTGTGTACGTCAGCGCCACCTGTCGGCTGTTTTTTGAGATTTTTTTTCCTGTCTTCAAAAAAATCCCGTGACCTAGATATGCTAACCCTGCAAACCTTTTTGAATTTTGGTTATTTTTCCGGTTTTTATGAAATTTTAAAGTTTATACGGATTTGTTGCCCACCCGGTATATATATATGTGTGTGTGTGTGTGTGAGTACACATATACATATATACACACATGTATGGATACAGGTATGCAAAATGTCATATGACGCTAACTTAACTTCTCGGGGAGTTTGTTTCCCGTAAATGTTACGCATCAAAACATGTTTTTCAACTAAAATTTAGACATGAGACTCTGCAAGGTTTGAAAAAAAAAGTCTGTTTTCTCTGTAATGATTTATTTTGACTGAGAGATAATTCGCTGAAAATCAAGCGCAAATTACATAGCTTGAAATGTGTTAGATTGCTAAAGGCCAAAGAAAATCCAAATTCCCCTGCTCGGGTAGGTAAATTTTAGCACATTCACCCAAGAACAGATACATGGTGTAGTAGTCGTCGGAACTGGCGTTTTAGAACACTACATAGCGATAGTGATGCGACATCGATAACAAAACATCGATGTTTTGAAACATCGATATTCAATATTAAAACATCGATGCTAATAAAACATCGCCCAAAAACCATCGATGTTTTTAAACATCGATGTTTTAGAACATTCATTTTTTAAAACTGGTTTAGTAACCTCTAAAATTAATGTTAATTCGGTTAGTCGTGTGTGCGTGTGTGGGGGGGGGGGATTTAATTTTAATCCTTGATTGGGCTGACACAAATGACAAAAACTTGGTTGCTTTTGCCTTGGGCTACATTGATGACTCAAAATTCTCGTTGTAAATATCGCCATGTTTTGCCTTCAAATGTCCAGATAAATTCGTGGTATTGCCAGAAGTTTTGAGGGACTTAAGGCAAATATTACATTTCGCTAATTTGTCAGAGGTTTTGCAAAAGTATTTCTAAACGGTACTTTTAGGAGGCATCTTACTAATAATATTAGCGTCAACTTATATAAAACCAGAACAAAACAAAATACAAAATGGCTGCTCTCGTGTATATACTATTTATAAAACCCCATCGAAGGTTCTGGAGTGCCAAGAACATTCCAAGCGCTCTGATTGGTTCAGTGGTTGTTGATTGTCATTTGTCTGTTTGTGAAGGAATCGTTCCCCATTTTGTATTCATCCTTTACAGAATTCAGACTTACATTTACTGAGTGTGAAAATTATGCTACGTGGTAATTTTTTTTTTATTTATGGTACTTTTTCATTTAAAAAAAAACATCGAGACAACGTAAAACATCGAGCACAAAACATCGATGTTAAAAAAAACACCGACTTCAATAAATCGATGTTTAAAACATCGATGTTTTTATCAAAACATCGATGTTTTGAAAACATCGACATCGATGTCGCATCCCTACATAGAGAGAAAAAAAAACATGAGTTATGATATGCATAAAGCGCTGGTACCAGAGTAAAATCAAGACTGTGATACCACTTGAAAACAATAAGAAAGAGTGATGTAACATATGAGGATCTAAACCTCTTGTTTCAGTTGTCGTGTTCCAGTCACATCCACGTTCTCCAGAGGCATCTGCCTGGAGGAGGTGACAAGTGCGTGGTATGTAAAGAAGGGGGGTTCGAATACAGAAAATCCACGTTTAGGCGATCCGCCGGAGGAAAGAGAAACTACCTTGTTTACGTTACCATCCAGAGAAACCGTGGGAGAATTTGCCCTTACGCCCTGATGCAGTTGCAGTGAATGAAAAACTGATTTGGCGCCTGTAGCGATGAACGCATGCTGGGAGAATATATATCATAAGCGTAGGTCATTCATTGTGAAGTGGTTTAGAATCGAATTTCAAGTGTAATTCTCTGGCAAAATTGCTAGGTATGGACTCATCGTCAATTCAGTGAACATAACGATGGGAGTTTAAAAAAAAAGGTGGTGAGTTAGAAATCACCATCATTCGGTTAACAGTGAACATTTTCGATCGCGAAAATTTTCCAAACAAACTAAGGTAGTGGCTGAAAGAACAAAGTTTCCTACTTGAACTGCTTGTGAGTCATTCTTCTTTACACTATGTCAAATGGGTATTTAAGCATTGCTACAGGGAAAAGTTATTTATAATTTACGTGAGCACATAATTCAAAGGGTTAAGAAAAATTCTATTCCTCTACAATTATTTTTTTTGTGACTTTTCTAAAGAAAGAAAATATAATTTTTCAATAGATAAGGCAATGTAAAGACTTGCAATACAGTGCTTCGATAAATTTATTGCTACTTAATCAATCAACAGCAGTAACATTCTACATTAAACGTTTACTGTGTTGCCACTTTCTGTGTACCTAAATTGTTGAAACTATACTTTAAATGCGGAAAGTTTTATTTCAGTAAAGCGTTTTGCTTTACTCGGTGTGCCAAATAGGGTTAACAGCATGAACAGTTAAGGCAGCTGTGTATTAACCCTATTGGATTCACGGACCTCAATGTTAAGCTATGAAGAAAATGTGTCAACTATTTACAGCTACTTAAATGCCGATAATCCAATAAAAATGGTATTTTCAGACAGCGTGAACTTTCCTGCACCTTGCATCAGGATTCATTTTAAAAATTTCGTCCACCAAAGGAATTGAAGAGAGCTTAAAACACACTAGACAATTTTTTCCCGAAATAATTTAAATTTTAAAATATTATTTGCATTTAAAAACCGAAAAATGTCCCATGGTGAAAAATTTATCTCTATTACGGAGTATAATTTAAAAAAAAACTTTTATTCCAAATCGGCAATTCTTAGACACAGTTTCTCTCTATTACGGAGTATTAAAACAATCTTTGAATCCAAATCGGCAATCCTTAGACACATTTTCTTTCTATTACGGAGTATAATTTTATAAAAAAATCTTTGAATCCAAATCGGCAATTCTTAGACACATTTTCTCTCTATTACGGAGTATAATTTTTAAAAAAATCTTTGAATCCAAATCGGCAATCCTTAGACACATTTTCTCTCTATTACGGAGTATAATTTAAAAAAGAATCTTTGAATCCAAATCGGCAATCCTTAGACACATTTTCTCTCTATTACGGAGTATAATTTTAAAAATATCTTTGAATCCAAATCGGCAATCCTGAGAAAATGTGTCTAAACACATTTTCTCTTTATTACGGAGTACAATTTAAAAAAAATCTTTGAATCCAAATCGTCAATCCTTAGACACATTTTCTCTCTATTACGTAGTATAGTTTTAAAAAAATCTTTGAATTCAAATCGGCAATCTTTAGACACATTTTCTCTCTATTACGGAGTAGAATTTAAAAAAAATCTTTGAATCCAAATCGGCAATCCTTAGACACATTTTCTCTCTATTGAGGATTATAATTTTTAAAAAAATCTTTGAATTCAAATCGGCAATCCTTAGACACATTTTCTCTCTATTGCGGATTATAATTTTTAAAAAAATCTTTGAATCCAAATCGACAATCCTTAGTCACATTTTCTCCACAGGTTAACATTGAGGGGGGTGAATACAATAGGGTTAGTACACAGCAACCTTAAGGCATTTATTTTGCCTTAACGGTTCTGCCTCTTAATCCCTGCAAAAGGGTAAGGACAACTAAATTATTACAATATTTATAGCGCCACAGAAATGATTGAAACGCAAAATCTCTATAACATTTTATACTAATTTCCCTCCAACGCCTGTTTTGTTTAATAACATCCGATAGATGAATGATGCCACAATTATTTTTAGATAAGTAAAATAATTGAAATGGAAACATATTGCACACTTTTTAACGTTTCACTTATCTATATATATAAAACAGTTCGTTAACTGACTGACTCAATGAATGACATACAACGCACAGACCAAACCGCTGGACCTAAAAGGATGACATTTTGCACGGCGATTCTTCTTATAGTGTAGGGGTGCACTAAGAAAGATTTTTGAAAAATTCTTCTTAGATTTTTTTAAATTAAATTTTTAAGCTGTTTTTGTAACTTTTTTTAAGTTTGCATTTAAAATAATAATTTGAGGTTTAAATAATTTATATCACGAAAAAGATCATACAAATTCCTTTAAAATGAGATCATTTTTGAATCTTTGCCTCCATTTTCCGATTTTTGGGGAATTTTTAAAGATTCATTTTTAGAATTTAATTTATTAAATGCCGATCACGTGATTTCTTTTTCTGGTACTTTAAATAAATTTATCGTTACTTGCATAACAACTAAATAGACAAAAAAAATATTTTTTTTTCTTGCTAATGCGGCAGACGATTGGACATTATCCAAAAAAATATTAAAATACAATAAAAGATATTATGTTCCCTAAACTGTACTATATTAACTGCACTATATTCTTTAGTATGTCATAAATATATGTATATATTTTTACATCAATTGTATACATTGAGCGTCGTATTGATTATAAATATATATATATATCTATATATATATATATATATATATATATATATATATATATATATATATATATATATATATATATATATATATATATATATATATATATATAAATAAGATAAAGATGATAGAGAAAACCAGTAATAGATCTAAAACTACGTGCAGCTAGGAACAAACAACATAAAAAGAAAAGTATGAAATAGGTTTTAGACAGCATTTCTTCATCAGCGGTGTCAATGCTGTCTAAAAACCAATGGATTGTTTCCGATGAGTATGATCTATACAATAAACACACTCAGACACCGTACAATCCATGAAAAACAGAAGAAATGATTAAAAATTGAATAAAGTTTGAATAATACTACTTAACCAAACAACAGCAAGCCTGGCGCTAGACAGAGTGGAAGTTAGGTTCATGTAACCGCAAGATGACTGACGTCACAAAACTTGCAACCATGGAGGTAGTGGATTCACAGTTACAGACTTACTTAGGTTACTGTATTTTAGGACCATTATACTCTTATATATATATATATATATATATATATATATATATATATATATATATATATATATATTTTATTTATTTTTTTTTTTTGCATTAATAGCATACATTGGCCATTGTATTTAATTTGAATGTACTCCGTAGCGAAGTGCGGGTTTTCAGCTAGTATCACCAAATAACACATTAATCCGCATATGGACGCTTTCATTATAGAAAGACCAGGGGGGAAAATATGAAACTGCCTCTATTGTCTCATTTGCACCGCTGACCTCTTTCAGTTTTCACCAGAATTTGACCACCAGTGTGGGGGATCTCATTCCGCCTCCCCCCCCCCCACCATGATTTACGAAAATACACTTTGTCCCTTCCTTACCCTGGCTGAAAGGAGAACAGATTGGACTAAATCTTTCTCTTTTCATTTTTTTTTTAAACAGCATTGTACTTGGGAAGGGGAAAAAACAACTCTTACTGTATGCCTATCATGTGGCATTGCCTTCCACATTTTTTTTTTTTATATTTTTTCCCCCAGATCTAACAGTCTCGGTCAGAGTTTTTATCATTCTTCGTCAGTTTTGCCGGAGGCGCGCTCCCGACGTGACCTGGTTACGAGCTGAGTTGAGTTGTTCTTTTTACTTGTGTTTTTGTTTGGAGCTTTCTTTTCTGTTTTTTTTTTTTCAGCGTACAGAGGCTCCTTGAGAAAGAAGGTTCATTGCAGAAAGTTTTCTGTACAAAAGATGGCTATTGAGGGAAATGTGATATATCTAGAAATAACATATCCTTTATTGCCGACATAAAACACCGAAACACATCTGCGTGTAATACAGTAGAAGTATTTCAACTTGAAAATTAATAAGGTGGGTTAGAATGTAATAATTAACATTTCCTTCCGAATTTAGTTTCCAATCAAAAAACAAAAATTTCAATCTTTAGCTGTACCACTGACATCTGAAACTTCAAAACATTTACATTTTATGTTTATCCTAGTAAACTAACAGCAAAAGTCGCCTGAATCATTCCTTTAATGCAACATCAACTTGTAATCTATATATATATTAAACAGTTCCGTAACTGACTGACTGACAGATAACGCACAGACCAAACCGCTGGACCTAAAGGGCTGAAATTTTGCATGCCGATTCTTCTTATAGTGTAGGGATGCACTAAGAAAGATTTTTGAAAAATTCTCCTTAGATTTTTTTAAATTAAATTTTTAAACTGTTTTTGTAACATTCTTTTAAGTTTGCATTTAAAATAATAATCTGAGGGTTATAAAATTTATATAACGAGAAAAATCCTAAAAATTCCTTTAAAATGAAATCTTTTTCGAAGCTTTACCTCCCTTTTCTGATTTTCGGTGAATTTTTAAAGATTAATTTTTAGAATTTAATTTATTAAATGCAGATCACGTGGTTTCTTTTCTTTTTGTGATACTTTAAATTAATTTTGCGTCGCGTGCATAGCAACGAAACAAATTGACAAAATATATGTATTTTTTTTTCTTGCTAATGCGGCAGACCATTGGACATTATCCAAATAAATATGAAAATTCAGTAAAAGATATGTTCCTCAAACTGTACTATATTAACTGTACTATATTCTTCAGTATGTTCTATTAGATTTAATTTGAATATTTTCTTCTACACTATTTTGTCTATAAAAATCTCCGCTACGATTTATATATATATATATATATATATATATATATAAATCGTAAGTATTTAATTTGAATGTACTCCGTAGCAAAGTACGGGTATTCAGCTAGTTCAATAATAAACATTGAGTCTGAATTAAGATTGAAACCTCGATCAAACTTGCACTTAAATATTCTAAAAGTTTCATTATTGCAGCAACAATTCTAAATTTTTCACTTAATAATCAACATTTCTTAATTATGTCAATCCAAGAGACACGAGAATTCAATTTATTCATCCCAACATTTTATTAAAAAGAACACAACAGGAAAGAACTCATAATCTTCATATACAACATTCTATTTTTTATTTTCTCACGATAGTTTGTTTTTTTCTGTTGCCATTTCGCAGAACGTAACTTCGCTGTCACTTTACTTTCTCTGTTGCCACTCGGCAAAATGTAACTTTGCGGTTGGTATGGTAACCACTAGAAGCGTTCTAATATACGATATTCCGCAGTTATATTGATACCAAGATTTTAAGAAATACTTACTGTGGTTATATAACTGTTACGTACGTTTATTATACTAGATTAAACTCTAAATCTGTATTGCATTACTGCCTGTAATGCAGATGTTCATTTTTAATTCTGAACCTGAAGCTCGGAAAAACAAAACAAAACAAAAACATTTCATGGTCTTTAACTATATCAGCTATTTTCAATTTTCAGATGTGTCAAAGGTTACGGATACTGAAAATGGATATAGTTTATGGATGTAATGAATGGGAGGAAAAGAAATTATTACTACTTAGGGCAAAAATAACTTGAATTATTACTACTCAGTGCAATAATGAATTATTACTATTTAGTGTAATGATAACTTGAATTATTACTACTTAGTGCAATAATAACTTGAATTATTACTACTTACGGCAATAATAACTTGAATTATTACTTCTCAGTGCAATAATAACTTGAATTATTACTACTCAGTGCAATAGTGAATTATTACTACTCAGTGCAATAAAAAATTATTACTACTCAGTGCAATAATGAATTATTACTACTCAGTGCAATAATGAATTATTACTACTCAATGCAATAATGAATTATTACTACTTAGTGCAATGATAACTTGAATTATTACTACTTAGTGCAATAATAACTTGAATTATTACTATGTAGAGCAATAATAACTTGAATTATTACTACTTAGTTAATAATTATAATTCACTCTGAATTTGAACTTCGATCAAACATGCACACATTTTAAGACAAGGGCCCTCTGTGAAAAATTTCCTAACGATATATAGCAGGAAATTATAAATATATGGCTTCTGAAGATAGCAAAAGAGGAAAATTCTGCCATGAGATAGAATTATTATACATACGAAAAGCAGGGAACGCAGAACATCACATATATACTGTGTTAGGCAACGTAAACAGCGTGCAGTTTGGGCTCGAATGTCAAACCTAGAGTATGCATTAAATCAATATTATTTTAAAGAAATTTGTGTACCAAATTCCCTTAAGTGCAGCTATAAGATTCCGCCAGACATATTTACCTGTAGATTCCCCCTTCCCCTTCAGTTAACCATTCTAAACGCACTACGGATTCGTAATATATATACCCAAAAAGTGCTGAAACCGCAGTGCAAAACTGCTTTCAACAGCAAAGCGGCAAAAATGAAAAAGGCTACAAAAATTCTTTATGAGCATTGAGAAAATGTACATTTGTCTCTTTCCGCCTCGTATAAATCAAGACTCACTCTTACTTATAGAAACAGCGGAGTCGTTACGGCTTCATGCAACATTGCATCAGATCATTGCTTATTTCTATTCATAGCTTGTAACTGAGCGGTATCTGATACACCGAGAATCCTCCGCTAAGCTTCTACGTTCGGAGATCGGCATCTTGTATGCTACTGGCTGTTTTAAAAATACCAGATAAGATTTATCTGGATTTATAACAGAAATCTAAAACAAGTGGTTTTCTGCGCTTATGAATAAAGCATACGGAAAATGCATATTTTTTCACTTTTTTTTTGCTCCCAGACGTTTAAATAATGAACGTGTAGTTTTCTAAACTTTCAATTTTTGTAGTTCAGTTTTTTTACTGGAGATTCAATTACTCAGGCACGCCGTTATAGAATTAAATGATTATCTTGGCGGAATTAATTACAATAAATTTTATTTTCAACACACGCGTAGCATAAAAAGGCCTTTTTTGAATGCAAGAAACGGCATTCAAAAATATGAGTTATCTTATCGGTTACTAGGTTTGTTACTAGGAAAATAACAAATGGAGAATTCTTCATCTCTTAATATATATGTTATGCATTGCAAATATGTTCTTCAATCCGTCGAAAAGTGGTTTCTACTATAACATTGGCTTTAAATGGACTCTTGAATCGATTCTGAACAAAGTATGGCCGTTTATAGGGGTGAGCGGTCACAAAGTTTCCCCATATATACAGGGTGATTTTTTTAAACTGACAGTATTCAGAGATACCTGTAGCACGATCTATCAGTCGGAATTCCACCAAAATTCATAGACGGATTAAGGATGACATGGGAAAGAGATTTCCGTGAAAAAAAAAAAATAGTTCCAAAAGTCGCCAATAGGGGAAGATACAGCGCTCTTGTTGTCGGCGTACCCGAGAATTTTCATAAAAGCCAAGTAAAACAAAATACACATTCACGACTATTTAGTCGACAGCAGTGCTAGTATTCCGGGATATAAAGATTAGGGATGAATACCGAAAATTGTAAGCAGATAAATGAATAACAAAGAAATTTCACTGCAACACCGCTTTATGCAGCAAATTCACCTCTCCCTCCTTCAATGTGACCACAGTCCTGGTGGACGACGCATTGCATCCTGAACACTACGTTCTCAACGGCCGATCGAAACATGTCACCGGGAATGTTCATCAAAGTCCGGGATATGTTGTACTTTAGGGCCGCCAAGTTCCAGACTCCACCGAGATACACCTTGGACATTAAATAACCCCACAGAAAGAAGTCACATGGGTTAGGTCCGGGGAGCGAGGTGGCCATGTAAGTGGAAAAAAAGCGACTGATGACCCTTTCTTCTGTAAAGCGAAGGCGCAACAGATTCCGCACTTTATAGCCGAAATACTGGCGCTGCTGTCGACTACATAGTCGTGAATTTATATTTTGATGTTTTACTTGCCTTTTATTCTCGGGTGTGCCGACAACAATAGCACCTATCCGCGATTTTTGGAACTACTTTTTTTTTTTTTCACGGAAACTTTCCCACGTCGTCCTTAGTCCCTCTATCAATTTTGGTACAATACAGGTTGATAGATCGCGCTACAGATGGCTCTGAGTACTGTCAGTTTAAAAAAAAAATCATCCTGTATATATATACAGTAGAATCTCGATGTATCGTTTTTCAAGGGACCGATTGAAATGAACGATAAATGCGGGAAAACGATAGATGCGGAAACATAACAAAGCAATAGGATCGTTGGGACTGGATAAAATGAACGGTACATACGGAAAAACGACGGATCCGAAAACGATAGATCGAGATTCCACTGTATATATATATATATATATATATATATATATATATAGAGAGAGAGAGAGAGAGAGAGAGAGAGAGAGAGAGGGGGAGGGAGAGAGAGACAGAGGGAAATTTCTCTATGGGGGCCAGTCATGATTCCGAAAAGGAAAGGCCGTTTTGCGGGGTAGCCATCAAAAAGGGGTTTCTATTATAACATTGGCCCTATATGCACTCTGGAATCGATTCTGAATAAAATATAGCCATTTATACGGTTGGGAGGCTAGAGAGGTTTCACTGAGTATATATATATATATATAACGAAATATTTCGTTAAATATATATATATATATATATATATATATATATATATATATATATATATATATATATATATATATATATATATATATTTTATTTATATAATATTTATAAATATTTTTATATAAATATTTCGTTATATATATATATATATAACGAATATATATATATATATATATATATATATATATATATATATATATATATATATATATATATATATATATATATATATATATACAGTGGAATCTCGATCTATCGTTTTTCAAAGGACCGACTGAACTAAACGATAAATGCTGGAAAACGATAGATCCGGGAACATAACAAAGCAATATGATCGTCGGGACTGGGTGAAATAAACGACACATACGGGAAAACGATGATTCGGAAAACGTTTGATCGAGATTCCACTGTGTGTATATATATATATATATATATATATATATATATATATATATATATATATATATATATATATATATATATATATATACAGACACACACACACATATATATACACACAAGGTAACAAGCGTTCTGGATTCGGATGTTTTCTTTCGAAAACCGGAAATTGAACATCTCAGTATTGTTACTGTATCTAAGAATATTGGACCAATCGCAAGAAAACGGATAGAAAATGGAGTGGCGGATGAAGTTCTTTAAAAAACTAATTTAGTTAAAAATTAACCCGCGTTACAACTTTTCGTAACGCATTTACGTCCCATGCGCATACTAATAAAGTACCTTGGAAATGAATGAGAAAAGGTCCCCAACTGATGCATAAAATGTGTCTTAATCCCTTTCGAGTGATATCGGAGGCTGATCAGATAAAAAGGAGATAACGATTTTGATTCATTGAGGCCCCGATCGTGAGAAACCGAGGACGGCTTTCATTTGTGACAAGACAAAACAATATGTAAATAAAAACGAAAATAAATGAATCCTTCCAGCCTGAAAAACGATTTCCTCTCTCTCTCTCTCCTTTACTTTCCTGTAACCAACACAACTCAACTCAACTCAAACATAAAAAAAAAGAATAATAATAATAAAAAGGATTTTGAGCGGACACACTATCGCTTGCGCGACAGACATCCCCGATCTGACAAGCCCCGAGAAACAAAAATTTACGACATCTAGCAGGGAAACAACTCGACTCCATCGATAACGAAGAGCTGTAATGGTGTCACGTAGAGTACCAAACTGTGCGGGAAGGGTTATAGATAAAACCTTAGAGTTAAAAAAAAAAGTTTAAAAAAAAAACAAAACTTATTTTTATGGATTGCGAAAACGTTGCGGTATGTATCGTTTGACGGGTGCAGTGAACCAAGCATTTTTTTTATTATTCTTATTTTTTAATTTTTTTGTGTGTCCTTTAATTTAACGCTGGATAAACCTGTTTCAGACCCGTGTGTGGGTTTTGTTAAAGGCTGCGCTGTTGCTCGTAATTTTCCATTGAGGAAAAACTGCGGACACACCTTGGAAATCCTCTTCACTTCTCTTCCTCTTCGTTTTCTTCTTTTTTGCGCCTCTTTTTGACGTCGCCTCTCCCTTGCCTCTGTCAATTTCTGATTACCTGTCTCTTATCTAACATGATGGTTGCCCGCTTAGTCAATCCAGGTGTTAGCTGAAATTCCTTCAGATTCTTAAAGCCTTTGGTTTCTAGCATGTTGCTTTCTTGTATCACTGAGATTAACTCGTTATTTTTTTCCAAAACACCTTAAACTTTCATTCAATGTTCTCTGTTCATTACCAAAAAATTATCTCAAAATTGTGTTAAAATTCTTTCATATTCAAGCTGAGGAATTCTACTATAAACGAATGAGGATAAAATTACTAAAATATCAAGCTTTTATTATTGCATTGAAATGAAGATTTAACTTGAGATAATGCAGTTAAGTATCCTTTATCACGGAGATTTTTAAAAATAGACGAGTTAAAGACAAAATTAATTTTTTCAAAACACCATAAACTTTCATTCAATAGTCCTGCTTCATCACCAAAAAATTATCTCAAAATTGTGTTAAAATTCTTTCATATTCAAGCTGAGGAATTCTACTATAAACGAATGAGGATAAATTTACTAAAATATCAAGCTTTTATTATTGCATTGAAATGAAAATTTATCTTGAGATAATGCAGTTAAGTATCCTTTATCACGGAGATTTTTAAAAATAGACGAGTTAAAGACAAAATTAATTTTTTCAAAACACCATAAACTTTCATTCAATAGTCCTGCTTCATCACCAAAAAAATTATCTCAAAATTGTGTTAAAATTCTTTCATATTCAAGCTGATGAATTCTATAAACGAATAAGGATAAAATTACTAAAATATCAAGCTTTTATTATTGCATTGGAATGAAGATTTATCTTGAGTTAAGTATCCTTTATCACGGAGATTTTTAAAAATAGACGAGTTAAAGACAAAATAAATTTTTTCAAAACACCATAATCTTTCATTCAATAGTCCTGCTTCATCACCAAAAAATTATTTCAAAATTGTGTTGAAATTCTTTCATGTTCAAGCTGATGAATACTAAACGAATGAGGATGAAATTAGACCACCCACACAACCCACTAAATTGTTCAATGTTCATGGATTACTTAAAATTCAAGCTTTTATTATTGCATTGAAATGAACATTTATTTTGACATAATGCAGTTAAGTATCTTTTATCACTGAGATTTTTTAAAAAGAACGAGTTAAAGACAAAATTAATTTTTTCAAAACACCATAGACTTCTATTCAATATTTCTGCTTCATATCAAAAAAATTATATCAAAATTGTGTTTAAATTCTTTGATATAAAAGCTGAGGAATACTAAAACAATGATGATAAAATTAGTTCACCCACACGATCCAATAAGTGGTTCAGTGTTAATAGATTACTAAAAATTCAAGCTTTTATTTGCATTGGAAAGAAGGTTTATTTTGAGATAATTGAATTAAGTATCTTTTATCACTGAGATTAACTCTCTTTTTTTTTCAAAAAGACAAAATTAATTTTTTCATAGACTGTCAGCCAATATTTCTGCTTCATTATGAAAAAAATTTATATCAAAATTTTGTTAAAATTCTTTCATATTCAAGCTGATGAATACTAAAAACGAATGAGGATAAAATTAGACCACCCACACGACCCACTAAATTGTTCAGTGTTCATAAATTACTAAAAATTCAAGCTTTTATTATTACATTGAAATGAAGCTTTATCTTGAGATAATGCAGTTAAGTATCCTTTACCACTCAGATTTAAAAAAAAGGAAGAGTTAAAAACAAAATTATTTTTTTCAAAACACCAGACTTTCATTCAATATTTCTGCTGTATTACAAAGAAAATCATATCAAAAGTATGTTTAAAATTTTTCATATTCTTGCTAATGAGTACTAAAAGAAATATGATAAAATTAGCTTCCCCCCCCCCCCCCCACACGATCCACCAACTTATTAAGTGTTAATAGATTACTAAAAATTCAAGCTTTTATTATTGAATTGATATGAAGGTTTATTTTGAGATAATTTAGTTAAGTATCTTTTATCACTGAGATTAACCCGTATATTTTTTCTTTTTCAAAAAGACAAAATTTTTTCACATTCTTTCATCCAATATTTCTGCTTCATTGCAAAAAAAATTATATCAAAATTGTGTTTAAACTCTTTCATATAAAAGCTGATGAATACTAAAGGAATCATGATAAAATTAGACCACCCACACGATCCAATACATTTTTCAGTGATCATAGATTACTAAAAATTCAAGCTTTTATCACTGCATTGAAATGAAGGTTTATTTTTAGAAAATTCAGTTAAGTATCTTTTACCACTGAGATTAACTGGTTTATTTTTTGTTTTTCAAAAGACAAAATTAATTTTTTCATAGAATTTCAGCCAATATTTCTGCTTTATTATGAAAAAAAAATTATATCAAAATTGTGTTTAAATTCTTTCATATTAAAGCTGATGAATACTAAAAGAATCATGATAAAATTAAACCACCCACACGATCCACTAAATTGTTCAGTGTTCATAGATTACTAAAAATTCAAGCTTTTATTATTACATTGAAATGAAGCCTTATCATGAGATAATGCAGTTAAGTATCCTTTACCAATGGGATTTTTTTTTTTAAAGGACGAGTTAGACAGAATTATTTTTTTCAAAACACCAGACTTTCATTCAATATTTCTGCTGCATTACAAAAAAATCATATCAAAATTGTATTTAAAAATTTTCATATTCTTTCTAATGAGGACTAGCAGAAATATGATAAAATTAGACTCCCCCCACATGATCCACTAAATTGTTCAGTATTAATAGATTACTAAAAATTCAAGCTTTTATTATTGCCTTGAAATGAAGCTTTATCTTGAGACAATGCAGTTAAGTATCTTTTATCACAGATTTTCTGATTTATTTTTTTTTCAAAAAGACAAAATTAATTTTATCACAGACTTTCATCCAATATATCTGCTACATTACAAAAAAATATATCAAAATTGTGTTTAAATTCTTTCTCAGTTTACAGCTGATGAATACTAAAGGAATTATGATAAATTTAGACCACCCACACGATCCAATATTACCCAGTGTTCATAGATTACTAAAAATTAAAGATTAATTTATTGCATTGAAATGAAGGTTTATTTTGAGATAATCTCAGTGATAAAAGATACTTAACTGAATAAACTCTTTTATTATTTTTTTTTTCAAAAAGACATAATTAATTTTTTCACAGACTTTCATCCAATATTTCTGCTTCATTACAAAAAATTTATATCAAAATTGTGTTTAAATTCTTTCATATTAAAGCTGATGAATATTAAAATGATGATGATAAAATTAGACCACCTACACGATCCAATACATTGTTCAGTGTTCATAAATTATTTACTAAAAATTCAATCTTTTATTATTGAATTGAAATGAAGATATATTTCGAGATAATTCAGTTAAGTATCTTTTATCACTGAGATTAACTCGTTTCTGCTTCATTAGAAAAAATTACATCATAATTATGTTTAAATTCTTTCATATAAAAGCAGACGAATACTAAAAGGATGATAAAATTAGACCACCCACACGATCCTATAAATTGTTCAGTGCTCATAGATTACTAAAAATTCAAGCTTTTATTATTGCATTGAAAAGAAGGTTTATTTTGGGATAATTCATTTAAGTATACCAATTTTTTCGTGCTTATTCACAGTTCAGTAATCGGAAACAATACTACCTCATTATTGCCTGGAACACACCCTAATAAGAAGGACCCCTTACGGAAAGATATAATCTAGAGGTGTGTTTCTTCAACAACCTCATTACTTTTCAAATAAAATTTCATCGTAAGAAAAGGAATACTTGTAAATACAACATTTTTGGTTTTACATCCTCTAAAATGGTAAATTTGTTTTTCGCGACCTTTCTTTTTTTTTGTGAGCATACGTAATACGTTAACAATACCAAGTTAGTGTCCTTAATTTGCAACTAATATAATTATGCCGTAAACAAAGAATCCTCTTTCAGCTGTGAAGTTGGAAAAACAATCACCATCTTTCGTCCAAACTTAATGATGAATAAACACGATATGATATATAGCTATTTCATACATAGTCACTTGGTTTTAACGAAGCAAGTTTATTTCTTGTCTATTGATATAAGGGATGTAGAGTATTCTTGCAAATATCTGAACAATTCGATGCTGTATCCAAACAAAAAAAAGCTCATTTCCAGTATTATAAATATAAGTATGGAATAAAACTAAATTTATTAGCTAGTAGTTTTAAAACTGAGGTTTGTTGACACTAAAGCCGTGTTCACAATGCACACGGAGCTTTACGTATAGGGCCTGTTCACATAGAATCCGCCAGTGTCAGAGTAAAAAATTTTAACCAATCATATACCAATCATTGACCCATTTAATAGATCCAGCGCCAACGGATATCTTTAACGCTGACGCTGGCGCATTCTATGGGAACAGGCCCTATGTTGCGTTGCGTTGCGTTATTTTGTTGGCGCCGAGATTTTTGACATCATTTGTGTTTGGTTTGACGAACCAAGTGGTGGAGGAATTCAACTGCATGATTGGTTAAAATTTTTAACCAGTCATATACCAATCATTGACCCATTTAATCAATCCAGCGCCAACGGAATCCTTAACGCTGTTGTATGTGAACAGGCCCTATTTTGCGTTACGTTGCGTTATTTCATTGGCGCCGAGATTGTTGACATTATTTGTGTTTGGTTTGGCGAATTACGCGGCGGAGGAATCCAGCTCCGTGATTGGTTAAAATTTTCAACGCTGATGCAACACAGCGTTCCAAATGCAATGTGAACAGGCCCTAACTTTCGGTTATTTCAAGAACGTTCATCCTCAGTCAGAATCTTCGAAGAACAACGCTGCAGATCCATTTGGAGGCAAAAGGAATATTCGCCATGTAAAAAATTCATTTAATATGAGCAAGCTACAAGTTTGTCGACTAAGGCAAGTATTGTTTACGAGACTTATCGTCTACTTTATTGTAAGTTGCGATCGAGAAATATTTCTCTAGAGCGGGACTCGAAGCCACAGACTCTGGTACCGAATGTCAACGCTCTGGCCATTCGACCATCGTCCGCTTCCGTCTAATGAGAGCTGGACGATGTCCGAATGGCTAGGGAGCAGGCATTCGGTACCAGAGATTGTGGGTTCGAGTCCCACTCTTAGACTGGAACCGACATGGACGTTAGTAGCCGTTCGGAACCAGCTTTAAGCAGTAGGTACCAGTCTAATGAGCTGTTTTGACCTTATCACTTCAACCCAACGCGTCTAAAAAGAATGGAAAAAAAACAGGGGGTACGACAAATTTTATTTTTTTGGTATAAGAATTATCGTTTCAAGTTATTTTCGATACACTGCTACAAAAGATTAAAGCATTCGCTAAACTCAAAACTCATGGTGCAACAGTTCGCTGTGGACCAAGGCCTCCGGTGCCCATCTCCGCTTTCTTGACCGTGGGCTTGGGGTACCGTACAGCATATGTCTCAGTCAGGTGGTCAACCTGACGTGCGACCCCCAGAGTTTAGTTCCCAAGCCTGCTTGGTCCTCCTTTTATCGACTCACTCAAGGGACGAAAGGCCGAGCCGACCTCGTCAGTCCCTGGGTCAAACTCTTAAAGCATTCATAACACATAATATTGGGGCACACTTAAAAGAGACCAAAGTTATTGTACAAAAAAATCATTCAATGAAAAACATTGGTAAAATTCCTCATGTACAAGGCAAGCACAATTTGAAACAAGGACTTAACCTAGATCTTATCAATGGCTTGTTTGTAATAAGTCTAAAACTATATTTTTTTTCAAAAAAGGCGAGTTCTTGGTATCATTATTATGGAAGGCCCGAGGTAGCCTAGTCGTAGCGCGTCGGCTCTCGGTACTGAGGATGCTCGGATCGAATCCCGATAAGCGACATTAAATACCTTCCTGTCTAGGCCAGATATAGGCACGTTAAATCCGTTGACCGGAAAATCATATGAGGTCAGAGAGGGTGGTAGAAGTTACAATTCCCCCCAGATGTTACCCCCGGGGAAGCTCGATCAAAATTGAGGTGGCACCTGGCTAAGTCGGACTCTTATGGTGCCATTATCAACCGGAGACGCACTCCTCAGTCCGCAAGCCTATATGGGACTGGTCTGCAACAACAACAACAATTTTGGATAAGCAATCTTCACTCGGAATACCGCGTGAACTTGCACCCAATAGATGTATTCGCTTGGTTGGTAATACGAAGCATAATAGCTGATACAAGGGATTCTGATAAGATGAGAATTGCTAGTTTAAGAATTATTTCATCAAAAATTACGTGTTAATAGTTTAATAACGTAACACATACCATGTACAAAATGTAATAAAAAATTGTGATCGTTTAGTTATTATACTATATTAATTAAAAGGTTTTTATTCTTTTCTAAACAATTCGTCTTTTGGGGTTATGCCCTATTATAAATAAACCACAGATATATTATCTCCATCAGCATTCTCCTATTTTTAGCATAGGCGTAGCGTCGGGGGGGGGGCGCACGGAGGGCATGAGCCCTCCCCCCCCAACTTAACTTTAAGTAAATTAAAACGTTAATAGAAGTTCAGTTAAAATCGGAAAAATTGTAGAAAATTTTTAAGAAAGTTGGGTTTTTTCCGCCTTTTTTCAAACTGTGAGACTGACGATTCCGATTATGTCTTTAGCCTTAACATAGTTTATAACAGTGATATGATCCATAACAAAAAATCGATGCTATATTTTTCTGATTTTATTTATTTTATGCTTCTTTCATTGTATAACTTTTGAATACTACTCAAGCATAAATTCTATTGTTATTCAATTTTTAAAAAATCATAATATTTCGTATTTTAAGGACCGTTCGGCTTTCAATGCGCTGAGTAGGGCCCTAACTGAATTCAATCCGTGCCCCCTCCCCCCCTCCCAACGTTAGAATCACGCTACGTTCATAATTAATTACACTCCACTTGCTAAGTATTTATAAAGCCTTCCGTCAAACTCTAAATAGAGTTAAAATATTAAATTTGCTACAACTTTTCATTAACAATTTATTTAATGCACGAGCGTAATACAACTGACAGATTTTCCCAATATTTTGCGAAGTGCTATCTCAATATACGCAATCATACAATCTCATTATAAATCTCATTTCTACCTAAAAGTGATTGTAACCTCTAATTTCAGCATTTTGTTCATAATTGTACTAGCGGCCCGTCCCGACTTTGTCCGGGTTGAACAAAATATTATACCAATAAATTTCCAGTTGATAGCCAATAAATTGTAAATCTTTTTTTTACCTTAAAAATAACATTAATAATACCTTAAATTAATATTACGTTAGTTGATAATTAAAGTTAATTTTTTAAAAGAAAAAGGCGTGCCGGAGAACGGCTAGATTCGAACCGCTAACGTCAGAACAGAAGCCCACCGCGATAGCACCACGTTAAGGATCGTTGAAGACTTCGGCACAAAAAGCGGTAGAGGACAGTAGCGGTAACAATTGAGATTGTTAGGATTAATCCCCTAACTTTATTTCTACTGATCAGATATACATAACATATAGCCTATGTCCATCTGGAAAAATGTACCTTTCAAGCAGTGAAAGAATTTTTCAAATAGGTGCAGTGGTTCTGGAGATTACCCTCCACGTACAAAATCGCTCTCTCTTTATATATAAGTATAGAAGATATACATAATATATAGCCTATGTCCATCTGGAATAATGTACCTTTCAAACAGTGAAAGAATTTTTCAAATAGGTGCAGTGGTTCTGGAGATTACCCTCCACGTACAAAATCGCTCTCTCTTTATATATAAGTATAGAAGATATACATAATATATAGCCTATGTCCATCTGGAATAATGTACCTTTCAAACAGTGAAAGAATTTTTCAAATAGGTGCAGTGGTTCTGGAGATTACCCTCCACGTACAAAATCGCTCTCTCTTTATATATAAGTATAGAAGATATACATAATATATAGCCTATGTCCATCTGGAATAATGTACCTTTCAAACAGTGAAAGAATTTTTCAAATAGGTGCAGTGGTTCTGGAGATTACCCTCCACGTACAAAATCGCTCTCTCTTTATATATAAGTATAGAAGATATACATAATATATAGCCTATGTCCATCTGGAATAATGTACCTTTCAAACAGTGAAAGAATTTTTCAAATAGGTGCAGTGGTTCTGGAGATTACCCTCCACGTACAAAATCGCTCTCTCTTTATATATAAGTATAGAAGATATACATAATATATAGCCTATGTCCATCTGGAATAATGTACCTTTCAAACAGTGAAAGAATTTTTCAAATAGGTGCAGTGGTTCTGGAGATTACCCTCCACGTACAAAATCGCTCTCTCTTTATATATAAGTATAGAAGATATACATAATATATAGCCTATGTCCATCTGGAATAATGTACCTTTCAAACAGTGAAAGAATTTTTCAAATAGGTGCAGTGGTTCTGGAGATTACCCTCCACGTACAAAATCGCTCTCTCTTTATATATAAGTATAGAAGATATACATAATATATAGCCTATGTCCATCTGGAATAATGTACCTTTCAAGCAGTGAAAGAATTTTTCAAATAGGTGCAGTGGTTCTGGAGATTACCCTCCACGTACAAAATCGCTCTCTCTTTATATATAAGTATATATTTGATTGTGTCCTTCTTAAAATCTATTATTAAGTGCATACTCGAATTATCCTTCAAAAGCAGGGAAAGTAGGATTAATTATACACACTTTAGAATACTCCAATGACAGAACTTTTCCTTCAATATATCAGAAACAAGACTCGATAATATCCGAAATTATCGCCAAAAATTGTTCAAAATCCACCATTACGTGAAGTGTGCATCTTCCCTTAATCATGACGAAGGGGTGCAATTTAAAAGAAGACGGTCTGCGGCGAAAACATTGATTACACCTTTAGAAATGCTCAATCACTATTACAAAAGATTAAAAGAAAAAAAGAAGAGAGAGAAACGCTTACAGTAATAAAAAAAAAAAAAACCCTGCGACAAACACAATATCCAAGAGTGTCTACAATACAGATCTCATAATGACAACTTAGACCTATCAATTTTACGACTTCGCCAAACACTTCACGGAACATCTGTCTTTGTCTTAACGCATGTCCACAATTGTAGCCAATTAAATCTCACCCTTTCTTTCTATTTTTTTTCTCTCTCTCTCTCTTCGCGTCCTCTTACGCAACGACCCGATGGATGGGCTGCAGGTTGTAAATCATCCGACGAAATGACAAAAGGCAAGGCATGACCGAAATGACAAAATGTACATAGGAATGGAACACCGGCGCCCGATGATAATGTCTTGTTAAAATTCGAAAGGAGTATGTCTCTTAAAGATACTGGGCCCAATTAATTTTGTTCCCCCCCTGCCTCAAGTGGGACACAAAGGATTTCGGGTTTTAAAATTCATTACGCCAAACAAGGTTTTATATGCGTGTATATGCAGTGTAATGAGTCAAAACTTTATAGCTGTCATAAATTTCGGTGTAACGTCAATAAAAAGGCCCTTCTCAATGGCTTTTATAGTGATTAGCGAAAATTGTTGGTTTTTTTTTTTTTTTTTTAGTGCGGTAAATTGAATTGATGGTTGTTGGATTAAAGAGGAGGGATCACGGATGAGCTGTTGAGCGCTTTCGACAAAAGGAAAGTCTGTTGATGATGACACGGGAAACGTTGCTCGAGAGAAAATTTAACCCTTTCGTTTCTCAGAGACGCGTTGTTTGTTTTATTTCTGCGTTTTACTCAGTAATATGGGAGACGAATTCGTTTTTCACAGAGCATGAAATCACACTCTGTGGGGGAAATATTTTGGCTGAAATTTACATATACGGTATCGTTTTAAACGTCCAGATTTATGAATTTAATTACAATTTCAGTATAAACCAATATAAATATTATATTGAGTGTTGTAAATACAATAAAACTTCTCTATGGCGACCAGTAATGGTTCCGAAAAAAAGTGGCTGTTTTGAGGGGAGGCCATCTAGAGAAGTGTATATATATATATATACAGGGCTTTTTTCTGGGGGTACGCGGGGATACGGTGTATCCCAACTTTTTTTTAGTATTATTTTGGCTTAACTTAACCGAAATTTTAATAAACTTACGAATTAATTGTTAATATAAAACAAAAAGTATTTTTGTTTTAAATATCGAGATTTTTGTTCCCCTGTGACGTGGCGTGTGAAAACACGGTACTAAAATAACACACCTTTATGTGAGAAAACACCATATACCCACCTATCTTTTTAGAAAAACCCTGCATGTATATATACACTGCTGGCGACTGTAAATGCAACACCCTGAAGGAAACATGCAAATAACATGAAATTTACAACATGCATTAGCGGAGGTGAGATATGCAAATGATTAGAATTTCAGCGCAGATGCACATCACGCGCGCCTGTGGCGCCGCTTCAAAGCGCTATTTAAGGCTTGGAGATTTCGACGATTTCAAGTTCGGCAATTGTGTTTTTCTTGTGGTTTTTTCAAAAAAACGATCAATTATGCCTCGTCGAAAAGAGCGATCATCTTTTGATCAAGTATCCGAGTTCGACAGAGGAAGGATAGTGGCCTACCGAGATTGTGGATTATCTTTCAGGGAAATCGGTAGTCGTGTTGGACGAAACCAAACAACTGTAATGCGGATGTGTCATCGTTGGATGCAGGAGGGTACGACGGACCGGCGTGTTCGATCGCATCCACCTCAGCGCACCACTTCACGTGATGACAGGCAAATTGTGCGCATGGCAGTGACGGATCGCTCAGTCACATCACGAACCATAGCACAGCACATGCAGTCTGTAACGCATCATCCAGTGTCTGCGCGTACCATTCGACGTCGTTTACAGCAGAGTGGTCTGTCCGCAAGACGTCCATTGCTTTGTCTACCCTTGACGGAGAACCACAGACGTCTCCGCCGCCAATGGTGCGATGACAGAAGGATGTGGACGGCAGAATGAAATGAAATTGTCTTTACTGACGAGTCACGCTTGTGTCTGCAACACCACGATGGTCGCATTCGAGTCTGGAGACACCGTGAAGAGAGGATGCTGAACAGCTGCGTTATGCGCCGCCACACTGGTCCTGCACCGGGTATTATGGTATGGGGCGGTATTGGATATCACTCTCGCACACCTCTAGTACGCATTGCCGGTACTTTAAACAGCCAGCGCTACATCTCCGAGGTGTTGGAGCCAGTTGTCTTTCCTTACCTTCAGGGCTTGCCCACAGCCATATTTCAACAGGATAATGCGCGACCACACGTGACACGCATTGTCCAACGGTTCTTCGTCAATCGCCAGATTGAATTGCTTCCCTGGCCGCCTCGCTCTCCGGATCTTTCGCCGATAGAAAACATGTGGTCCATGGTTGCTCTACGATTGACCCAGATTCCATCCCCAGCTGCCACAGCAGATCAACTTTGGCAACGTGTGGAAGCTGCTTGGTCTGCTGTACCCCAAGAACTCATCCAAAGTCTCTTTGAATCAATGCCGAGGCGTGTGGCAGCAGTGATCTCCAACAACGGCGGCTACTCTGGCTACTGATTTTGGCAGGAACCACACTTCACAGAAGTCTATAAATTTAATCATTTGATACTTGGTCAACATGTTATCTACAAAATAAATTTTGTTGTGATATCTCTTGTCTTTCTTGGTGTTGCAATTTGGGTAGCCAGCAGTGTATATATATATATATATATATATATAACCTGTAAGAGGATTGACTATTATTTAAGTTTACCATAGACTTCAACGCAACGTAATCCACAGACTGGTATGTGTGTAATGGCAATGTTTTCCTTTAACTTTACATAAATTCACACATCTGTAATACTTTTCCGTTTACATACCTGCCCAGTGTTGAGTTTCCCCTTATGGATATTCCCAATGGTTATTATTAATGGTTTCCCCTAAAGTCGATATTTGATTTAAGGTTTTTTTACGGATATTTCGAAGATGTCCATATGTTCCGAATCATTGACTGGCCACCAAGTCGCTTAATCTAAATTTATTAACTATCAATGACTAAAAAAATTGTGACATTTCATTCAAGCGCTGTAAAGAACACAAAATAGCCGACTGGAGCAGTTTAACTGCATGTGTACATTTGAACGAAGAAACCCACAGCAAAGCTTACATTAGATACCAATATGGGTGCATCAAAAGATGTAGCTTACATATATTGCCTCTTCCTCAGTAGCACTGATATCATTTAATATTGTTAAGGTAAACAGACTACGGCGCTAAAATAGAATTAAAAATGGTATTATTTGCCATCCAAAAGAGGCAAACAGCCTGTGACCACTCCCAGCGACATGGAAGCGATTAGGAAACAGTGAAAATTACTGGACTGATGTGCTCGACTGAGTAACTGAACAACCAATCATCTTACTGACTCTACAAGCTGCAAGTCAGTCAAAATGGGAAAATAAAACTTATAAATCAAATAATGTAAGCCGCAGGAAAGAAAGAAAGAAATTTAAACATGCATATATACCGTCGAACCCCGTGATAGCGAATCCGGTATATAACGAACGAAAATATTGGTCCCGCAATTTTCCTATTGTACGTAATTTAATTAGTGTTGTGTCAGTTTAATGTAATCGACTTTAGTCGATTTAATTCATTAATGATCATTTTTAATAGATTTTATCACTAGTTTTAATACACCATTATTGAATGCTCATTGCAACACTACTGAGTTATACATTTTGTGAACTCTATTGTTCGCTATATCCGAACCGTGTGTGTGTGTGTGTATACATACATATATATATATATATATATATATATATATATATATATATATATATATATATATATATATATATATATATATAATTGTTAAATATAACACACTCAATGGTATACATATGTTTAATTTTCATACTTCCTTTGATGCACATTATTTGATTAATTTTAAATGAACCATATAGACTTTTGCTAAAATCTAAACGGTTCATTTAAAAGCCTCATTATAAAGTCGATTCGTTAAATATAAATTAAGTAAAAATTTATTTAATGACAGGAGAAAGCTTGATAAAACAAAAATAAAATAAATTAGAATTGATAGTACATAGCTGTAATTTACAGTAAAATTACATTTAACAAAATTATACTTTTGTTAATACAATAGAACACATTAATGCCGCAACTGCATATTTCATGAGTTCCATACTAAATAACGTATTGAGTGGGGAAGTGTGTTAATATAGCAAAGACTGACCTCGGGTACTATAATCTTTCGCACTTTAGGGATTACATGAAGTATACGAAATTAAGACTTATTTAAGCATCGAATTCCATCCAATTAAATCATATTTAATGCAATCGAAATTATTCAATTATACGTAATCGAACATTAAGCTTTTGGAGTTTTTATTCTGGCGTTCGGCAATACCCATACTTTGCGGGGTTTTGAATCGTCATGTGGAATGATGCTCGGTATGTGATATTGCCTTTAATTAAATACCATTAATTTTGAATAATCGTGTATTTTTTTTTTTTTATTTTTTTTTCTCCTACTTTTAACTCTTGACTGGGACCATTGGCAATCCGGATAATCGAAAATCTTGATAATCCGGATAATATGGGTAATAAGTAAGTCAAAATCCTTAACTAAGCAGACTTACCGTTTATTACGATAAAAAACTATGCTTTGCAACAAAATTACATAGTACTATCTACAAGACATTAAAAAATATAAAAATAACTTTTCACATCATTTCTTAACAAAGAAGTGGTAAGTCTAGTAAAGTTTTCTTAAACTCAACAAATAACATTTTATTACCATAATTTATCGTACAATCTATTCAGGAACTGTCAAACTAAATCAAACTGAAAAGCGAATATTTGGCATACTTGTAGTTACTTTCTTGCTATCATAGTTAAAAAGTATTATCTAATATGAACATTAAATAAAAATAATATGTATAAATCTGATCCGGATTATTTGGAGATACAGATAAGCGAGTTTTACTGTAATAATAAACATTGAGAATTTGTACATTCAGATTATCGACACTTAAAACACTTAATTATGAAAATTTGCATTTTTGCTGCAAATGCATTAGGGGGAGTTATAACTTTTAAATCTTTAAAAAAATCGAAATTAATTTGTTTGCCTTTTTGGAATATTTGAACATTTCTGAATCATTTAAAACATACCGCGTTAAAATATTCCAACTAGAGCATAAAAAACTATGACATGAACGAAGCAGTTCCAATGAAAACATTACTAGTTTGGGAACTTTAAAAGCCTTTTTTCTCGTAATGATCATTTTCATGCTTGCGCGTACTGTATAAATTAAACTACTACAGATATTGCGTTCATAAGTGTATAATGATGCTGCAAAAAATATGCACCTAATTCTTTCTTTGAAAAATTATTCTATTAAGAATTTATAGCATTTGACTTGTAATTTTAATTTGCTTTTTCAGTTTTTTTTTTATCTGATTGTCCTGGAGTAAATATTCTTTGGTGTTTTAAAATTTAAATATGTGTAGAATTATACTTAATGTTTTTACATCACAAAAATGTAAAAATTATTATTGAAACTTTATTAGTGTTGTTGTAAATCTGTTCTCGGTGCATCAGTGTAAATTTGAAAATTTCAGAAAATACACTAACTTTTTACTTTACAAATAAAATGATTATTTACTTGTAATAAAATTAATTTAGAGAATACTATTTATAAAGTTTAGAGCAGTAATACTGAAAATTTCATGTATTAGGGACAGAAAAAAGATGTAGAATTCAGAATAAACAGCAAAAATTCTGACTTTTCACCTTGTGTAAAAGGGGGGACTCCCCTTAAAACAATTCTACAATAGATTCTGGAGTCAATGTAACTGACAATGGCTATCAGCTATAAATGAACACTGCATATGGCATTACGCAATCAAAAACGGAAATGAGATGCAGACATTAAACTAGGCAAAGACGTCATCTCCTCTAAATCAAGAAACAGCTATAAACCTTCTTTCTTTTTCGAAGGAGCAGGTGTGGGCTCAAAAGATTTCCCTTCTAATGCTTTTCACAAAAGAAGAGTTCTGCTATAAATTTGGTCCCTAATCTGATTTATGTTTCGGAAGTGTAATGTATTAAGTCTTGTGCGCCGTGTATAAAACGTCTGCATATGACTTTACTTGCACTGTGATATATCAAGTAACTGGAAATCAGATTTTTCGGTCGTATTTTCAAACTCTGTGAGGAGTTAAAAATGGGTTTTATACCTTTTTTACATAATATGCCACTGTAATAAGTTTCTTTAATGAAAGCCATTTTCTTATTGAGCTTTCAAAGATTATCTATGACAAGTAAAGGTTAATTATGTTTCAGACCCCGTATTTATCTTCAAACACATTATCTGGCATAAAAATGCATGAAAAATTGACTAACTTATAAATCAAATATTGTTAACTATTTGAATCATTTTGCAATGGCATAAACTATCATGATATAGAACCTTTCAATTCAGGATTATAAAATTTTTCTCTTTATGGAGCTCTGAGCCTGATAGAAAATAACACGTTTTAAAATGTTCTACTACAGTTAGAACAATAACACAATAATAAAACAATAATAAAACTATAGTAGCTGTAGTAGAACATGATTTGATGTTCTACTACAGATATAACAATAATAAGACAATAATAAAACAATAATAAAAATTTTATATAAAGTTTTATCGCATGCAGCGTCGGTCTAAATATTAATATAATTAATTGTGTGATAGCCTTCAGTTTGTCAAATCTTCCGTACTTTTTTTCTTCATGGAGCTCTGAGCTTGATAGAAAATAACACGTGATTTAATTTTCTACTAGAGTTACAACAATAACAACACAATAATAAAACAATAATAAAATTTATATAAAATTTTATACAAAGTTTTATCGTATGCAATGCATAATATAATTATATTATTTACTACTGGTTGCTTGACATGGGGATTGAAAATTTGAACTGTCAACTAATGCACTACTTTAAGCCATGACTTAGATTAAACATCCCGGTTGAAATGCATAACAGATGTCACTGAGTAGTCAAATATGCTGACATATTGCTCACGATATGAAAAAAAAATAATGATTTATAATTAACTACAAATAATGACCCATGTTCACAACTACTTGAAAATTATTCTTTGCATTAGATAAGGAGTATCCGACTACCGCTTGGCAAATGAAACGCATCGTACATTTTATACTCTAAAAACAAAGCCCCTGAACAACGTATTGTTGAAAACCCAATGTTGTCATTGTTATAGACTTATCCTCAAAATTGCCTGTTTTTAAACACAAGCAATATATATGCACGCTAGGAAACTGCTTGTATCTAGTTCTACTTTTTCAAAATTTACTGAGTTGAGAGTCAAGCAGTAAGGTGAGAAGACTAATTTTAAACCATTTAATATCTGTCTTTAGAGAAATCTGTTTGCATAAGACAGAAAAAAAGGTCTGCCCTGGAGGTCAAAGTAATAACCATACTTAGTTATACACCTTTATTAAAATAATAAGCTTTTTTTAATGAAAGTAATTTCATAAGCCATTTTATCGAACTATTATAGCAGGGTAAGATAAGCCTTCTCCGACACAAATGCAATGCATCGAAGGCAATAACTAGTTTCAGAAACGAGGGGCAACGAAACACGCAAGGTGGTTGCATAAATTAAAATTTCAGAATAAATGATATGCCTGTTTATATCGACGCCGAAGACATCAGTTATATACAATAATCACCAGTTAACTATATTATCATGGCCTTCTGAACTGTATATTTAAGAATACTGAAACTTTACTTTCGAACAGCTGGGATTCTAATTTATTTGCTTTAGCTGCTACTAGCTGGAGATCATTATATAAAGATAAAATAAAAAATATATACGCGAAAACATCTGCGCTATTTTTACAGCAGCAAAATCATATCCACTGCGACACTTTGATGCTGTTTGTAAACAGCTATATTTTAACAGTTTTTAAAAAATTATTTTACAAAGAATAGTTACGTGACTTTAATGTATATGATTTCTGAGACTCTACTGAAGGACACGGATTCATTTGAGTCTGGGATTTCCTCATTTTTACTTCCTTCAAATTGCGCATAATTTTGAGCTATTGAAAGGTCTGGAGCGATTATTGTACTACCTATTTTCTTCCAATGAATCCAGTGAAGGAAATTATTAATTTTAGATACACGTTTCAGGAAGTTTTAATATATATATATAAAGAATTTTCAATCGCGGGAAAATCTGCAATATCATTACAAATTAAGTTTTATATTTTATCAGTTTCCTTACAACTTATGATTTTCAATTGTTTTAAGATTATCAAAAGATAAGAAATTATAAAATAATATATTTTGCGTACTTTATCTTTTGTTTAAACAAACAAATGTGTTGAGAGGAAATTTATATTCTTAAGTATGTATATATATATATATATATATATATATATATATATATATATATAAAGGGCGAATATGTATGTAAATCTCTCTGTATATATATATATATATATATATATTTCACACAAGCCACATTTCTTCTTTTTTAAACTGCCCTACCTTTGGGTGTTTTTTCATTCTGGGTACCTAAAGTTAGGTTTTACCACTGCTGCTAGTTAATTACAAGTGCTTTAACATCTCTTTTACCCTCGTATTACTGCAAACCAACTTTCCTTATAGCAGTTGTGATGGTTGATTGGTTCGTTGGGAGCACAACAGTATATATATATATATATATATATATATATATATATATATATATATATATATATATATATATCCAGGAGTAAACCATTGTAAAAAATGCAGTGGAAATTTGGATATTTTAAAAAATACCATAACTCAAATGCATGCAAAATTCGGAAGTTCCTAAACCATTAAATAACCTATGCTCAGGATCCTTCATTGAAAGTGATAAAATAAATATTTCTCATCAGAAATTACAGTTAAAATGTCGTCTTCGTGTTTACACTGGGTCTCACAGTGATATACGACAACTTTGCAGTTACAAAATATCATAATTTAAAAAAAATTGGGTTAGCTTTACTACTTAAATAAATTTGTTAGTCTTAAAAATTATAGTTTACGATAATCTGTTTTAATAACACATACAAAAAGACTCAATTCAAGTAAATATCAGTCTAGGTTTCAGAAAATACGTTTTATTGCTCTGATGAAATCAACGCTCATTTTGCACTCACTTCAGACATTTGCTCTGAAAAGGGATATAGCATTAAGTGTGCATACCTGTACTTAACTAACGACCCAGTCGTCTATTTTTACCTGCAAATTTATTAAGGATCTAAGATGAACAACAATTAAAAAAAACAACAATTACAAAAAAAAGAAGAAACTTTAAGATGTCCCAGAACAGAAAATTTTCAAAAAATCCTCTCTATTTTCATGGCTTAAACCTATTCTAGAGCTCTTAAAAGCAAATAACAAACCACATGCTTCAACGACGAAAATATTGGCATATACGCCATCTTTATGTTGTTGATTGATTAACGTAACCTTTCAATACATCTGCGCTTAACTGCTTCTCTGATGAGAACTTTGCAGGATTTGCCATGCAACGTATCAAAAATTCCTTTCACAAGTATATCAATGAAATGTTGCAATCTACCTTTGTTATATTTTTATTAAATTGTTTCCAGAATTTTTAGTGTAGAGTGAAACATTTTAAAATATTTCCCCAAAGCAAAAATACTGTGATTTTCTGGTTTTCTGAAGAGGTGGAAATCTTGATTAAACCAAGCATGCTTTTACATTTTAGTTTTTTAGAATAATTTCAAAACTTTCACAAATACGTATATCTTATCATTAGGGATACGCAATTTTCGTATTTACGAAATAGATGCGAATAAATGCGAAATTTGCCGATAGGAGCGAATAAATGCGAGAATTATTTTTTTACTACTTTTCGGCGAAAACTCGGTGATAAACGGCTTTCTAAGTGAAATTTGGTAATAATAGTAATGATTTTATTAACGTAATAGCTTATCGAAGACCATCCACGGTCTTTAACTGATAGATCTCACTCTCGAAATTTGCTTATTAATTAAGGCTTATTACTTAAGGCTTATTACTTATTACTTAAGGCTCATTACTTATTGCTTATTACTTAAGGAAGAGCATGGGGAGAATGCGACAATGTTAGCTTTTAACTAAGAATTTTGATACTTACCTAACCACGTAAGTAAAATTAGGATTTTTTTTAATAGATGCGAATTTTTTTAATATATATATATATATATATATATATATATATATATATATATATATATATATATATATATATATATATATATATATATATATATATATATATACTAGCTGAAAACCCGTACTTCGCTACGGAGTACATTCAAATTAAATACAACGGTCAATGTATACAATTGATGTTATATATATATATATATAAATATATATATATATAAATCGTAAGGGATATTTATTTTTTTTTTTGGATAATATCCAATCGTCTGCTGCATTAGAAAGAGAAAAAAATATTTTTTTTGTCCATTTAGTGGTTACGCACGTGACGATAAATTTATTGAAAGTACCAGAAAAAGAAATCACGTGATCGGCATTTAATAAATTAAATTCTAAAAATGAATCTTTAAAAATTCCCCAAAAATCAGGAAATGGAGGTAAAAATTCGAAAAAAATTTCATTTTGAAGGAATTTTTAGGATCTTTCTCGTGATATAAATTTTATAACCCTCAATGTATTATTTTAAATGCAAACGTAAAAAAAGTTTAAAAACAGCTTAAAATTTAATTTAAAAAAATCTAAGAAGAATTTTTGAAAAATGTTTCTTAGTGCACCCCTACACTATTAGAAGAATCGCCATGCAAAATTTCAGCCCTTTAGGTCCAGCGGTTTGGTCTGTGCGTTGTATGTCAGTCAGTCAGTCAGTCAGTGAATGAATGAGTCAGTTACGGAACTGTTATATATATATATATACATATTTCTAAAAAAAATTCTATTTTTGCGAATAAATGCGAAATTTTGTATATTGTAAATTTTTTTTGCGAAATTTACGTATCCCTACTTATCATAAAGTAACATTTGAGAGTAGTAATAAATAATTGTAGAATGCAAGTAAATTTTTTTTAAAAAATCAAAATTTTGTACCTCTTTAATTTCTTTGGCACAAATGCAATAAATATCTCCAGCATAATTCATATTTTCAAGCTGTAAGATCTTCCGGTACTAAAAGTATATATTTCCGAGCAAATGCCCCTCAGTGTCACAAGCGGAAATAAGTTACTTAAAGCATACTCATGCAATTTCCTTCCACCATGTCTGGGTAATTAAAGGCAGCGAATACGAAACCATCATGCGGACATCCGTGCTTGGACGTTCCCCATTGTTTGGATATCCGCATAAAACAACAAGAGCTTCCCCCCCTTGAGACTTCCTAAATGCTTTTAATCAAAGCAGGCGTCGATGCCCTGCATGTTTGTATCAATAAAGCCCTTTAAAAAAAAATTAATGTTTTGCTCTTAATAAAGAACATGTACGCAGGTCTATTACCGCGACGTATTACCGGGAAAACAAAAGTTTTCGCCAGTTCTTTCTTCACCTAACCTAACCACGGCAACAGAGCAAACAATAACACATTAAAGGCATACCTTACGTGACTTTTGGCAACTATGACTTGAATTTCATATCACGATTTAAAACATACGACAACAAAAAAAAATGTTATTAATGAATCGCACAGGCTTTATGTTCACGGTGAGACTTATGATTAATTAGCTAGTGATAAACATAGTGTATTGTTTAGAGATAATTGTTTACAATAGATTAGGGGCATCTGACGTCGTGAGTGGCAAACGCAGAAGCAGTAGATGTTTCGATACTTGATAAGCGTACTGCGTCTGCGCAATAGCCTCAGATATTCTACTGTTGACGAGACCGTCCCCATGACATTTCGCAATATACCGCAGTTTTCCTTCGAATTTATTTATTTTCACCTAGCTTATTAGAAGTCTCTCCTGCTCTGTTCTACACAGCAACGCACTTAAACTCTGTTTCATGTTTGAATACCTGGGTGACTACAAGCGAGAGTAGAGCCATAAATATTTCTGTCAGTGACTTCCTTCTTAGTTGAAAATAATTTGACGTCAAGTTAAACATCTATAAAGGGTAGAACTAATCTATATATATAAACCAGTTCCGTGACTGACTGACTGACTGATTTACTGACTGACAGACAACGCACAGACCAAACCGCTGGACCTAAAGGGCTGAAATTTTGCATGGCGATTCTTCTTATAGTGTAGGGGAGCACTAAGAAACATTTTTGAAAAATTCTTCTTAGATTTTTTTAATTGAATTTTTAAGCTATTTTAGTAACTTCTTTTAAGTTTGCATTTAAAATAATAATCTGAAAGTTATAAAATTTATATCACGAGAAAGATCATAAAAGTTCCGTTAAAATGAAACCTTTTTCGAATCTTTATCTCCATTTTCTGATTTTTGGTGAATTTTTAAAGATTAATTTTTAGAATTTAATTTATTAAATGCTGATCACGTGATTTCTTTTCTTTTTTGTGATACTTTAAGGGCCTGTTCACACATGAGTCCGGTAGCGGAAGCGTTAAAGTATTGAAATATATTTAACCAATGACAAGCTTCCAAACGTTTAGCAACGAAATTTTTAACGCCTATGATTGGTTTATTTCCGTCTCAGCGCCATTTTACCTTTTCCGCTTCTGCTACCGGACTCCTATGTGAACAGGCACGAAATTCATTTTGCGTCACGTGCATAACAACGAAATAAATTGACAAAAAATAATAAAATACGGTAAAAGATAAAATGTAACCACTAGACTAATTGAGATGGAAGTTTTTAAAGAATTTAATTCAAATTAGTATGTTTTATGGATATTAAACATACAAATTAATTGCATACATTGACCGTTGTATTTAATTTGAATGTACTCCGTAGCGAAGCACGGGTATTCAGCTAGTAATTACATAAATATAGAAATTTTATCAATTTAAGGTCCACAGTGATTGAAAATTTAAGTTTATTTAAACATCAGCCAATGCCATTTAATATGCAGTAACTTTAGATCCAAAAAGGGCTTACGTCATATGTTTTATATAAATTAGTAACAGATGAAAATTTTTTATATGATAAAAATAATGTTTTTACACTAACAATGAACAAGTAAAAAAAATAATGTGACGTGTACTATAAAAAAATATAACATTCAGCAAAATGTTCAATATCCTTGAATACCTTTTTCTCGAAAGTAACAATTTTGGCATTGGCTCTTTTAGTACCAAGTCACAGATATATAAATACAGTAAAATCTCGTTTATCCGGCCCTCGTTTATCCGGATCTCCAGATAATCCGGAGCAGATTTCTAGACATTTTTATTTAACGTTCACATTACATAATAATTTTTAGCTATGATAGCAAGAACGTAACTACAGGTACGCTAAATTTTGGATTTTTAGTTTAATTCGATGTACAGTTCCTGCATAGATTGTGCAATAAATTGTGGTAATAAAATGCATTTTGTTCAGTTGAAGAAAGCTTTACTAGAGTTGCCATTTCTTTGTTAAGAAATGGTGTGAAAAGTTATTTTTATATTTCTAAATTTCTTGTAAAACATACTATGTAATTTTGTTATACAAAACATAGTTTTTTTTATCGCAATAAACGGTAATTCTGCTTAGTTAAGGATTTTGTTTTGATTATTATCCATATTACCCGGATTATCCAGATTTTCGATTATCCGGATTGCCTATGGCCCCAATTAGTCCGGATAAACGAGGTTTTACTGTAAAAATTAAAATTTATAAAAAGCTTATGAAAAATATAAAAAAACACTTCTAAAAACTGGGTTTTTTTTTTTTTGCGAGTGCTTCCGATTTTTCCTGGCATGCTTCAGTGTCGTATAAAACTTATATAGCATAAGGATTCGTTGGTTGTGATCCTTACGGTCAAATTTTGCTACACGAGGGTTAATTAGACCAGGACCTACGGCTTAAAGCCGATTCCGAACGGCTACAAACATCCAGGCCCAGAATGGGACTCGAACCCATAGACTCTGGTAGCAAAAGCCAGCGCCCTAGCCATTCGGTTATCGTCCGGCTTCAGACACAGGAAAGATTTGAAATTTATTCACCATCGAGATTTATAAATATTATTTAATGAAATTTTTATTAATTTTAAAAGGTTAAAAAAAATCAGGATTACTTTTACCTTATACTAAAACAAAAATCTCGAAGATAACTTTAATACAAGTAGAATAAAGAAATGCTGTACGCAGTTTCATAGATATACTTTAATGTAATCACCGTAATAGAATAGAGGAATGCTGTACGCAGTTTCATAGGTATATTTTAATATAATCATCGGAATAGAATAGAGGAATGCTGTACGCAGTTTCATAGGTATACTTTAATGTAATCATCGTAATAGAATAGAGGAATGCTGTACGCAGTTTCATAGGTATACTTTAATGTAATCATCGTAATAGAATAGAGGAATGCTGTACGCAGTTTCATAGGTATACTTTAATGTAATCATCGTAATGGAATAGAGGAATGCTGTACGCAGTTTCATAGGTATACTTTAATGTAATCATCGTAATAGAATAGAGGAATGCTGTACGCAGTTTCATAGGTATACTTTAATGTAATCATCGTAATAGAATAGAGGAATGCTGTACGCAGTTTCATAGGTATACTTTAATGTAATCATCGTAATGGAATAAAGGAATGCTGTACGCAGTTTCATAGGTACAGCTTAATGTAATCATCATAGAAAACTGCGGCTAGACTTACGTTATCATAAAAGCATTAAAGTAATTTCAAGCTAAGATAATAAAAATGTACCCTTCATGAAGATTTTTGCGTAGTGGATCCCTTTAAATCGACGTATAACAAAGTCGAAATACAAACAACTATTTCAGCTGTCACTCATCGGCTTAACTAGCTTTCTTACAGCAAAATAGATAAATAAATAAATAACGAAACACACACACACAAATCCATTTGGTCTGTTTAAAAATCCATTTTCCTGACTGATGTCATTTCAACAATCTTCTCGACCAAGTAATATATACCGGGCAAGTTTCACAAGCCTTGTATCAACATTTAATCGGTCTGAAATCTCATAATTGCTACTGAAATGCCACAGCTAAAACTTTAAGCTCTTGTAATGAGATTTGAAATAGATTAGTGCAAAGGATGGATATAGTTTAATAGATTTATATTCCGCTCAGCGCCAAAGAAACGGGTGGATCATCAACCGTCTAATAGATTTGTGGGAAATTTCTCAACGATTCCTGCAGTTGTAGCATGAGATCAACCGCCATGAAAAAACCAAGATAAAGGAAATATTTTTAGCGGCTATAATCGGACTAAAGAATTTTTAACTCGATTTTCTTAGAGGATGTTTTGCAATTCGATTCCAACTTGTGCAAAACTTTGCGTAAGTGATCTGTTTTTTTTTTCGGGCTCAGATCCTTATCAGGAAAGAGAGTGAAACGTTGAAAACTTACTTCTCCTATGTATAAGAAATAAGCGCTCAATCTAGCCTAGTGGTAGCATGTTGAATTTCGGCGCCGAGGATGCTCGGTTCGAATCCCGATAAGAGTCATTAACCCTCAAACTGTACAGTGGGGGTCGGATCCAACCCAAGGGTGTGTCTTCCCCTTCCGTGCTCTCCCCTCATTGCAAGAGATCAAGTTGACAAGGCACCCTACCAGATAGACCTACTATACCACCCTGCTAGATATAGGAATAAGTAAATACGAGTTTCTTTGTTGAAAATTATATATATATATATTTTTATATATATTTTTTATTTTAGATTTTTTAATTTTTTTATTTCAATTTTGAAGCCCAAAAATGTCAGTATATATTATTTTTTACATTTTTGCGTTCAGAAAGTCGGTTTCACTAACTTCTAAAACTAGGAAGATTAAATTACATATTAGACCTAAAAGTAAAATATAAACAGTACAAATAAACAAAAATTAAAATTCAAGCATAGACTGCTAAATCACTTTAACATAAAACATATCCTGCAAAGAAAACATAAAACATTGCCGTTGGTGCGTGGATGCCCAGAGTGCTTGATTTCTGTTTGTTTTTTTTTGTCTATATTCGTATGATTTTTATCTATCTCTGTTGGATTATTCATATTAGACCTAATTAATATATACAACATTCTATGTAAATGCCAAAGAGATTTTCTTTGTTTAACAAAGTTGCAATTCGTTGGTCCTTTTTTCTGCAAAAAGGTTTTCATTTCATGTAAAATTTCATCAATAAATGTTACTATACAACAAAAATGCTTATTGTGTACTTATTTCTACCGAAAACCTCATCAAAAAAGAGATCGGGTCATATTTATCGGGTCAAAAAAGAGATCCGACTCGACCGTTCCATCTATTTCGTCTCAAACCACTGTATCGTTTGAGGGTTAAATACCTGCCGGTCTAGGCCAGATATGGGCATGGTAAATCAGTAAACTTGAAAGTCATTCTATGAGGTCAGAGAGGGTGGAAGAAGGTACGATCCTCCCAGATTTCACCCTTGGATGTTCGGCCAAAATGGAGATGGAACCTAGCTAAGATGGATTCCAACCCTTGGGATGCTATTGAAAAACCGGATCCGCACACCTTAACTCACAAAAGCCTATATAGACCTGGTCTAAAAAACTTCCGTCCAGGGGGCATTAGAGACAACAATGTTGTTGTTTCTAATGCCTCCCTTAAAGTGGTAGCTTCACTTGAAGGCGAGATACCACCAGGGCTGAAGTCTGACTTGAATTCGGAGAACATCGGTTCCGAAATTTTGAACTGAGTCAAGTGACGAGAAGAGACAACAATAGAAATGAGAGTGAAAAAAAACAAACGAAACGATGTACGAAATGTACTCATACATGAAAATTATTATTTTACATGTACACGTATTATTTTATACGTAGACTAACTGCAAGACTTATTAAAATGTTTTATATAACTTGAGATCGCACATCTTCAACCCCAGAGTTACCAGGAAATTTCCCAAATCAGCATTTTAACGTACGTTCCTCCATAACGGTCCTCCGGAGAGCAAAATTTCAGACGCTAAAACCGTCCGTCGTCGCGAGTTATAATTTTGGCAGCGTGCCAAACCCAGTCTGTATCGCTTGGGCAACTAGTAAACAGTTAGCAGAAGAGTACCAAAATGCGTCAAAATTTTGACATATATATATATATATATATATATATATATATATAGATACATACATACATACAAAAGAGGTAAGCTACGATAAGTAATCCTACATTAATAACCCTCTTAGTTTCGTTAGAAGAGACTACCTGAAATTTTTTTCTAATCACAGACTTGCAAATGCAAAACTGCGCCTTAAGCAAAGTGCTGTCACATTTCCGCACTGAAAGTATCAATACATTTTGAGTTCTGACAAGTGTAAAACACCCAAGAGTTTGGAGACGTGTTTTTCCATCCAAATACTATCAACTTGAAAAAGTTGTTTGGGGCAGATTATTCAAGCCTTAACTTGGTATTCAAGTGTTTCAGATGATGCAGGTTTGGGACTTTTGAGAATTAGAAGATGAAATATTTCGTCAGAGACACTTTTTGCCGCTGAAAGAAAAGAGACAGAAAAAAGTCTCAGACGCTTAGAATGTTAAACGCAGCTTTCAGCCATTTATTAAGACAAAATCAGAGAGTATTCAGCCATAGAACTTCGTATGACAGTACAAGAAAGTGCTCCCCGCAAGGTCGGGACTGTACGTTATTTAATCATATCGATTCTATTAGATCTCGCCATCTTTCACTTCAGTATTTGTTTAGCCTTCAATTTACTTCCTGTAATGGTATATTAAACTACCTTTATTCATTGTATCAGATACCAGACTTCGAAATGAAGTTTTTGCTAGGATGAAATGAATAATTACGAGTTTCGCATTTTATGACATCACTAATTGATTGATAATTTTGTTCTACTGTCATATTTCTTTTGCAGGCCTTTAAAATCTCTCAAAGTTTGGTATCGTATGCTTTTTCTTTATAATTCTCGTCTTCCGAGTAATCTATCAGTGTATCATTTCATTGTGCCGAGACCTATAATTTGCTCTACAACTTCGATCTCTACCATTGCTGAGAAAACTTCCAAGATTTCTATAAAAACTTGTGACATCGCATTTTGGGACTCACTGATTGATTGATAATTTTATTCTACTCTCATATTTCTTTTGCAGGCCTTTAAAATCTCTCAAAGTTTGGTATCGTATGCTTTTTCTTTATAATTCTCGTCTTCCGAGTAATCTATCAGTGTATCATTTCATTGTGCCGAGACCTATAATTTGCTCTACAACTTCGATCTCTACCATTGCCGAGAAAACTTCCAAGATTTCTATAAAAACTTGTGACATCGCATTTTGGGACTCACTGATTGATTGATAATTTTATTCTACTCTCATATTTCTTTTGCAGGCCTTTAAAATCTCTCAAAGTTTGGTATCGTAAGTTTTTTTCTTTAAAATTCTCGCCTTCCGAGTAATCTATTAGTGTATCATTTAATTGTATCGAGACCTATAATTTGCTCTACAATTTCGATCTCTTCCATTGCAAAGGAAACTTCCAAGATTTCTATAAAAACTTGTGACATCACATTTTGTGACATCACTAATTGATTGATAATTTTATTCTACTCTCATATTTCTTTTGCAGGCCCTTAAAATCACTCAAAGTTTGGTATCGTATGTTTTTTTCTTTAAAATTCTCGCCTTCCGAGTAATCTATTAGTGTATCATTTAATTGTATCGAGACCTATAATTTGCTCTACAACTTCGATCTCTTCCATTGCCGAGGAAACTTCCAAGATTTCTTTGAAAACTTGCGTTGTTTTCCTTGTGGCGGTTTATGCGGCTTTATTTTGGTAATGAACGAGAATTTCCTGATATCGCGACCACAAATAAATAGGCCATTCTTTCACTGTTATAGCAAACACTTCCTTAATACGGCGCTCAACTTAATCAGACATGATGGAATCGTTTGTAAAAGGCTGTTTTCTTAAGCAATCGAGATGTCCCACGGCACCAAAATTTTAAACATATTTTCAACGCAGATTTATTTACGGGGATCTGGGGCACATTTAAAAAAAATTATTTATAGAGTTCAAATTTTGAATTTTTTTTTGTGATAGTTAACCATATAATTTGTAAACAAAATCCCAACATAAAACTTTTAATAAAGATTTTTGAAGAAATTTACAAGTTAGTTTTATGGGGAACAGAAATTATTTCCTTCTTAGGCCGTCTGCACACGGGGCAACTCAAAAGAAACTGATAACTGACTCAAATCACAAACCAGTCCATGATGAGTCGTAACCTATGTAATTGAATGGAGCCACGCACACGGCGCAACTGGTTACAAACCCGTCGGACGGGTTTGTAACCCCGTGTGCAGACGGGCTTAACCTAACGTTGGATAGAACGAATTGACAATTATAAACAACGAACGTCGAAAGAGCACGTAAAGCTAGGATGACGAGATCTAGATAAAGCCCAGTAGATAAAGCCATTAAATGCAAAAGAGAAATTAGAGCGAAAAATTTATGAGAGTTGAATAAAGTCCGCCAAGTTCACATGAAATACAAACACCTTAAATAAGACGATTGGTTATAGTAATTGAGTATTTAGGATCCTACCCATTTTAGATGCGGCCGCTTCTTGAAAGTGGTTGTTATGGCAACCATTGATATAGCTCCAGTAATGGTTCATATGGCACCAATAATGGTTAAATGGTAACAAGGAACTCTGTCCTCTTAATATAGAATTTGTAATCAGTCACATCACTTTCTTCATAATTTAATATTATTCGTAAATCTTGATTAAACCTTCAGCGAGGGCGCCAATTTTTGGAATATCAGCAGGCACGCGTGGCGAAAAGTGCAACGTCTCTTTCAACCTTGATTATTCCTTTTGTAATAAAGTTTTTTTTTTTCAAATTGAAAATATATTCTATGTTTTATGACAAGATATAAAATGTTTATAATATTGAGATATATTTATAATCAAAGGCCAAAGTATGCTGATACAATCTTCAAAACTGTCCGGTTTATTAGATAGGACAACTTGCGAATAGATTCCAATTATGTCCAAAAACCTCAAAAACAATAAGACTGTCTATCTTCGTGATATGCGGAATACCTTTTAATGGCTGCATACTGGATCGAGTACATCAACTCCTGCCTCTGTCGTATTGCAATCCAGTATAATCGTTGGTTTACCATGGTGAAATCACGACTTCAAATGAATGGAAAGGAATACAAGGGTCAGATAATCAGACCTTCATTAGAAAGAGTGTAGCTATAAATAGAAACTGCTTAGAACATTCAAACCTTGCATGCAAAAACAAACCATTCAAAATTGCGAAAATGTTGCACTCTGTACACGGGCGCGCACGCTGAAGGGTTAGCGATTTCTTAACAGTTTCAAGCATCAAGTAAGTTATTAAAAGGCATTTTGAAAGCAATTGAATGAAAGTAGAGTAATTTTTAATAATTTATAATGAAAGTGCTTTATTGAAAATTAGATAATTTCATCTTAATGCTATCAAAAATATGTAGCAGTGTAAAGCAGGATTTTTTAATGAATCCATTAAGCGCCAAGTCTCCGATTTTTTAAACCTTCAATTATAATTTTTTTCTAAGCGTCGTATTAAGATATATACAAATCGTTTTTTATATTTGTATGTTAATGGTACAAAGTAAACCAGGCATTTTTTTCAGAAGGACAACTTTAAAAATTCTTTATTTTACAATGGTGTGAATATGTGTAAAATTGACAAATTCGACTAAGGTCTATATTACGCTATTGTACCGTAGTCAATAACACGACAAGCCTTTCGCTTCAATTACTTTACTACGATACGTTAAACATACAACAACTACAACATTTAAAGGAAGTATGTACAGCGAGTTAGAATATATACATTTAGACAGTCAGGATGGCTTCTGGTTCAACCGCTGGCCTATCAGGCCTGTCTGACTACGAGAGCTCCGTCTCTCCGGCACTCAAAAACAAATCCCTCCCTCGTGGACTATCGGGGTCTTCTTTTATACTGTCGATGAATTCAAAGAGATTTCTCTGGCGTTTGAAGTGCTGGTAAGTGTTCGAAGTTCATGGGATTCTAAATGTCACTATAGTGTCAAAAATCTCAAAAGCCCTCGAACCACTCTAGGATTTATGCGTTCTATAACGTCAGAACCGCACATTACAAGACCTTTATGGCCTCTTATCCTAGATTTTATGAGACCGCCCAGATCAACAGTTCGCCGATAGATGACATGTTGAGGGGTAGGAACGGGGCATCACATATAAATAATAATTTCATGTAGTAATTGAGACAGTGTCCCACTATCAAAGTTTTTTGACAAAGATCTTTTATAAAAGCTATTTCCATCTTTGATAAAAGGTATACACAAAAGAAATGCTGTGACCTCAAAATACATCTATTACACTATAAAAGTTCTTTAACAAAGATCTTTTATAAAAGTTATTTCTATATAAGGGGGCTAAATCCCTAAAAATTTGAGCTCTTAAGAAAGATTTATTGGTGTGTACCTAGGGCTTTGAGGGAAACAACCATACAAAATTTCAGTTTCCTAGGCCCTACGGTATTGGCCCCACCCATTGTATCCAGAGATACAATGGCTGATTTTTAGAGGGGGAGGGTTCAACCTCATTTAACACCTTAAAATTTGTAAAGTCGAACCCCGTTATAACGAACTTCGAGGGACCAAAGGTTTTGTTCGCTTTATCCGGTGGTTCGCTGTATCCGAACCGTTAAGAAAAATACTAGTTCACAAAATGTATATCCCATTAGTTGCAATATGTATTGAATAATGATGTATTAAAAAAGTGAAAAAATCTATTAAAAATGATCATTAATGAATTATATCGACTAAAATCGATTACATTAAACTGACATAATTCTAATTAATTTACGTACAACAGGAAAACGGTGGGACCAAAATTTTCGTTCTTTACATCCATGAGTTCTTTATATACCGGGTTCGCTATAACGGGGTTCGGCCGTATTTTAAAAAAAAAATTCTTAGTGGGTACACAGAGCTTAGGAGTAACCACCATGCAAAATTTCAGCATCCTTAAGGCGCATCTACACACAAGCGAATCAGCTCCCCCTGTCGCCTCTTGACACATTTTGGTCTCTATTAGTCCCCCTCCCCCAACGTGGGGGAAGTATTTCATCGCTTTGATCATTCGTCTTAAAACCGCTCTCCTGGGCAGTCTGAGTACGAATGATCAAAGGCACGAGGGACGCTATAAAACCTCCTCTCGGCGACGGGACCAATAAATCACTGCTTTCCTCTACACTTCGCTCTCTGTTTCGAGAATGTGTGCTCGCAGTGTAAGACTTTGCTTCGAAAGATATATGTTTCTTTTAACATACTCATTTTGAATATTTTTCGTGTATTTCTGTTCCGTCATTAATACGCAATTTTAATTAGAGCTGAAATTATTTCGAACCGAAATCTTGTTCTTCATCTGCCGCGATTTTCACACGTTTGTATTTTTTTTTTTAACATGCTATTGCTCGAAATGTTGTTTATAACATCCTGGTACCGAAATCTTTTATAAAACTTTAACGAAGAGTCCAACTTTTATAAAAGTTATCTTTCATCAAAGTTGAGGTATTAAACTGTTATATTTCTCGCCAAACTTCTTTTATAAGAGATATTTCTCAAAGAAATTTGATGGTGTAATATGAGCCTTACACCAGTAAAAAATTCAGAAAAAATATATATATATATGAGTGACTTGCTTTATACGAAAATGTGTGAATAGCAATAGCACAATGAATCTTGCATTTCAACCGGAAATCAAATGGAATACTTTATCTTTGATTTCTAAGCACCTGTTTTGAAAAATCCCAAAATGGGTGACTTGGCGCCTTCTGACTAAGCTTGATTTCACTTCTTGTCTACCATATGGAACTCGTGTTTGTTACTACTGATTCATTATCTTTACATCTATTTCTGTGAAGACTAATAATGTGGTATCCAGACACATTTTCATGAAGAGAGGGTTTATTTGAAACCATTTTTTTAGTCTTAATGGCAAAATAGATTTTGACAATTCAAGAAGCTTTAACCCTTCAACGGGCGCGCCAATTTTTGGAACACCGGCAGGCGCGCGTGGCACAAAGTGCAACGTCTCTTTCAACCTTGATTATTCCTTTTGTAAATTAACTTTTTTTTTGCAAATTGATAATAATAATTCTGCGTTTTATGACAAGATATAAAATGTTTATAATATTGATATATATTTATAATTAAAGGCCAAAGAATGCAGATACAATCGCCTTATTTCAAAACTGTCTGGTTTAATGCATCTAAGGACAACTTGCGAATGGATTCCTATTATGTCCAAAAACCTAAAAAACAATCAGATTGCCCATCTTCGTGATATGCGGAATACCGGGTAATAGCTGCACATTTGATCGACTACATCAACTCATAATTTTGTCGTATTGCAATCCAGTATAATCGCCTGTTTATCACGGTTAAATCATGACTAACAATGAATGGAAAGGAATACAGGGGTCATAAAATCAGACCTGCATTAGAAAGGGTGTAGCTATAAATAGAAACTGCTTAAAACATTCAAACCTAAGGCCGTCTGCACACGGAGCAACTGAAAAGAAACTGATAACTGACTCCAGTCACAAACCAGTCCGTGATGAGTCGTAACCTATGTAATTGAATGGATCCACGCACACGGCGCAACTGGTTACAAACTCGTCGGACGAGTTTGTAACGAGTTGCGCCGTGTGCGTGGCTCCATTATGTTTTTAATGAATTAAGTTTCATTGTTAGTTCTATAAGGTATCCTGTAAATAAAAATTATCATATTATATGCAAAAGAAATGCGCATGGGACATTTTTAATTAGGCTAATTATTGATACAATTATTAATTCATAAATTATTAATATTTCATCATTAAATTAATTTTAACCACTTTTACATATCTATGGTGCTAATCACATATTCAAATTTCAAGCAAATCCATTCAAAACAAAAAAAGTTAGGTTTGAAAGTCCACTGTCCCCTTAAACAATATTATATAGGCATGTAATAGTCGTCTTTTAGATTTGATAATTGAATTAGTTTGGTAATAGATTTTGATTGGTTTGGTTGACTTGGTTTAGAGCACTTACGGCCATTTTTTGGTACACAAGGGCTAATCAGATCCTAATAGATTTCGAAATTAAAAATTTATAAGCTTTCATGTTAATGCGATGTCACTTTTGAAATAATTATTGCTAAACCACGTCCCCAATTAAACAGAAAAGAAATTAACAAAAGAAATTGGTATGGAATAGTCATCTTTTTGCATCGATATTCGATTTATTTCGCTGTAAATACTTAATGAAGATTAATAAGTCTGCCGCAGCAAAAATGACCCGCGCATATCATTAGAACAAAAATTTTTATAATAATTATGCTAACATTACTGCCCTTTTTGCGTGAAATTATGCAAAAAAGAAACGCAATTTAGCTGCGGAGAGAAAAAAAAAAACGCCCAACTGACGCCAACACTATGACAAAATTTTCCCCGTGTCGCGTGCTCGATAGTTCGAAAAAGCGATATTGGGTCGGTGTTTGGAATATATTTTTTTTCCCTTTCCACTTCATATACGCACCGCTAATGCGATAACCCATGTCCACGTTTATGCCTTCTTCACTCCTTACATGTGTCGACCCGCGAATTGAATTACTTTTCCCACATGAAAACAAACCGAAAAAAAATTCCCCGGATTGCATTTTGCCAGCGATACAATCATCGATCCTGACAAGCGTTTTTTCACAATTTCACGGCTCGCCGGCGCTCTAATTCACGACCGGACAAATTCACCGAAAGGACGTCAAAATCAAGTTCACCCCCCCCTCCCCATTTTATATAAAATTAAACAATGCTCACCGAAACAAAAGACAAGAAAGAAATGAATAAAAAGAAAAAGAAAAAACAACAACGCGCGAGAAAGAGTCAAGAAAATGTCTCGCGAAAACGAGCTCCAGAAGCGAGCAGAAAAACGCCATCGCTTGTCTACTGAGGAAATCCCTTTCCGCTACTCAATTAGCCCGCCTGATTAGCATAAAAATGCTAATGCGATGGAAATTTTGTACTCGCTGACTCAAACGCAGGGTTGCTGGGTTCGCTTCTTGCTGGAAGGACTGCGCGCTTCAGTAGTCAGGATCCATTCGAAGATGTAATACGCCTCCTTGCATTAAACGCCGGTTTAAATATAGTTCGAGGTGTATAGTTTCGGGTCACTGGAGGAAGGGGTGAGGTGAAAAAAAAATTCTTGTCACTTTTACGTGATTTTGTGAGGAACGCGGTTCGTAGCGAGCAGGAACTGCTTAACGATATCTCACAACTCTCAGATATGTGTTTGCGTTACAAACACTGTTTACTTACGTCTCATAGATAAGTTAAGGCAGCTGTGTACTAACACTATTGGATTCGCTCACCTCAATGATGACCCATGAAGAAAATGTGTCTAAGGATTGCCTACTTGGATTGGAATATATTTTTTTAACCCTTCAGCTGGTGAGCCAATTTTTGGAACACCAGCAGGCGCGCGTTGCACAAAGTGCAACGTCTCTTTCAGCCTTGATTATTCCTTTTGTAATGAACTTTTTTATTCAAACTGAAAATAATAATTCTGCGTTTTATGACAAGATATAAAATGTTGATAATATTGATAGATATTTATAATTAAAGGCCAAAGAATGCAGATACAATCGCCTTATTTTAAAAGTGTCCGGTTTGTTGCATCTAAGGACAACTTGCGAATCGATTCCTATTATGTCCTAAAACCTAAAAAACAATGATATTGTCCATCTTCGTGATATGCGGGATACCGTGTAGTAGCTGCACATTTGATCGACTACATCAACTCCTACTTTTGTCGTATTGCAAGCCAGTATAATCGCTGGTTTACCACTGTTAATTCACGACTAACAATGAATGGAAAGAAATACAAAGGTCGGAAAATCATACCTGCGTTAGAAAGGGTGCAACTATAAATAGAAACTGCTTAGAATATTCAAACCTTACATGTAAAAACAAACCATTCAGAATTATGAAAATGTCGCACTTTGTACACGGGCGCATTCGCTGAAGGGTTAAAAATGTACTCCATAATAGAGAAAGAAATTTTACACCTTGGGGCATTTTTCTTTTTTTTTTTTAAATGCAAATAATATTTTAAAATTTAAATTATTCTGGGAAAAATCCTGGTATAGTGTGTTTTAAACTGTCGTCAATTACTTTGGTGGACGCAATTTATAAAATGAATCCCATAAAAGTTCAGGCTACTTCAAAATACCATTTTTACTGGATTATCAGCATTTATGTAGCCGTAAATGGCAGACACATTTTCTCCGTAGTTTAACATTGAGGTGTGCGAATCCAATAGGGTAAGTACACAGAAGCCTTAGGCCGTCTGCACATTAAACAACTCAAAAGAAACTGATAACTGACTCAAATCACAAACCAGTCCATGATGAGTCGTAACCTATGTAATTGAATGGAGCCACGCACACGGCGCAACTGGTTACAAACCCGTCGACGGGTTTGTAACCAGTTGCGCCGTGTGCGTGGCTCCATTCAATTACATAGGTTACGACTCATCATGGACTGGTTTGTGATTTGAGTCAGTTATCAGTTTCTTTTGAGTTGTTTAATGTGCAGACGGGCTTATGCTTGATTTCGTCCAATTCATTATTTTTAAAGACTAGCATTAGTACGAGGGATAGCAGAATTGGGAGAAAAATACAGAACGAGGTTTCGTTCTTCAAGTTTTTCCACAACCGGGTATCCGGGTTTGAATAATACATAAACATCCAAGCATTTGCCCTAAATATAAATGCAGGAACTTTATTTATAATATAAACAATTTTATTTTACTAGCCGCTGCGCGACCAGCACGGTCGCTTTTAGTTTTATATTTTCTTTTGCAAAACAACTCAACTGAAAGAAACGTGTGTCTATTACCTGTCATCATAAATATACGTTGTTAAGTGGTAGTGTGACTCAGCCAAAAAATTTATAATCATTGCAAAATTCTCTATAAGGCTGATTCTAAAACATCGTGATTAAAAAAATATGAATTTCCATTACTTCAGAACAGAGTTAAAGATAACACTCAGGAAACCAACAACAAAGATTTTAAAAGTTACATCCCTCTCTGTATGTAATATTTTATATAAGATATCTACATTTTATCATTACATTAAATAAGAAATTGTTGGAGAAAATTTTTTTCATGTATAAAATGGAGTGAAAATTCCGCAAGTACTAAAATATAGTGTGGATTACGTCACTCTCTATATGCACTATTGTTCACAATTCAGATATCTACACTTAATCATACCAAATAAAAATTTTTGGGAAAATTTCTTCACTTATAGAATGGAGTAAAAATTCAGCAAGTACAACTAAAAGTGTTTAGACAATTAACTCTTACTTACTATTAAGATATTATAACGTAATTGTTAATGTTTTATTATGATATTCCTCAAACTTCTTGATATACACAGTTGAGTATTTCAGAAATAGGATATACTACAGTGACAAAATCAAAAGAACGGACCTACATACAACTGTCCAGGCCTAAACACTGGATTTCATAGGTCTAAACATATTTTGTCAAAAGTTTGCCCTCTAACATACATTTAGAAAAACCGATGGAACAAAAGAATAAATTATCTAGTTCTAGTAAAAGAATAAACCACTACACACACGCGGTCAGCCGCTAATGTTTACATCTGGTAGTTGCAGCCGTTGCCATTCGGAATGTAGAAATACCGCCGATTTTTGTGCCGCATACCTACGCGTTCTATATACACTCAAGAGCCAAAACATTATGACCACCCCTACATTTTGCAATGAATTCGCCTGGATGACGTGGAAGGCACGTGATCAGGTGGAAGTGGTATTTAACTGCTGCTGGAGAGTCTGAAGAATCATTCTTTCACTTACTTCCGTGTGTGATGGGAAAGGCTGCGGATCTAAGCGACTTTGATAGAGGGCAGATTGTAATGGCTCGAAGGCTCGGAACAAGTATTTCCGAAACTGCACGACTCGTGGGTTGTTCGCGACCTACAGTTGTTAGTACTTATGCAAAGTGGATGAATGACGGTGAAACCAGCAGTAGACGACATGGTGTTGGACGTCCACACGCTATCAAAGAAAAAGGTCGTCGGAGACTGTCTCGCATGGTGAAGCAAAACCGGAGCCAGACAGTGGCTCAGCTGACAGCCCAATACGATGCAGGGCCAAGTAGAATAGTATCGCAGCACACTGTTCAGCGGACACTGTTGGATATGGGGCTACGCAGCAAACGTCCCACTCGTGTGCCTTTGCTGACCAAGCGTCACCGCCAACTGCACCTGCGCTGGGCCCGTTAACATCGCGACTGGTCCATGGATCAGTGGGAGAGAGTTGCCTGGTCCGATGAATCATGGTTTGTCATTCATCACGCCGATGGCCGTGTCAGGATTGTGTAAATAAAAAATACATTCCTTTGTAATTCCCTTTAATTTCAGGAAATGAGTTCTAAATTCAGAAACTACGGAAGATTTTATGTTTTTATTTTTAATTGTAAGGAGATAATATTGTAAAGAAAAAAAAATTATCGTCCCACAACAACAAAAAAAAAATGTTCCCAAAATAACAAGAAAATGTAACTAGTAAACGAAATCGAAAATGAAATTGTATTAAGTATTCATCATTATTATTCAGCTATCAATTTCTACAGCGGCGAAAAAGAAAATAAATGTAAGATCATTCATAACATTCTACTCACAAAAGATTACAAGCAAAAGCAGCAAGAGCCTGATGTTAGGTGTAACAAAAGTGCCTAAATGATATCTCAATACAATTAATAGTTCGCGTAACACGTGTTTCACTGCGAATAGAGGCTAGAATAAAGTACCAAGAATGAAATTTTGGGCAATGCAATATAGCCTTAGAAATTTAATACCAGGCTGCTTTGACCGTTTGCTCGAGCTCAGTTTGGTTGGTTGGTTGGTTGGCGGCTTACTTTAAATTCTGTGGCGCAAAATCCAGAAAGAATAATCAGCGCCAAACACAAGAAAAAACCAGAACAACTGTATACATGAAAAACTGTAATGAATGAGGGTGAAAAAAAATCAAAAGTGTTAAGACGATAAAAGAAATTATATATAAAAGGGTATAATTGCAATGCTATATAAAATATAAAAAGTCAACGATATTTAAAAAGGTGTTAATGTAATCATATATAATAATTACAAGATAAAAAGAACTTTTTATATACCATGTTTTTAAATTTTCTGTTGAATCATATAAACTTGACAATTCTATGTGTTAATAAATACTTTTTTATAATTTTTTTGATGAATTATCCAATCAACATGACAGAAAATGAAGTTAATTGGAAGTTAACTTAAGTTTAACTTTTCGTTCCCGTCCCGGCCGATAGATGGCTACACCATTCTACAAAACAAAATTAACTGAAAATGAATTCAAATATGCTTAAAGATGGCTAAAAGTATCAAAAGAATGCATTTTCATCGTGTTCTGAGCTAACGAAGAATTTTTCTCTATAACGATGTATTCTTTTTCAATTGTTTGAGTGCCTTGGGCCGCTTAAAAAGTCATGTCAGGCTGCCACTGGCCATCCAAGATTTAGACCATCCAAGGTACAGTCTAACCCCGTTATAGCGAACCCGGTATATAACGAACTCGCGGATATAAAGAACGAACATTTTGGTTCCGCCGTTTTCCTATTGTATTTAATACTAATATATCCTTTTATAGCGAACCTCCGAAATCTTCAGAATCGGCTATAACGAACCATTTTTCAGTCGACTACTGAATTTTTCTTAAACCTATTTAGGAATGTTGAAGCTACAACTAAAGTTTAAGAAGATGATGAAAATTTACCCATCGCGATGTGGATAGATAAGCACAAAATTTTATCATTCTCAGATTGTGACATGCAGTTGTTCGAAATATTTGATGATGAAGTCACTACATGTGAAAATCCGACTGATGAAGATATCGTGGAAGAAAGTAAAATGAATCATTCTGAAATCGAAGATTCTGCATCCGATGCTGATGAAGAGGAACACATGAATGACGAAATCCCCAGCATCTCAGATGATACAGCAGCGATGATTGTCAATAATAAGTTTTTGTCTACACAAACAGTGGAAGAAAGAGTGTTGGAGCCATTTGATGTATTGGACAAAGAAATTCATAAAACGTTTTTGCATCCCGTCACCAGAAGATACCGATTATTTCTGTATCAAAACAGTGAGCAACACTTGAAGGTAAAATGAATTTATTTCCATTTGTCTTCATTTTTAGTTAATTTAATTAGTATTGTGTCAGTTTAATGTAATCGATTTTAGTCTATTTAATTCATTAATGATCATGTTTAATAGATTTTATCCTTTTTTCTATACATCATTATTGATTACACATAGCACCTAATGAGTTTTGTGAACTCTAACATTTTTCTTAACGGTTTGGATATAGCGAACCACCGGATATAGCGAACAAAACCTTTGGACCCTTGAAGTTCATTATAACGGGGAACGACTGTATCTTCAGTAATAGTTTGCGATGTATTTAATATTTTTAAACTCTTTCTTAAAACATAATCTAGTTTTGTGTACCTCTTTTATTGTTCTTATTTGAGTAATTGATGCGTTATAACGGGGTTCGGCTGTATAATGAAATATCACTTATTCAGGTACACATTTCGAGCAAGAGAAAATAAGTTTATAAGTAATGAGATATAATGTACAGAATGCATTATATACATTTAATACATATTAATTAAATGCGTTTTATGCATTTTTAAAAGTGCATAGTAAATTAAGGGAAATAAATTACAAATAAACGTGAAGAAAATAGAATCCTGCGGAATGGTATAGGTCAGAGGTGGGGAACGCGCGGCCTGCGCGATTTTCTTGTGCGGCCTTCATAAAAGCTGCCACTTGTATTAATTAATACTTAATTTTATAGATTACAACAATTTGCAAATCAATGGAATTAAATTAAGAACGGCATGAATGTATGCACGCGGGCTTCGCGTTACGAAGCTTGATGCAAATATATATATACCAATTACTTTCAAGCAAGAAACAAATGCAAATATCCCACTAGCTTAAATTTTCCAACGGATTTTAAAATTATTTTAGGAATTGTTGCTATGTCAGTTATTTATAATTTAATACTATTATTTTTCTATTGTATTTCTTTATAATGTTAAAATTATTTAAAAATACTTATGCTTTATTATTTTTATTTGAAGTGGTATTTAAATATGTAGTTTATTAAAATTTAAAAATCTGGATGAATATATATATATATATATATATATATTATTACTAATTTAATTTAGGTATAATTGTCCTAAAACACAGTCTCCATAGTAGGTCAGTTTCTGTGTTTCCATTTGCTCCTTGGTTGCAAGTTTTGTGACGTCAGTCATCTTGCGGTTAACTATTCTTAACTTCCACTCTGTCTAGCGCCAGGTTTGGTGTTCTATGGATAAGTAACTCTTTACTCAATTCTACAATTTCTCAAGGATTGTACAGTGCCTAAGTATGTTCATTGTTTAGATCATACTTATCGGAAACAATCCATTGGTTTTTAGACAGTATTGACACCGCTGATGAAGAGATGCTATCAAAATCCTCTTTCATTCATATCTTTTCATGTTTTTAGTTCCTGACTGCAAATAGCTTTAGTGCCCATATTGGTTTTTCTGTTTCAACTATGTCTTATATATATATATATATATATATATATATATATATATATATATATATATATATATATATATATATGTGTGTGTGTGTGTGTGTGTATATGTTTATGTATATATATGATTATATATGTATATATGTATGTACAGTGGTAGCCAAAATTGCGGAAACCTTTCGGAAAAGGTGTATTTGTATCTTGGAACTGTACTCTGTCACTCTTGATTTATAACTCGCGACGACCTCTTAAATTTTGCTTTACCGCGGACCGTTATGGAGGAACGTAATCCTACTTTAAAATTAGATTAGCTTATCTACAACCTCGACCGCTTTTCAAAGAAATGCGCAGAACAGAGTACTACTCATGCATGATAAAACATTTGCATCAACATCAGCAGTGGTAGAATTTCGTTAAATCGGCAACAATGCCAGAAATCACGAATTCAGACTCACACTAAACCTCACTTAGGGTTAAATTTCTCATAAGGGAAATGGGGCTTGAAATGCAAAAACATCGTACTTCAAAATATGTCTAAACAAACATCAACGGCCGCAACCCAAACACGCTGATAAATATCGAAAAAAGAAAAATAGATAGTAAAAAGTCGACTCACCTATTAAGGTATTTTAGTTCATCCTTTTTGTAGAAAGTTTGAGATAAAACTCTTCCGGGCAGATACAGTGGTAAGTTACAGCATTCCACAATTGGAAACTTATGGCAATTTGATGGTTCTTCTTTAAAAAATGTTTAACAGCAAGTAGATTCCGGGTTGGTTAAAGAAGATTATACGCAACCTTTATTCACCAATAGAGGTTTCTATCCTTCAATACAGAAATGAAGAGCTTTAAAGCACACGTATAGTATATATGTGCCCCAGGCAGCCTAGTGGTAGAGCGTTGGGCTTGGAACGAGGGTTGGGGTGCTCGGCTCGAATTCCGACGAACACCATTCAATACCTTCATGTCTTGACCAGATAGGGGCACGTTAAATCCCTAGACCAGAAAGTCCTATGAGGTCAGAGAGGGTAGGAGAAGGTACAACTCAGTTGTAGTCTCACCACCAAATGCCAACACAAATCAGGGACTCCAGGAGTTATTCTCCAGGAATCACACTTAAAGGTGATTATTCAAAACTGAGGTGGCACCAGGGGGTTCACCTAAGCAGTGCCTACATGAAAGCAACCAACGATTCATGCGGTTAAAGTGAGAATGTCTTCATTGAGAAAGCGCCCCGCACTGGCGAACAACATAGTATACATTTAAAACTAAATAACAACTTTATATTCAAATCATACAGGTAAAAGAACAACCCACAAAACTAGAGATGCCAATTTGTGACCATGGCAACTGTTGAGAGACCGTGTAATCTGCTGTTACTACTTTGAGATTTTCACTCGCAAGTGATTTTAATTTGTTGATACTCGCAAGCGATAACGGTTAAAAAAATAACTGAAAGTTTATTTACATTATTCTGCGTTAAAAGCAAGCTCAATAAATAAACACATTATTCCCATGATCTTATATATAATAGAATAGAAAATGAGAAGCAATAATTCAAATCACATAAACCTGAATATATATATAAATGTTTAATAGAGGTCGTTACAATTAAAATAAATACATATGTTAATTCACCAGAACGTTTTCGCCATACGATTAAAATCTTATCTTAAACGTCCATACCCTTTAGACAAGTTGATTGTTATAAAAGTAGTGTTTTTTGGCAGATAATATGTTACTTTTACCTGTTTTTTATTCAATAATAATAGTTTACCATTAAGGTTGCTGTGTACTAACTCTATTGGATTGACTCATCTCAGTGTTAACCTATGGAGAAAATGTGTCCAAGGATTGCCGACTTGGATTGAAAGATTTTTTTAAAAAATTGTACTCCATAATGAAGGAAGGAATTTCATACCTTGGGGCATTTTTCATCTTTTTTTAAATGTGAATATTATTTTTAAATTTAAATTATTTGGGGAAATAGTCTGGTATAGCGTGTTTTTAACGCTTATAAATTCCTTTGGTGAACGAAATTTCTAAATTGAACCGTGTTGCAAATTGCGGAAAAGTTCATGCTATCTGAAATCACCATTTTCAATTGGATTATCAACATTTATGTAGCGGTCAATAGTAGACACATTGTCTCCATAGGTTAACATTGAGGTGAGAGTATCAATATAATTAGTACACATCATTTATCTTAAATTATAAAGATTTTATATGAATTTAGAGCGCATATAATGTTCTGGAAGCGGGTAGATTGAGGAGCCCTATGAATATCGTTTGTGTTCTTAATGAAAATGTTTTCGATCAAGGTCATCAAACAAATTATTTTTAGCATTTGACATGATTCATACACTCGTAAAACTTGTATCAATCAATCAATATATATATATATATATATATGTGTGTGTGTGTGTGTGTATGTGTGTGTGTGTGTGTATGTATATATATTCCCGAATAAGTAAACGAACCAAGTCTAAATTTTTTTTTATATGTGCCATTGTTCCGCTATCAAATACTTTTGAGATTGCAGCTTCTAAATACAGATAACGTTCCACAATACTATCGTCTACCGGAAAGAAACAGAATTACCTATATTCAATAATAATTGTTTACCATTAACTCATATAAATAACATTTCTTAAACATAAACAAGTGCACTTTTAATATAATGGAAACAATCATCTCTCTGAAATTATAAATAATTTATCTAAATTTATAGTGCATATGATGTTCTGGAAGTGGGTAGATTGATTAGCCCTGTAAATGTTGTTTATGTTCTTAATGAAGATGTTTCGATCAAGGTTATCAAAGAAAAATTATTTTAGCATTTGACATGATTCATACACGAGTAAAACTTGTAAGAGTAGCCTAACGACCTCTAAAGTGTTGTGGTTCAAATATATATATATATATATATATATATACATACACTGCTGGCCACTGTAAATGCAACACCCTGAAGGAAACATGCAAATAACATGAAATTTACAACATGCATTAGCGGAGGTGAGATATGCAAATGATTAGAATTTCAGCGCAGACGCACATCACGCGCGCCTGTGGCGCCACTTCAAAGCGCTATTTAAGGCTTGGAGATTTCGACGATTTCAAGTTCGGCAATTGTGTTTTTCTTGTGTTTTTTTCAAAAAAACGATCAATTATGCCTCGTCGAAAACAGCGATCATCTTTTGATCAAGTATCCGAGTTCGACAGAGGAAGGATAGTGGCCTACCGAGATTGCGGATTATCTTTCAGGGAAATCGGTAGTCGTGTTGGACGAAACCAAACAACTGTAATGCGGATATGTGATCGTTGGATGCAGGAGGGTACGACGGACCGGCGTGTTCGATCGCATCCACCTCAGAGCACCACTTCACTTGATGACAGGCAAATTGTGCGCATGGCAGTGACGGATCGCTCAGTCACATCACGAACCATAGCACAGCACATGCAGTCTGTAACGCATCATCCAGTGTCTGCGCGTACCATTCGACGCCGTTTACAGCAGAGTGGTCTGTCCGCAAGACGTCCATTGCTTTGTCTACCCTTGACGCAGAACCACAGACGTCTCCGCCGCCAATGGTGCGATGACAGAAGGATGTGGAAGGCAGAATGGAATGAAATTATCTTTACTGACGAGTCACGCTTCTGTCTGCAACACCACGATGGTCGCATTCGAGTCTGGAGACACCGTGAAGAGAGGATGCTGAACAGCTGCGTTATGCGCCGCCACACTGGTCCTGCACCGGGTATTATGGTATGGGGCGGTATTGGATATCACTCTCGCACACCTCTAGTACGCATTGCCAGTACTTTAAACAGCCAGCGCTACATCTCCGAGGTGTTGGAGCCAGTTGTCCTTCCTTACCTTCAGGGCTTGCCCACAGCCATATTTCAACAGGGACCACACGTGGCACGCATTGTCCAACGGTTCTTCGTCAATCGCCAGATTGAATTGCTTCCCTGGCCGCCTCGCTCTCCGGATCTTTCGCCGATAGAAAACATGTGGTCCATGGTTGCTCTACGATTGACCCAGATTCCATCCCCAGCTGCCACAGCAGATCAACTTTGGCAACGTGTGGAAGCTGCTTGGTCTGCTGTACCCCAAGAAGTCATCCAAAGTCTCTTTGAATCAATGCCGAGGCGTGTGGCAGCGGTGATCTCCAGCAATGGCGGCTACTCTGACTACTGATTTTGGCAGGAACCACACTTCATAGAAGTCTATAAATTTAATCATTTGATACTTGGTCAACATGTTATCTACAAAATAAATTTTGTTGTGAAATCTCTTGTCTTTCTTGGTGTTGCAATTTGGGTGGCCAGCAGTGTATATATATATATTCACGAATAAGTAAACAAACTGAGTCTAATTTTTATTTATATGTGCCATTGTTCAGCTATCAAACACTTTGAGATTGAAGCTTCTAAATTCAGATAATATTCCACGATACTATCGTCTGCTGGAAAGAAACAGGATTGCCTATATTCAATAATAATAGTTTATAAAACGTAATTTATATGTTTTAATGGTAAACACAAACAAGAACCCTATTTAATAAAATGGAAACAATCATCTCTCTTAAATTATAAATACTTTATATATGCACTTTATCCAAATTTACAACGCATATGACGTTCTTGAAGCGGGTAGATTGATGAACCCTGGAAATATTGTCTGCGTTCTTAATGAAAATGTTTTCGATCAAGGTTATCAAACAAAATTTGTTGAGTATTTGACATGATTCATACACGCGTAAAACTTGTAAGAGTAACCTAATGACCTCTAAAAGTGCTGTGGTTCAGATATATATAAATTCACGTATAAATAAACAAACCGAATCTAATTTATGATTTATATGCGCCATTGTTCAGCTATCAAACACCTTGAGATCGCAGCTTTCTAAATACAGATAATGCTCCACGATAATATCGTCTGCCGGAAAAAGAAACAGAATTACCTACATTCAAACAGTAGTAAAAGATTTTAATCGGAGAATTGAATGAACGGCGTTTCCATTTGCAAATAAGATTTAATCTGTTGTATTCGAATTTAATACTTTTCATCGCTAGTGGAACAACGACAAAAAAATAAAAAATAAAAAAACTCAATAAAAATGAAAGCTGTAATACGTCACACTTTAAAGACTCGATGAAAAACCCTCGGTTTTTTTTTCGGTTTCTTTTTTTTTTCTATTCTATTCACCCATCCTTTTCCAATCTGTTTATATATGTTAATGAATCAATATAATATTCCTGACGTATTTTCTACAGGTCATTAGCAACAAACCGCCTTTTTTACGGGAATTAATTTTACAGTAATGAATTATTCAGTCTCAGAAGGTTCATTCATAAATTTGTGGGATTTTTTTTTTCTATGAATAGTATTTCCATTCATAACTTTTATTGGTGAGTTTTGCTTCATCATTTTACTTTATTTTTTTCCCCCTTTCGTCACATTACGATGGTTGTAGAGATGTGTAAAACCAGATTGGTTCATTTAAATTGATCGATCCTCTCTTTATCACAAGATATTTTAAAGTAGCTCGTCACGTTTTTTTTTTTTTTCAACAACACGCCAATCAGGTAATTGCAAATTTGTTTTTATCAGTATTGATTATGCAGTCATTAAATGTGCTTAAAATATTGGCTTCGGGTGGAGAGATGGAACTATCAGTGTCAATCAATATACAGTAAGGAACCTAATTAAGAGGTGGTTTTTTATTCTTCACACTTTTCTTTTCTAATTTAATTTAAGATACTTTCCGATACGTATATAATATATGCAGTCGTTAATTGATCTCTCTGTAGGCTGTTTATTTTACAGTTAACATTTTTGATTCACTGTTTTGGAGACAGTAAACAGTCTAATTATGAGTGTCAGTCAATAGTGTCAACTCATCGCAATTTTTTTAATGAATATCGTGTCTGTATAGTTCTAGATAATTTTGGATTATTAATATCTAAGAAAATATATATCAGGGAATTGAAAGGGATAGAAAGTGCAGATATGAAATTCAGGGTGTTGGGAAATAACGTTTAATGCTTGGAAATGCTCTCAGAATAGAAAGGACCAATCAGGATATAAGAAATAAAAACCACAAATTCAGGGTAGAATATTTTATACTTTTTTAACTATATAATTAAAATAAAATATTTATTAATGAAAATTAATTTTTAGAGCATATATAAAATTTTAATAACATTAATTATATATATATATATATATATATATATATATATATATATATATATATATATATATATATATATATATATATATATATATATACAGTCGAACCTCCATATATCGAACTTCCACATATCGAAATTTTCTATATATCGAACTCTTAGCAAATCTCCATGTTCATTACATAGAAAAAATGTTTCTATATATCGAAAAAATCTCTATATATCGAAATTTTTTTCAAGACAAATTGGGAGATTTTAGTCCACTTTAGAATAAAATCTCCCACTTTTTGGCATTTGAAACAATATGTCGTGGACTTCAATTCGCCGAAAATATCACCGATTAAATTTTTAGTGGACTGAATAAATACGAACATTTCTCTGTACTTTCCGCAAAACTCACTGTTCAGCAAGATATTCGTAGTTTTTTTATGTAACTGTGATCATTGTAACCACTGTCTGGATTATTGTTTTTTTAAAGGTATGCAGTACTCAATAAATCTTTCATATTAATTCATTTTTTAGTTATTAACTTTCATTTAATGGGATTCGCATATAAATTAGAAATGGAGTTTCGTATACGAAAATTAGCTTTAATTTTTTTATGAGAATTATGATAAAACTAAGCTCAATTCTATAAATCGAAATTTCTATATACCGAATTTTTTTCCGGCAATTTGCTACTTCGATATATGGAGGTTCGACTGTATATACATACATACAGTGGAATCTCGATCGATCGTTTTCGAATCCATCGTTTTTTCCGTATGTGTCGTTCATTTTATCCAGTCCCAAAGATCATATTGCTTTGTTATGTCTCCGCATCTATCGTTTTCCCGCATTTATCGTTCATTTCAATCGGTCCCTTAAAAAACGATAGATCGAGATTCCACTGTATATATATATATATATATATATATATATATATATATATATATATATATATATATATACATACACACACATATTATATATGTATACAGTGGAATCTCGATCTATCGTTTTCGAAGGGACTGACTTAACTAAACGATGGATGTGGGAAAACGATAGATGTGGGAACATACAAAAAAGTATCAACATACCTTAAAGTTTGATATCCCTAAAATATATTTACTCACATAAATAAATGCATACATACCTGTAGTGTAATTGAAGATAAAATTACAAAGTTGTACCGAAATCCAAGATAAAAATAATAATAATAATAATAATAAAGAAATACACGTAGACACACAGGAATTTTGATTCAAATAGAAGTCTTTAATCTTCATTTGTTTTTAGGCGGTTTTCTCTCTGCAAGTAAACAATATTTTTTTCTGTGTTGCAAATCGCATTCTTTTCGGTATCGGTTATTGATTGAGAGTATAAAGAAGCAGCAGCCGTGAATCGTTTGTAACTAGAACCATTCCATTGCACTGGATGGGGTCCGACATAAGACCACCAGGAAGTTCTGCTTCCGGGTGAAACCCTCATCGGCTAGTGTAGGACTGCAGTAATCAGAAACTTCGCACAGCCTAGAACAAAAACACCAGGGCGCCTCCATCCCAAGATCTACAGAAAAGCCAGAGGGCAGCAGGAACCGCTCGGGTCGGCTGACTGTGAGCCATTGCTAATAAGAACAGAAATGTTGAATAGTCGGAGAATTTGGAATGAGTTGCCGAAACTAGTATACTACAGGGGCTAAAGAATTAAGGAACACCAACGACGAACAAATAATGGGAGTGGCACGATGACGCGAAACCAGGCTAAAGAGGCGAGAACAAAAATACGAGAGCGTGCATTTCAAATGTTCTGCTCATTGTTTAATTAGAGAGTCATTCTAGCTCAATCCAGACATTTATATTTCAGGTTCAGTTATGATGAAAAAACGATCGATCCGATAAATTAATATAAAGCTGCGATATTCTGAACGAATATTGCGAGAAAACGATGAATCGAGGAACGATCCATGCGATCTGTTTTTGCTTCTTCTCTATGAAATTTATTCGGGACTGGGTGAAATAAACGATACATGCGGGAAAACAATCATTCGGGGAACGATCGATCGAGATTCCACTGGATACGTATATATACTACACACACACACACAAACACACACATATATATATATACATATATATATATATATATATACATATATATATATATATATATATATATATATATATATATATATATATATATATGTATGTATATATATATATATATATAACATAACAGGTCCAACCCGAGAAGACGATGAAATCAAGGACCCACCATGCCACAGCGAAGACCTAAAAGAATTCTAGTATTCGAGGCCGGGAGCAAAGACGGCAATCGTGACGTTGAACAAAATATTTTATTAGACAAAATGACACATCTTCTCGGGGCGACGGAAAATGAAAAAAGCTCCTCGAATTTTGACCGCAGGGTCTTATATAAACTTTTGAGGCGACTCCCCATGTGATCATGAAGAACAGTAATGATTGGCTATCCATGACTCTGGTGTCAGAGGTCACGTGATACCTCATGTAAGGATGCGCGAGAAATTGGGATTTTCGAGGGGACTCTACGCAGCTGTCTTTGTTCTTTAAATTGGAAACGAAATTAATCGACGCCCAAGGAAATTTAAAGGAATTTAGAATCTTGAAAGGAATTTAGGGGCTTTTATGTTTATATATAAATATATATATATATTCATATACATACATATACATATATATATACATATAGTACATATATATACATATACATACATATATGCATATAGTACATATATATACATATACATACATATATGCATATATATACATATACATACATATATGCATATATATACATATACACACATATATACATATATATACATATACATACATATATGCATATATATACATATAACACATATATACATATATATATATATACACACACATATACATATATATATACACACACATATACATATATATATATATATATACACACACATATACATATATATATATATACACACACACATATATATATATACACACACATATATATATATATATACACACACACATATATATATATACACACACACATATATATATACACACACACATATATATATACACACATATATATATACACACACACATATATATATATATATATATATATATATATATATATATATATATATATACATATACATACATAACTTCAGCTATTTTTATGTACATTAAATGCTATATACAAGACCCTAAGAGCGAATGTAGACGTAAAAGTGGCAATACGGTGTTCTTAACATATAAATATATAGTATTCTGTAAAAAAAAAATCGATTTTTTTTATCCGACTTTTTTTCTCCTCATGATCTGTATAGTCATGGTGAGTAAACAAATGAAGTAAATTTTTAAAGTTATTTAGACTTTCGACATGCGATAACTTCAATTTTATTATATCAACCTAAAAAATTTCCTGCCCTGCTATCAATTTTAATGTTTCAAAGCTGGAATATAATAAATGTCACCACCTTAAGTTTTTCTTTTTTGATAAAAATCTCGCATAAATATTAAAAAGTTCGAGAATATCTTGATTAGTATGATAACGACAATACTTGACGTACTTTAGACTGGCACTGAAAATGTGGAAATTTTTTTACCTCATCACACGTGAGATGAATTTTGGGTAAATTTAGCACAAAAGATTGCGAAGTTAAAATGCTGGACGAAATAATTTTGAACCTGTGATAAGCACTTGCCAAACTGGATTGCAAGGATAATAAATTCTTCACTCTTTAAAGTGTGAGAGAAAAAGAATCTTGCATAAATACCTGCTTCGAAGTTGGGTAAAATCACTTTGGTCCAAGAGATTCTAGCTCTACGCGTTAGATGAATGTTGGGGAAATCTGGCACAGATGACGGGGCAAGGTAAAACTTGGGTTAAATAATTTTGGCACTGCAATAAGAGTTTGTTTGGTTGGATCGCAAAGATAATTTCTTTGTAGTTTAAGGAAAATCTTGAGTAAATATCTGCTCTTCTTTGTAAGTACATAAAACCACTTTGGTTCGAGATACAGTAGCTTGACATGGAACTTAGGTTGACTGTAGACTGCTCTACACAAACCAACAAGCCAAACAACTTAACATTGAAGTACAGTAAAATATCGCTTATCCAGACTAATTGGGGCCATGGGGAATCCGGATAATATGGATAATAAGTAAAACAAAATCCTTAACTACGCATACTTACCGTTTTTTGCGATAAAAAACTGCTTTGTAACAAAATTACATAGTATTGTTTACAAGACATTAGAAAATATAAAAATAACTTTTCACATCATTTCTTAACAAAGAATTGGTATGTCTAGTAATGCTTTCTAGTAAAACTAAAAAAAAGCATTTTATTACCATAATTTATTGTACAATCTATGCAGGAACTGTACATTGAATCAAACTAAAAAGCGAATATTTGGCATACGTTTGTAGTTACGTTCTTGCTATCATAATTAAAAGTTATTATCTAATGTGAACGTTAAATAAAAAAGTCTATAAATCTGATCCGGATTATCCGTATATCCGGATCAACGAGGGCCGGATAAATGAGGTTTTACTGTATATCCCAAAATCACTGAAATATTGTTTGAATATAAAAAGTTTGACTCCAGAAACCTGCTATTTTTAATATCTTAAAATTCTACTAGTTGGTACACGTCAAAACATGACGGCTAGATAGTAAATAAATGTACTAATACACAAATTATACTCAACACATCATTACCAAAAATCATAATGCGCAGAAACAAATTAATGTGTTTAAGCGACCTCGTGCTTAGTGAGTATCTAAAGCCAGATTTAAAAATGTCACTGAGCATGCGCCGAAAGCAAAATTTTAATTGTAAATTATCGCTAATTAAACAGCGCAAAATAAACAATTTCCATCAGGTTTAATCTTACATTTCACAAACATAATTATCATAAAAATAAAAATGGCAGAGAGAGATCTAGAGAGACTCCTTGGCATTTAAACATGACTCTGAGCATGCGCAGAAACAGTGAGTTTCTAAAGCCAGATTGAAACATGCCACTGAGCATGCGCAGAAATCAAATTTTAATTGCAAATTATAGCTCATTAATAAAAATTGCCGTTACAAAAACCAAATTTGACAAATCTATACATTACAATCTTTCGTTTGAGACCAAAATGAAGTAAATTGATGCAGTGGTTTTCTCTCACGTACTGCCCAAAAAGTCGGCTTAGCAACTTAAATATATAGATATTACTCGCACGTTTGAGATAAATATTTTTAAAAATATACAATAAAATGTTAATTATTATTATTATTTATTGTTTGCCCAATAATTTCTTGGGTTCAAACGTCAAACAATTTAGCTCCAACATCTGGATGTGCTTAAATTTTCCTAAAAAATAGAGATATAGAACTCTTCGATAACGTACCTCTGTAAACAACATTACCTGAAGTACACGTAACATATGTCTCTAAACTGTACCTACAGTGAACATTACTATACGTTGCCTGAAGTTACGCAAAATATCTCACCGCACGTATCCTAAAGTATACATAACATATCTCACTACACGTTACCTAAATTATCTATAACATATCGCACCATATGTTTCCTAATGTATTCATGGCATATCTCGTGACACGTAACCTAAAGTATACATTGCATATCTCACTACACGTCACCTAAATTATCTATAACATATCGCACTATACGTTACCTAATATATTCATGGCATATCTCGTGATACGCAACCTAAAGTATACATAACATATCTCACTACACGTTTCCAAAATTATCTATAACATATTGCTCTACACGTTACCTAATGTATTCATGGCATATCTCGTGACACGTAACCTAAAGTATACTTATCATATCTCACTACACGTTACCTAAATTATCTACAACATATCGCACTATACGTTACCTAATGTATATTCATGGCATATCTCGTGACACGTAACCTAAAGTATACTTATCATATCTCACTACACGTTACCTAAATTATCTACAACATATCGCACTATACGTTACCTAATGTATATTCATGGCATATCTCGTGACACGTAACCTAAAGTATACTTATCATATCTCACTACACGTTACCTAAATTATCTACAACATATCGCACTATACGTTACCTAATGTATATTCATGGCATATCTCGTGACACGTATCCTAAAGTATACATAACATATCTCACTACACTTAAGCGAAATTATCTATAACATATCTCACTACACTTAAACCAAATTATCTGTAACATATCGCACTATACGTAACCGAATGTATTCCTGGCATATCTCGTGACAACTAACCTAAAGTATACATAACAAATCTCCCTACACGTAATTCAAAGTATACATGATATATCTAACTACACGTTAACTTAAGTGTGTGTGTGTGTGTGTGTAAATAACATTCACACTATGTAACCTACAATAAACAAGACATATCTCACTATACGTTTTCAAAAGTACACTTAGGATCTCACCTAACGTGGCGTGGAGTAATCGTGACCTGCCTTACTATATGGTATCTAAAGTCACTAAAATGTAATTCACTTATCTCGCGTATGCCACCTAATCTACGTCTTCGAGAATAACATGAAGCTTAAATATAATTAACAGAGCGTCATATACCGCGTTGGAGCACAAAAATAGGTGAACTTTATCAAGTCTGCATAAGGATTTCACTACACGAAGGATTTATCCTCAAATCTACGGTGATTTTGAAATTTTCAACAGTGCGAAAAGTGACATATCTTAAGCGGGAAGTTTTTATAAAATATGCAGATAAGTACAGATTGTACACACCTTAAAGGGCTTAACCTCAGTTCTGTTGGATCATTGGATCGGATAGTGTATAAGAATTTGTTTTAGTGGTTTACAAACAACATCTGGAATATTTAAGAAAAAAGTTTTAAAAACTCGCATAAGAATTTTAAATTTACTCAAGGCTGGAAAAAAAAATTTTGAAGGATCAGCATTTAAAATTGTGCTGAATTGCTGGATTATTGCAAATGCGAAGTGTATTTACATCGTGCGACGCTATAAGCAATGGACATAGTTTAGACAAAATATTAAATGAATATATATATATATATATATATATATATATATATATATATATATATATATATATATATATATATATATATATATATGAATATATATATATATATATATATATGTGTGTGTGTGTGTACACACTTAGACAAAAAACGACGCACCAATGAGTTATCCGAATGGGGCGAAAATCGGTGATGTACATATTCAGAATGTGATGTACATATACAGAAAAACAAATTATTACAATTTGAAAAAAAAGGAATGATTTATTCAAGAGAAAGAGCTTCACAAAGTGAAGCTCTTAAAAAGTCTCTAACGCGTTGATGCACCTCTGGCCCTTATGCATGCAGTTATTCGGCTTGGCATTGATTGATAAAGGTGGCGGATGTCCTTCTGCGGGATATCATGCCAAATTCTGCCCAATTGGCGCGTTAGATCGTCAAAATCCTGAGCTGGTTTTAGGGTTCTGCCCATAATGCTCCAAACGTGCTATATGGGGAAGAGATCCGGCGACCTTGCTGGCCAAGGTAGCATTGGGCAAGCACGAAGACAAGTAGTAGAAACTCTCGTGTGAGGGCGGGCATTATCTTGCTGAAATATAAGCCCAGGATGGCATGATATGAAGGGCAACACAACGGGGCGTAGAATATCGTTGACATACCGCTGTGCCGTAAGGGTGCCGCGGTTGACAACCAAAGAGGTCCTGCCATGAAATGCAATGGCACCCCAGACCATCACTCCCGGTTGTCGGCCCGTATATGGCGGAAGACAGTCAGGTTGGTATCCCACCGCTGTCCGGGGCGTCTCCGGACACGTATTCGCTGGTCATCGGGGCTCAATTCGAAGCGCGACTCACCACTGAAGACAATTCTACTCCAGTCAGTGACATTCCAGGTCGAATGTGCCCGACACCACTGCAAACGGGCTTGTCGGTGTACAGAGGTCAATGGTAGTCGGCGCAGTGAGATCAGCCCCCTTTCTGTGGGCCACCTGTGAATGGTCCTTGCGGTCACAGAAGCACCAGTAGCACGTACAATCGATGATAATGATGAATCTGGGCTGTGACTGCCTCTCTGACGATTTCTCGGTCCTCACGTTCTGTCGTTTCTCTTGGCCGACCGCTTCCTTCTTGACGCTGTGTTCGGCCATGCGTCACCCATTCCTGCCAACATCGTCTAATAGTGGCATCGCTCCTATCCAAATGTCGAGCGATTCGCCGATTAGACCAACCGGCTTCTTTGAGCCCAACTACAAGTCCTCTCTCAAATGCTGACATCTACGCATATTGTTCGCGCACCTGTATTCGAGGCACAGTTACCGTCTACCTGAGTACACGGAATGAAATTCGCAAATAATTCATGACCTGGAATCGAAATTTCTCCTCTTTAATATCCTGCCAGTTGCGCAGTTAAGATGCGCTGCAGCGTCACGTGTTCATTCACTGGCCGCCAATCTTTAAAGTTTTGCATTTTCCGTCGAAACCTGTTTGCATATCAATTTGTGTCCAATTTGCATTACCCTTTCTTGGTGCGTCGTTTCTTTTTTTGTCTAAGAGTATATATTCAATATTTGGTGTTATATATATATACTAGCTAAAAACCCGCGCTTCGCTACGGAGTACATTCGAATTAAATACAACGGTCAACGTATGTAATTTATGCCAAAAAATAAATATATATATTTATAATAAATGCGATGATCAATGTATACAATTGATGTAAAATATCTATCTATCTATATATATATATTTATAAAAAAATCGTAAGGGATATGCATTTTTTGGGATAATATCCAATCGTCTGCTGCATTAGAAAGAGAAAAAAATATTTTTTTTCTATTTAGTTGTTACGCACGTGACGATAAATTTATTGAAAGTACCAGAAAAAGAAATCACGTGATCAGCATTTAATAAACTAAATTCTAAAAATTAATCTTTAAAAATTCATCAAAAATCAGGAAATAGAGGTAAAAATTCGAACAAAATTTCATTTTGAAGGAATTTTTATGATCTTTCTCGTGATATAAATTTTATAACCCTCAATGTATTATTTTAAATGCAAACGTAAAAAAAGTTTAAAAAACAGCTTAAAAATTTAATTTAAAAAAATCTAAGAAGAATTTTTGAAAAATCTTTCTTAGTGCACCCCTACACTATTAGAAGAATCGCCATGCAAAATTTCAGCCCTTTAGGTCCAGCGGTTTGGTCTGTGCGTTGTATGGCAGTCAGTCAGTCAGTGAATGAATGAGTCAGTTACGGTTTTATATATATAGATGACGGTGTTACTCTCATATCCTCTTTCCGGGTTAAGTGTTAATCGTTGTATGGATTTTACAGCTACTAATTGAAAATCCAGGTTAACATATTAAAAAATTAACAGAAGGATTAAAAATATGTATTTCTAGAAAATATAAAGCATTTTTTTAATTAAATAATTCAATATGACATACTTCAAACTAACCGCGAGCTCTTCACTTTTTTTCGCAACTGACATTTTGCGTACTATGGCTTAGACTATCATGAAGGAACAATGTGCAAGCTTTAAATTGCATGTTACCATCATCCGGACTTTATTTCATGTTTTGATAAGAAAAGGGATACGGTTCAAGCTATGGATAAAATATCTGTACTTAATGGATGAGTTTGCTAAAAGACGTGAATATTTAGAATGTGACAGAGGTGTAATTTTGTGTATTCCTTTCGTTATTGTTTTGCCACCTAATCTCATATACATCAGTTGTCATGCTTCAGGTAGCGATAGCATTGCAAATGCCAACACTACTTGAATAAATTGCGACTGCATAACTCTATTGTTTCAAAATGGAGTTACCGAAATATATATATGTAACAAAAGGTAATCATATAAAATGACATCTATGTAAAATTGCTCGACAGTTTCATGGAAATAGACTTTGACATATTCATTTCAGAAAATGTCGAGAAAAAAAAATCGTATGTATAAAAAAAAAAAACAAGTTTCAAATGTACTATTTTCAAATGAACGAATTTTACAGCAAAAAAAAATTCAGGTAGTCTCTTCTAACGAAACTACCGCGAGTTATTAACGTAGGATTAATTATCGTTGTTTTCCTCTTGTGTGTGTATGTATGTATTGTGACGAATTAAAATAATTCGCACAATTAAAATATACGCAGCACATGACTGGAATTTGTCGTAACTGACCGACACGCCCCCCCCCCCTTTAACGTATAGCAGGTGACAGCGAGCTGGAACGAAAGGAACACAAAGCGGTTGGAAAAACGTGACATCTTGGCGGAACAGAAATTCGCCACGGTGCTCCAGATTAATGGCGCAGGACCACCGGGAAACCACGGACATTTCAACCTTGCCTGCCAGCAAATCGAAAAGTCTAGAATGACATCACGATTAGCAGATCCAATAGGAGACGAGTTCTCTGGACGGAGCGAGAGAGTCCAAAATTAGACGGGGCGAGAAAAAGTCAGTTAGCGACCTGCTAAGCTGTGGTAGACTCCTCCGACCATCCAGGGTCGAAAGAAAAAGGCTATACGCGGACTTGCGTAGTTGGCGGCTTATTTTTCACGAAGAGAACTTTTAGCTTCGGCTAGGAAGCTTGGGTACAGTTCGACGAGATCATCAAGGCCGGATCATCCTGATCCTATAAAGTGCCTCGCAGTCATCCGCCCTGCAGGGAGTGAAAATCGAGGGACTTGCTCTAATTTCAACGATATATTCGATGATATTGAATTAGCGAAACTCCAAGTGGTAACTCCTCCTAACGGACTCAGTCGTCATTTTAGAGGACTTTCATTAACTGTGTAACGGATCTTCAATCTCCAAATTTTCTCCTCCGAATTGAAATAAATTCGTCGATTTTAATTTATTTGGCTGTGATCTTTTGTTGAGTCGATTGCTACCTCGATCAACGCGTTACAGTATGTATGTATTATGTGTGTGTAAGACCGTGGCGACCTTGTGGTACAGCGCGCTGGTTTTCGGTGCTGAGGGTGCTCAGATCGAATCCTGGCGAAGCGCCACTAAAATGCCTCCGTTTGTGTCGTCCCTTCATAGGGGGCAATGCTGGTCTGCCTATATGGCGGAACCATAATAAAGTGGCCAGCAAAACTGCGATGAATTATAGGTGAATGTCTTCGTGACAAGTGCCTCCGCAATGGAAAAAAAAATTGTGTGTGTGTGTGTGTGTGTATATATATATATACTGGTGTAAGAAATTAAGAGAATTTGCAGACTTGGTCGATTATCTCTAGAACTACTGTACCAATTTTCATGAAATTTGATATGTACATACACTGATAGAATACAAAACCATTCAATAATTGTAATACACACACATGATCGTGCGTAACACTCGTTGGAGTCGGAAGGTATGAAACAGCGGTTGCAGAATAAACAAAAAAAATGGGTTAATAGATGGTATAGTTAATAGGGGGTATAGTCCCCTCTTACAGATATACAGGTCTCGCAGCGTGATTTCATACTTGAAATAAGGCAGTTTATCATTTCCTGTGGCAATTGGCCCCACTCGTTCAGCAACGCTGTTTTCATTCCCTGGATGGTTCTCGGAGGGGGGCTGCGAGTTGCAATTGCCCTCCCCAGAGAGTCCCAGACATGCTCTATAGGGTTAAGGTCTGGAGATCTGGCTGGCCAATTCATCCGGCCAATCCATCTCACTCTCTAGAAATTAGTCGACCAGAAGAGCTCTATTTGGCCTCGCGTTATCGTCCATTGTAATGAACTCATGGCCAACTGCACCCCTGAAAAGGCGAACATAGGGCTCCAAGACCTCATCCCTATACCTCACACCAGTCACAGTACCTCTTTCAAAGACATGGAGAGGTGTGCGGCCATACAACATGATGTCTGTCCAGACCATTAAACCTCCTCCACCATAATGGTCGATTTCGCGGACATTGGAGGGAGGTAGCGGGTCCCTGGTTCTCTCCATATAAACGTACGGCGAGAATCGGTGTTTAGGCTGAAACGGGACTCATCAGTGAAGAGAACGGTCGCCCATTGATCCATACTCCAATCTCTATGCTCTCTGCACCATGATAAACGGATTCTCTTGTTCGTAGAAGTAAGCGGGACGCAAACAGCAGGTCTTCTTGCAAACAACCCTCTCTCATGAAGTGTTTTGGAAACAGTCACCCTTGATACACGGGTTCCTGTGGCTGCATACAAGTCACGAGAGAGCTGAGAAGCTGTAGCACTCCTGTTACGCCTCGCTATAATCGACAAATGGCGATCTTCTCTGATGATGATGTGATGCGTGCTGACAAAATTATAACTCGCGACGCATCACATCTGAAATTTTGCTTTCCGGAGAACCGTTATGAAGGAACGTATTCCTGCGTTAAGAAAATCTAACTATTCCGATGAGGACCCGTCGATCGTTAATATTTAGAGCTTTCATAAATGTTATTTTTGGTGATCCATATGAAAATTTGTTTCGACGAGAAGAAAATTAAGCTAATAATGTGCTCTGATGACGCTATAATTTGACAAATTCAAATACTACTTATGTCCGCAAGACCTGGGGATTGAATGCGGTCAGGATATCAAGCCAGCACTAAAACTTCTATCCGTATCAGCGGAATTTGCCGTCGAGGCCTGTGTTTAAAATCTAATGGCCGTCCGTAGAATTCTCTAAGCATCGTTATCCAAGCTGAACATTTTTAAGAAAGATATGAAGAAAACAGAACACGTAATTTAGCATAACATATATTAACAAAACACACGAATATTTATAAATAGTATTACAAAGGATATATGGGAGGCTAAGCCTAGCTGCTACATTATAACCATCCTTTCAAAACTAAACCATTTTCGTAGAGACTGTTCCTTTTCGTGCCATCTTGGCGACAACCAAACAAGTTGCCACCACATTTGGCGGAATTCACCTTGTATAATTTTAGTTTTCGTATTTTAATGGTTATAAGTCTTACACCAGCCATTTTTTTCCAAGTCCCTTTTAATTGGGGGGGTCGGGGGGGGCTAACATTCAGTCCAGAACCTGTGATTTCAAGTTCTCTTGTTGGCAAGGTTGTTTATGGCCGTGCGGAATCACCTTCAAATTGTAGGTCCTAGTCTAATTTGCCCATGTCTAGCAAAAGTCCTCCATAACGGTCCTCCTGAAAGCAAAATTTCAGATATCCTGCGTCGTGAGTTATAGTTTTAGCAGCGCTCCAAACCCAGTCTGTATCGTTTGGGCAAGTAGTAAACAATTAAACAGAAAAGTACCAAAATGCATCAAAATTTTTACATATATATATATATATATATATATATATATATATATATATATATATATATATATATATATATATATATATATATATATATATATATATATATATATATAGAGAGAGAGAGAGAGAGAGAGACTAAACAGCTGGACCTAAAGGGCTGAAATTTTGCATGGCGATTCTTCTTATACTGTAGGGGTGCAGTAAGAAAGATTTTTGAAAAATTCGCCTTAGGTTTTTTAAATTAAACTTTTAAGCTGGTTTCGGTATATTCTTTAAAGTTTCAATTTAAAATAATAATCTGAGGGTTATAAAATTTATATCATGAGAAGATCATAAATTTTGACATATATATATATATATATAGAGAGAGAGAGAGAGAGAGAAATAGGTACATATAGACATAACACATACATACACACACACACACACACACATATATATATATATATATATATATATATATATATATATATATATATATTATATACTAGCATTATTGCTCGGCGTTGCCGGGGTAGATATAGATATATAACATTTTTCATGCATTCCATCAAAAAAATACTGTGCTGCACACCCCCGCTCTTCATGTTCATCTGGCCAGTTGTGTTTATTTGGGGAGCCAGGGCCAAAGGTCATTCCCAACCCTCTTCCTCCCGCGCATTGGAATTTGAACCCCCCCGTCACCCCCCAAACCATCTCTCTTAACGCAGCTGGTTGTGGTGAAGGGGCTCCACAGGTGGTCACGCACCTCTTAGAGGCACAAAAATCATTAAAAAATTAATTTAAAAAAAACTAATTGAGCCCCAAATTTTGTTTTTCCTGATTTAAGTTTCTCGGGTCTTAAACATTAACTGTGCCGAATTTGGTCCCGGTGGGTGAAACAGTCTATGATTCTATAGCGGACAAACAAACAGACGAGCTCTTTTATATATATATATGTATATATATATATATATATATATATATATATATATATATATATATATATATATATATATATATATACACAGTCGAACCTCCATATATCGAAATTTTCTATATATCGAACTCTTAGCAAATCTCCATGTTCATTACATAGAAAAATTGTTTCTATATATCGAAAAAATCTCTATATATCGAAATTTTTTTCAAGTCAAATTGGGAGATTTTTTTTCCACTTTAGAATAAAATCTCCCAATTTTTGACATTTGAAACAATACGTCGTGGACTTCAATTCGCGGAAAATGTCCCTGATGAAGTTTTTAGGGGACTGAATAAATACGAACATTTCTGTGAACTTTCCGCAAAACTAACTGTTCAGCAAGATATTCGTAGTTTTTTTTTAAAGAATGTAACTGTGATCATTGTAACCACTACCCGGATTATTGCTTTTTAAAGGTATGCAGTACTCAATAAATCTTTCATATTAATTCATTTTTTAGTTATTAACTTTCATTTAATGGGATTCGCATATAAATTAGAAAAGGAGTTTCGTATACGAAAATTAGCTTTAATTTTTTTTAGGAGAATTATATGATAAGACTAAGATCAATTCTATATATCGAAATTTCTATATATCGAATTTTTTACGCGCAATTTGCTACTTCGATATATGGAGGTTCGACTGTATATATACATATATACATACATACAAAAGAGGTAAGGAGAGATAAGTAATCCCATGTTAATAACCCACGATAGTTTCGTTAGAAGAGACTACCTGAATTTTTTTGTATATTTGTCGCAGGTTTGATTAATGGTCAATTATCTTCTCTCCAACGATTGTGTGCCACTGACAAAACCATCATCCGGCATGGGAGATTGAATCCACGTCTCCCAACCTCAAGACTGGCGTTTTCGGAGTCCTACTATTCAAGCAAAGCGAAGAAAAATCCCTTTCCTAAATATGCCCTTGTAGAGTTCAATCAGATAGCGTTACCAATGGAAACACACCCCCCAAAAAAAACTAAAACGGCTTGATAATTTGTACTGTCTGGAAGATTACAAAAAGTGATAAAAATTGTCTGTCTTGCGAGTCGTTTGTCAACTGCTCCTAACTATGTGGGGTCCGATTCATTCTGCAGATTTTTCTTGGAACTAAAGCTTGTGTCTCAGTTATTTCATCTATGCATTTATACTAATGTCGTAATTAATGGTGTCTAGCCCGTCAAGCCTCTCGGTAGATGTGGCCACACAGTTATTTCTGCAATATCGCTGTGGACAGATACAGGGAACCCGTATCTGAGCGAAATCTTCCCTATAACGGACTTATCTGCATAATCTTCACTTGCAACATGATCCAAGTATTATTAAAATAATCTATGTATTTAAGGTTTTATTTACATTAAAAGTAGGCGACATAATCCGACGAAAACTTCTTACTGTACGCAGGAAAGGGCTTCTGATATAATTATTTCCGATATTTAAGGCTGTAGAATTTGTTTAGATAAGAAATGTATTTAGAGTAAGATTACGATTTTTTATAGTTTAAAAGTTGTATACCGAATACTATACTTGTGGATCCTATTTGAAATTATCGAAATCATTTTTATTGTAGAAAATTATGTAATCTATATCTATACTTATATATAAAGAGAGAGCGATTTTGTATGTGGAGGGTAATCTCCAGAACCACTGCACCTATTTGAAAAATTCTTTCACTGTTGGAAAGGTACATTATTCCAGATAGACATAGGCTATATATTATGTATATCTGATCACTAGAAATAAAGTTAGGGGCTTAATCCTAACAATCTCCATTGTTACCGCTACTGTCCTCAACCGCTTTTTGTATCGAAGACTCCAACGATCCTTAGCGTGGTGCTATCGCGGTGGGCTTCTGTTCTGACGTTACCGGTTCGAATCTAGCCGTTCTCCGGCACGCCCTTTTTCTTTTAAAAAGTTAACTTTAATTATTAACTAACGTAATATTAATTTAAGGTATTATTAAGGTTATTTTTAAGGTAAAAAAAGATTTACAATTTATTGGCTATCAACTGGAAATTTATTGGTATAATATTTTGTTCAACCCGGACAAAGTCGGGACGGGCCGCTAGTAGTATATAAAACAGTTCCGTGACTGACTGACTGACAGACAGATAACGCAAAAACCAAACCACTGGACCTAAAGGGTTGAAATATTTCACGGCGATACATCTTATAGTGTAGGGGTGCACTAAGAAAGATTTTTGAAAAATTCTTCTTAGATTTATTTTAAATTAAATTGTTAAGCTGTTTTAGTAACTTTTTTTAAGTTTGCAATTAAAATAATAATTTGAGGGTTATAAAATTAATATCACGAGAAATGTCATAAAAATTCCTTTAAAATGAAATCTTTTTCGAATCTTTACCTCCATTTTCTGATTTTGGGGGAATTTTTGAAGATTAACTTTTAGAACTTAATTTATTAAATGTTGATCACGTGGTTTCTTTTCTTTTTGTGATACTTTAAACTAATTTTGCGTCACGTGCATAACAACGAAATACACAATTTTTTTTCTTGCTAATGCGGCAGACGATTTGACATTATCCAAACAAATATTAAAATACAGTAAAAGAAATATTCCTCAAGCTGTACTATATTAACTGTACTATATAATTTAGTATGTTCTATTAGATTTAATTTGAATATTTTCTTCTACATTGTTTTGTCTATAAAAATATCCGTTTCGATTTTTTTATAATTTTTTTGGCATTAATTGCATACATTGACCTTGTATTTATTATATATATATTGATATTGCATTAATTGCATACATTGACTGTTGTATTTAATTTGAATGTACTCCGTAGCAAAGCACGGGTATTCAACTAGTTTATTTATAAATTGTTTCAATTTCTCTTTTATGTATTTTTAAGAAATGAACTCCGTAATAGAGAAAAAAAATTACACCTTGGGACATTTTTCGTTTTAAAAAAAATGCAAATAATATTTTTTAATTTAAATTATTTGGGAAAAAAATCTAGTACAGTGTGTTTGAAACGTTCATCAATTCCTTTGTTGGTCGAAATTCATAACATGAATCGTGTTGCAAGGTGCAGAAAAGTTCAGGCTATCTGAAAATATCCTTTTTACTGGATTATCAGCATTTGTGTAGCCGTCAATAGTAGACACATTTTCTCGATAGGTTAGCATTGAGGTGAGTGAATCCATTAGGGTTAGTACACAGCCTTAACAACTAACAAAACTGAAAGAGGATTTACAACAGAAATGCCCAGAATTGGGGAATCGTAAAGGTATTGTGTTCGATCATGTCAATTCCAAAACACATACATCTTCAGCCGCTGGTTAGAAACTATTGGATATTGGTTGGATTGTGTTACCATATCCACCATATAGCGCTGAAATTCTACCATTAGATTTCTATTTGTTTCGTGCTCTGCTAAATTCCTTGTCAGGTAAAACCTTCATTTTAGATAACAGTGTCAAATTAGAAAAAAAAATTCAGAAGTTCTTTGAAAGTGGAATCATGAAATTACCTGGAAAATGGTAGATGGTTATTGATGAAAATAGTTAAAACATTACTGATTAAAATTGTTTCTATGCATAAAAATTGTTTTTTTACTAAAAAAACGAAATAAGTTCCCGACAACCCAATATTATACGAGATTAGATTAAACGAAGTTTTGAATTTTGTTATATTAAAAATGTATTTTAAAATGTTTATCTTTAATAGACATTTTAAAATACATTTTTAGTATAACAACATTCTATAGTCTAAGATACAGTCTAAGATATAACAATTTCTTTTTTTAACATAGTCTAGGATATAACAATATCTTTTTCGAGTTAAGTTTTCGTAGATGAAAACTTAACTCGAAAAATTATTGTTTAAAGAGGCCAATAACTCCCTCTCTCTGTTCAGTATTATTTATAATAAACCCAATATTATGCGAAATTTGATTAAACGAAGTTTTCAATGTTGTTATTTTAGAATGTTTATTTTTAACTTTCATGGATGAAAGCTTAACTCGAATTATTATTGCTTAAAGAAGCCAATAACTCTCTCTCTCTCTTTGTTCAGCATCATTTAATGAACTCAATATTATGCGAAATTTGATTAAACGAAGTTTTCAATGTTGTTATTTTAGAATGTTTATTTTTAACTTTCATAGATGAAAGCTTAACTCGAATTATTATTGCTTAAAGAAGCCAATAACTCTCTCTCTCTCTTTGTTCAGCATCATTTAATGAACTCAATATTATGCGAGATTAGATTAAACGAAGCTTTGGATGTTGTTGTTTTAAAATGTATTTTAAAATGTTTATCTTTAAATTTCATGGAGGAAAACTTAACTCGAAAAATTATTGTTTAAAGAAACCAATTGCTCTTTCTCTGTTCAATATCATTTAATGAACCCAATGTTATGAGAGATTAGATTAAACGAAGTTTTGAATGTTGTTATTTTAAAATGTATTTAAAAATGTTTATCTTTAACTTTCATAGATGAAAAATTAACTCGAAAAATTGTTTAAAGAAGCGAATAACTATCTCTCTCTCTCTCTCTCTCTCTGTGTGTGTGTGTGTGTGTGTTCAGTATCCTTTAATAAACCCAATATTGTGCGAGATTAGATTAAACGAAGTTTCGAATGTTGTTATTTTAAAATGTTTATCTATAACTCTCATAGATGAAAACTTAACTCCAAAAATTATTGTTTAAAGAAGCCAATAGCTCTAACTATCTCTCTGTTCAGTATCATCTCATGAAAGAACCAACAGAACTTTTAAGCATCTGACAAGGCAAACTTTAAATAAATATCTTTTTGTACGAAACTTACACTGCTTGTGAGTGTTTTATACTGAGAAACAATAGCATTAGATCGTTGAAAATAAGAAGAAAAATTACAATGATAAGAACTCTAACAAAAGGTATATAAGACAAGAAAATCCAGTACAAAGTGAAATTTTTGACAATTGTTACCCCCAGAGAGTGATAGAAAAAGCGCAACTCTTATCACTTACATAATGCGGGGTGTCTACAACTTCCGTCAAATAATTGCTACGTACATAAATAGGGTAAGAAACACAAAAAGAGCGCGATAGCCACGAAAAAAATTTCTATCATAATGCCCAGCTCTCTTAACAGCTCAACTTAACTCGTTCCGGAGATACTGTGTAATTATTTTCTTTCCTTCTTTGGACGTCTTTCTTTCGAAATTCTTTTTTCTTGTAGCTGTTGTGAACTTGAGACTTTGGGGCGGAACTTCTAATGCAGGTGCTTATACTTTTGAGGGTACACCCTCCTTTTTTTTAATAATTTTATTTGTTTCTGTTGTTTTTCGCGATCCATAGACGCCCACGAGGTTTAGGACAAACAACGGCGAGCGGCATACAAACGCATTCTTTTTGTGCGCTAGGCGAGATTTACTGAGGCTAATTTTTGTCAGGTTTTTCACAAGTGGGCACAGAGATCTCCAGCTCACACGTGTGTGCCTGCGGAGGGAGTTTATAAAAATTTAGTCATTATGAAAATGATGAATGCAAAGCTTTTTTTTTTCCGGTCTTTTTTTTTAAGATGAGAATAAGAACAAATTTGCGTTCAATAGCTTGTGGAAGTCGAGGATTATTTCTACCATGGCACAAGTTTTAAACTGCCGTCTACACGTTTAAAATCTCATTTCTCGCTTTCAGTAATTTTCTCTTTCCGTTGTGTTAAGTTCTGTTTCATTGTTTTGTTTAAGACAAGAACAAATTTGCGTTCAATAGCTTGTGGAAGTCGAGGTTTATTTCTACCATGGCACAAGTTTTAAACTGCCGTCTACACGTTTAAAATCTCATTTCTCGCTTTCAGTAATTTCCAGTTTCCGTGGTGTTAAGTTCTGTTTCATTGTTTTGTTTAAGACAAGAACAAATTTGCGTTCAATAGCTTGTGGAAGTCGAGGATTATTTCTACCATGGCACAAGTTTTAAACTGCCGTCTACACGTTTAAAATCTCATTTCTCGCTTTCAGTAATTTTCTCTTTCCGTTGTGTTAAGTTCTGTTTCATTGTTTTGTTTAAGACAAGAACAAATTTGCGTTCAATAGCTTGTGGAAGTCGAGGTTTATTTCTACCATGGCACAAGTTTTAAACTGCCGTCTACACGTTTAAAATCTTATTTCTCGCTTTCAGTAATTTTCTCTTTCCGTTGTGTTAAGTTCTGTTTCATTGTTTTGTTTAAGACACGAACAAATTTGCGTTCAATAGCTTGTGGAAGTCGTGGTTTATATCTACCATGGCACAAGTTTTAAACTCCGTCTACACGTTTAAAATATCATTTCTCGCTTTCAGTAATTTCCAGTTTCCGTGGTGTTAAGTTCTGTTTCATTGTTTTGTTTAAGACAAGAACAAATTTGCGTTCAATAGCTTGTGGAAGTCGAGGTTTATTTCTACCATGGCACAAGTTTTAAATTGCCGTCTACACGTTTAAAAATCTCATTTCTCGCTTTCAGTAATTTTCTCTTTCCGTGGTGCTAAGTTCTGTTTCATTTTTCTGCTTTTTAAGAGAAGAATAAGAACAAATTTGCGTTCAATAGCTTGTGGAAGTCAAGGTTTATTTCTACCATTGCACAAGTTTTAAACTCCCATCTACGTGTTTAAAATCTCATTCCTCGCTTTCAGTAATTTTCAGTTTCCGTGGTGTTAAGTTCTGTTTCATTGTTCTTTTTTTAATTCTGTAGGTATTTGTTTACACCTGTAGATTCTGTGCTAAAGTTCTTTCAATAGCATTTGAGAGAAAATGATTTAATAGCTTTCAATAAAAGTTCATATCAACTTTTCTTCAAACTCCATTTTGTCATAATTTCCTTTAACGTAAGAATCCTATAACAAAAATCTTAGAACGCCTCGAAATTTTGTTGACATATTTGACATTGTTTGATGAAGGGAATTGAATATACTCATAATTGTAAGATTAAACTTCTTTTTGTTAACTTTTCAATTAATTCCAAAAGGTTATCAGTTTTAGAAGACCAAGTACACCTGCACTTCAACTGCAGATTTTTCTCAAACAGCTAATCCTGGCATAGAATAAGTGTTGTTGTCGTTGTTACTAATCCCAAATTGTCTAGCATGGCTAGACAATCTCCATGAAACCTGTTAACCTTTAAGGTCGTGATCCGACAAATCATTATCTTGTAGAAGTAATCATAACTGCAGCACCAACTCTTATTTACATCTGGTTTATTGACACATTAAAATCTTGGTTAAATAAATCATTTACAAAGGTTCGTTCCTACGAACGTTAATACACTCATGAGAGCAGGGCTCATTATTCAAAGTTCAAACGAGCTCCCCGTCTCTCCGTACGCGTGTCGACCCTTCAACAGTCCAATTATATTATTCTCCTCCATTCGCAACACCGTCTTTATTTATGCATTCTTCTCAGCGCTTTCTCGAACCATCTCGGACCATCTCGTATACCCGACCTTTTCCGGTTCCGCCCTCTGCAGACCACCTATGATGAATTTCTTTCCTGCCGACTTTTCCAAGGAAAAAGCGCGCCGCTACTGGGTTTCACAAATCATTCTAAATGATTCGCTTACTTTTACCTATTGTCGCACCTCTCCAAAGGCGTATATCGTTCGACACCTGTTTGCGTTTCTTTTGGGTTCATTGAAGACGCTATTACTCACGGTCATCAATTCCACTTAAGACTGGGAGACGAGAGTCTGACAAAACCAAAAATTTCTAAAAAGTCTAAAAGCAATAGAGAGTACCGAAGGACCTCGTCCTTTGCATAACCCAAACAAGCCAAAAGATCGGCAGGGGCGGTCATGTCGGCAGAGCAACATTGACACTCCGTGAAGATCTTCTGACCCTGCCGAAAAGTGAGTGCTCTAATATGGCCACTCATGAAGCGCGAGAAGGCTGTTTGATGTTTTCTAGGCTTGAGATGGAAAGACCCACCCGGACTTCTGCCAAAATACCATGGGTGGCAGAGAGATGTTCTCCCAAGATGGTTTAGTTCTGTCTTCTTAAGGGAGTAAATCTCGCTAAAAGCAAGAACCTCACAAGGGTTCACGCACTCCTCAGCAGCAATCCTAGCTAAAAAATCGGAAGATAGAATAAGTTCTTAGCAGCAACACCAGAATTATGCTTCTACTTTAGTCCATCCGATCAAAGTCACGGGTTCTTTGCCAATAAAGTCTTTCCCTAGCTAGAATCGTTTTAAGGTTAGGTCGAATGCCCTTTCAGTTTTTAAAAAAAATCGTGTAATAAATCTGATAATTCATATCATGGTAAATATACAGAGTTATTTGAAGTAAGAGGATTAACTCTTAAGCTGGAACTCTTAATACAACCTCTTAAGCTGGCACTAAATCTTGGGTCGACAAGAATAACCTTTCGTCAAACCTTTGAGGGCATACCTCTAAATGTACTTTATGACAGCTGTCATTTATTTCAAATAGGTCAATCTAAATGTGCTTTTGAAACAAGGTCGAAAGAAGTATGTAACTGATCAAAAAACAACTACGTCGATCGCGTGTCAAACATGTGAGTTAAGCCATAAAAAGTTCAAATTCTCGAAGGTTAGAAATAGTTGCCACGCCAATTCTGTTTCAGAATTACATTTTTTGGAAAATTTCTGCACTTACTCCTTACTGTATATGACTTGGTTAATGACTTGTCAGTCTCATATTTATCACATGAAAGAAAAAAAATGGCATTTAAATCAGCTTCAATTTTCTTTACTTAATCTTAAAATCTCATTTCATTTATGCTGTTTTTTCTTTATATTAATTCTCAATTTCACCTCTCAGTTTTAGGATCTCCATTATCTGTATTTCTTTAATTTTTTCCTGGTAATGTCTCACCAGCATCACACCTGGTATCAAAGTGGTTCGCTAATACACACAGTATCGATGGGAAAATTAAACTTCACTTGACGTATGTCTAGTGAGACAACTATCGCACCAACAGCTTGCTGAAAGATGATGCTGAAAGATGTTTTCGGATCTCCATTATCTGTATTTCTTTAACTTTTTCCTGGTATTGTCTCACCAGTATCACACCTGGTATCAAAGTGTTTAGCTAAGTTCCACTTAGTATCGATGGAAAAATAATACTTCACTTGACACATGTTCAGTGAGACAACTAACGCACCAAAAGCTTGCTGAAAGATTTTTCGGATCTCCATTGTCTCTATTTCTTTAACTTTTTCCTGGTATTATCTCACCAGTATCACACCTGGTATCAAAGTGTTTAGCTAATACACTTAGTATCGATGGAAAAATTAAACTTCACTTGACTCATGTCCAGTGAGACAACTAACGAACCAAAAGCTTGCTGAACGATGAGATTTAATACCACCTTTAAAACTGATTGTGGATGCGACAAAATTTCTCTTCGACCTATGGAGTTAGGGAATCTTAAGACTTGCTTTTAACCCTTCAGCGGGCGCGCACGTGTACAGAGTGCAACATTTTCGTAATTTTGAATGGTTTGTTTTTACATGTAAGGTTTGAATGTTCTAAGCAATTTCTAGTTATAGCTACCCCCTTTCTAATGCTGGTCTGATTTTCTGTGCCTTGTATTCCTTTCCATTCATTGGTAGTCTCGATTTAACCGTGATAAACCAACGATTATACTGGATTACAATACGACAAAAGCAGGAGTTGATGTACTCCATCCAATGTGCAGCTATTACCCGGTATCCCACATATCACGAAGATGGAGAATCTAATTGATTTTTAAGATTTGGGACATAATAGGAATCGATTCGCAAGTTGTCCTTAGATGCATTAAACCGGACTGTTTTGAAATAAGGCTATTGTATCTGCATTCTTTGGCCTTTAATTATAAATATATCTCAATATTATCAACGTTTTATATCTTGTCATAAAACGCAGAATTATTATTTTCAATTTGAAAAAAAAAGTTCATTACAAAAGGAATAATCAAGGTTGAAAGAGACGTTGCACTTTATGCCACGCGTGCCTGCTGGTGTTTCAAAAATTGGCACGCCCGCTGAAGGGTTAAACAAAACAGCCCGTCTAAAATCATTTTTCCACGTCCTTCAAACTGTTTAAAACAACGTTTCGGGTATAAATTGAACAGTTTAATTCCATTTCTGTTAAGTTTCTGATCTATAACTTAATATTTCAATTTTGCAGTCATTTTTTAAATGTACATTCATCATCATAATCGCTGGCACGATACCCAGTGTGGGCCAGGGTCTTCCTTGGAACACTCATCTATTCAGCTTTCTTTTGGGGCAGAGTTTTCCAGCTGGTTATAAGCATGAATTTAAAATCATTTTCTACACCATTGGTTCCTAACGGGGGTCCCAGAGAATCCAAGAAGTGGTCCATCAGGTCAAGGGTGTTTTTTTTTAAATAATGGTTTGATCGTTTCAAAACGACCACAAATTTAAATTTTTTTTAAAACAGAGCAAAAAAAAAATTCAGTTCCCAATTTTTTGTTCAAATTCTAAAAATTCTTGTATTTCTTCCCCTTTCTGACGTTTTGGGTACGATAAAATACTCGTCCTGCATAAAGATTTCTGATATATTTTTTGTGACACGGACTAGCAGCGTCACTGCAACTCCGCAGCTTCACGGCAATTTTATAGCTAGTAAAGCAAATCCAAGCCGAATGATCTCGTTCATTTTTAAGTTTTCGTAGGCTTTTATGTTTGACATTAAGTTTTCTTTTACGTTCAACTTGGACTTTTTATTAAAGTTGTTTATCACCAATAGTTTGTTTATTCAGAAAAAAAAATCAAGTTCGCGTCTAAAAAGATTGGTTGGCATTTTTTTCTTCTTTTGGCAAAAGGTCCCTGATAAACAAAAGGTTGGGAACCATTGGTCTACACCAGAGGTCCCCAAACTTGTTTGTCCCGTAGACCCCATGCCGATTTTTTATGTTTTGGGTAGATCCCCTGCTATGCTAATACTGATTTTTTACAAATTCATCACCTTTAAAAGTGTTTTTGAAGCTGACACAGAGCTACTCACTTTGAGAGGGTTTAATGTAGAGTAAAATATTTTAATAAATATATATATATATATATATATATATATATATATATATATATATATATATATATATATATATATATATATATATACATATATATATATATATATATAAAGTTTTATAGTTATACATTTATTAATTAAAACGCCAAAAAATGCAAATCAAGTAACAATTTTACATAGAATAAATACACAACAAAATCAATGCTTTTAGTGGGAGGGATGCTTTGATAGCGAAATTTCAATATTCGGCTTTAATTTAGTCAGGTTTGAGCTTAAATCTCCTTAGCAAGTGATTTCCAATCTGTTTCTTTTTTTTTCTTTTTTTTTTGTAAGGAGATTGATTGACAACCGCCGCACTGAAACCCCTTTCCACAAGGTATGAAAATGGAAAAACTATCAAAAACCTTTCTCGCAGTAGTTCATATGCAGGATATGTAACAGGTGTCTCTTTGAAGCCAGAATTGGTGATATCCCTTTCTAAACTGCACCTTAAGCTCTTCGTTGGTGATTATACCGATCAGTTCTTCTTGTAACATGACATCCGTTTCTTCAATGTCACCGTATGGATTGATAATCCACTGACTGTGGTCAATACATCTTCAAACCTAATTTCAAAGTTTGTGTGAAGGACATTTAAATGCTGAACGTAGGCTGAAAGGTCCTCATCCTGGCAGTTTGTCTGGGCCAAGTTGGAAAACTGGCAATTTCAATATTACGGCTACCTGCTGGCCCTCGCTCTAACCGTTCCAGTTCAAGAGTCCAAGATGTCGCAACACAAGTTACACGTACTGCGGCCGAAAAGTGAATAGATTTCTTACACAATTTTATGAAATATACATATAATTAGGAAATGTATCTATCTATTATAAGAAAGTACTCATATAACGTAAATGCCTCCATAGGTACTACCTGCGTTAGGCGGATTATTACATTTACCGGAAGCCAAAATTTTGGTGGCGGCCTGTCTAACTCTTGGACCCCCATTTACATCTCATGCACCCCCAATTTTCTTTTTCACTGGCATGGACCCCTTGCAGGTCTATATCGACCCCTGGGGGTCGATATAGACCACTTTGGGAATGACTGCTTTAAACTAATTTTGCGTCTTTAAACTAATTTTCCTGTTGCATAACAACGAAATAGACAAAAAAAAATTTTCTTCCTAATGCGGCAGACGATTGGACATTATCCAAAAAAATTATTAAAATACAGTAAAAGAAATGTTTCTCAAATGTACCATATTCTTTAGTATATTCTATTAGATTATCTTTGAATATTTTCTTCTACATTATTTTGTCTATAAAAATATCCGTTACGATCTTTTTATAAATCTATATATATATATATTGGCATTAATTGCATACACTGACCATTGTATTTAATTTGAATGCACTCCGTAGCTAAGTACGGTTATTCAACTAGTATATTTATACATATTAAAACGGATATTATTATCAAATAATTGCATTCCTAAAAAATTAAATTTAATTTTAAAACATAAAATTTATCATCGACCCCAAATAGACCCCTGGAATACTATAAGCCCTTTTTAAAATGCCATCGACCCCCAAGGGGTCCACCTGTACCCCGTTCGGAATCCCTGTTGTAGAGTAATTCATTTAGTATCTGTGTCCAGCAAACTTCATACAGTTTATATCTTTTTATAATTGATATATCTCTTTATAATATCTTTTTTTTGAGCCAGAAAAAAAATCAGTTTTTACCCCCCCCCCCCCAATGATAAATTTAAGAATTCTTCTTTCAAATATGGCAAACTGGTTTCGTGAACTAAGAGTCCAAGTCTCATAACCATAGGTTAAAATAGGTCTTATGCTCTCTCGAAGCAGTAAATTCAAGAATTTTTCTTTCAAGTATGGCAAATTGGTTTCGTGAACTTTACTAAATGTCCAAGTCTCATAACCATAGGTTAAAATAGGACTTATTGTCTTTTGAAGCAGAAAATTTAAGAATTTTTCTTTCAAATATGGCAAATTGGTTTCGTGAACTTTAAGTGAACTTTCGTGAACCAAGTCTCATAGGTTAGAATAGGTCTTATGCTCTTTCGAACCAGTAAATTTAAGAATTTTTCTTTTAAATATGGCAAATTGGTTTCGTGAACTTTTCTAAGAGTCCAAGTCTCATAACCATAGGTTAAAATAGGTCTTATTGTCTTTAGAAGCAGTAAATTACATTTTCTTTTATATAAATTAGTTTCGGAAAAAAATTAACCCACTGAGAGCATAACTAGAAGAGAGAATACGATTCTTAACTTCAGTATGAATATTACTTTTGGAATTTATCTCTCAACCAAGGTAGGTAAAACTATTTACTAGCTGAAATTTAAAATTTTCTATATCAAGACAGTTCAGATTTATAGTCTCTTTCATAACAGGCCTGTGTTTGGTTGAAGCCTCATTAATTTTCAGATACAAGCTAGTAGCTGCTGTCTCTAAAAGCAATAAAGGATTCAATTACGGAAAATATTGTTCATACTATAATTAGCAGGTCATCCGCTCAGGCAAGAAATTGAACCTTTTTAAAACCCCGTCTTTGAATAAAATTAATAGTTTGCAAAGCAAGCTGTCAACCTCTAGAATTATCCCAAAGTAAAATTAGTATACATTCCATTACAAATACACATAGAACTGCCGATGTTTTTATTATGTTTTTTTCTTACACGTGTCTTTCAGCCACGTAAGAAACAGTCCGAGGGCTCGCTATTAATTAACTCTTTTTGCGCAGGCTTTGAGGAAAAGAAAGTACCCAAAGGCAAAATCTAGGCTGAGTCAAGCAACACCTGGATCCGAGCATTGTTGTTTATCATCCCTGATTTATTTTGCTTTAATTTTTAGAGGCCACTCCTGTGAAGACAGCCTTGCCGCTAGACCGCATCGTACCGCGCCCTTGAAAAAACAAAGAGATGGAAAAAAAGGAGAGGGTATCTGCAATTGCTTTCTGGTTTATTCGTTTGTAGATTTATTGTAATGGGATATTTATGCCTCTTTATTATTAGGTCTGATAATTATTTCAGTATTTGTTTGATTTTCTTAATAATAGAGACAGAGAGATTAGGCTCTCCGTATATGGACTTTGGACACTGCTGATTTCCGCATAGGAAAGTTCTTTTTTTATAGTAAGTAGTATTTTATATCATTAGATGCTAATGCAAAAATAAAATTAATGCTGTAATATCTACAAATGTTTGTCATTTATCAATGAATTAGTCTTCCATAATTCTTTCAGGGAATTGAATGAATAATGCATTGTAACCTGATATTGGAGAATGCACAGGAATGCCCATAAACTTTCCCCTGGAATTAAGAGAAGTCATCAAAACTAATTTTGCTCAAGTACTTTATTCATATTTAAAAAAGTAAATAATTATGAATCATACAATAGGATTTTGTAAGTTTTACTTCGTACTATTGAAAATAAAGAAGGAATATTCTCAAGTATCCTGCACACACATACACAAAAATAAATAAATAAATAAATAAAAATAAAAAAACAAAAAATTCAGGTAGTCTCTTCTAACGAAACTACCGCTGGTTATTAACGTAGGATTACTTATCGTTGCTTACCTCTTTTGTATGTATATACGTATGTAAGTGTTATGTACATATGTCTCTCTCTCTCTCTCTCTCTCTCTCATATATATATATATTTATATATATACCTCAAAATTTTGACTCATTTTGATACTGTTCTTTTTAACTGTTTACTGCTTGCACAAGTGATGCAGACTGGGTTTGGCGTGGTGCCCAAACCCAGGGGATTACTCAGCGCATCCTTTTTTTTTGGGGGGGGGGAGGGGGGATAAAATTGTAACTCGCTACGAAGGAATCTGAAATTTTGCTTTCCGGAGGACCGTTATGGAGGAACGTAATCCTACGTTAAAAAGACAGCAATGCTCTCCAAGGGACAGATAAATTTTAAAATTCATTTGGCTGTTTTAATTCAAAACGTATTTTCATAAATAATAAAGGTATCTGCATAAAAATGTCTTTCATGCACTGATTAGCCTCTTTTAGCTACCTACATCTAAATCTAGAAATGCACAATTTATTTAGCTGATGCCAGAACTGTGGTTGGAAATTGTCCATAAAGAGTAAAATTTAAAAAAGATTAAGGCCTTCTTCACATTGCCTCTGGAGCACAGCGCCGCTGACCAATCACCGAGCTCAACGCAATAACCCCGTAATGTGTCGAACTAATCACAGGTCGTGTCAATAAATGGAGAACGCTAGGCTCCGAAAGCAATGCGAAGGCGGCCTAACTCTGCATTTCGAATTGTGTGGCTCACTCGCCGACTATGCCGTATACCCAGAAGATCATTATTAAGGAGGAAATCAGGTCTATGACTGCCAGTTGCTGGTGGCGATGCGAGTGGGCAAACGAGCCCGTTTAAATTTTGCAGCGAAAATTTAATTTATAATGAAAAAAATTGTATTATTTGTTCCTCTTTCAACTCTGAGACTTCGAAGCTACGAAGAAAAGCAATTTACACTCCTCTTAAGTCGTTGCCATCACATGGCTGTCTCGTTACAAACAACTGGTTGAAAACCAAGCATTTTCGAAGCTATTCACAAGCCTTATGTTATTGGTGATACGAGCAGGAGCGAAAATGATACCCACGGGTTAAACTCGTCCTGTGGTTTTTTTTTTCAGACATGGTCTCTCAGTGACTAATTACGAAAAAATTCCTTTGAGCACAGTCTTCCGGTGGGATTACTTTTGTTAACGACTTTGACCTTGTATTCTTTTTGGTTTGCAGCGGTAAGGAAGTTACAGTTTCTGGCGTAGAAGCAGAATCTAACCGCAGAGAAAACGAAAGCAATTGATAACATCCTGGGAAAAAAAAAAGTTAATACTGTCTACCACGTATGCATCAACACATGTTACTGAAATTCAGTGTTTCCTGCTGGATTTTCCGAGAATATAAGGTACGCGTCATCGTCAAATAAAATTCATTTTAAAATTTTTTTCTATTTTGTTGAAGAGAGCTGAGAAAAAAAAAATCTGTGATTTTAGTGATTTCCGAGTTATGGAAAAATATCTTTGAAGCCCTGTATAAAAAACAGTGATTTAAATATACAGGTAACCCTCCTATAACACGGTAGATAAGCTCCTAGAAAATGCCGTGTTGTGTGAAACCGTGCTCTATGAGACCTAGAGACAGTTATAAAGGGGGGGGGGGGGTTACGTTCTGAAAACTTATTAAAAACAAACATTTTTTTTTTAAATTCCATATAAGCAACTTAATTTTTGTTAAAAATATAAATGAACATATTACACCAGGGGTGTCAAACTTGCGGCCCGTGAGCCGCATGCGGCCCGAGACGAACATTTTTGCAGCCCGGCCAATATACTAGCACACAATAATATATAATAAAATAACCGACGTAGAATTATAATAAGATAGGAAGAATTCACTAAATGTTTTTCAATGATACTCTTTTTTTGCTATTCTTAAACAAAATGCATATATTTATTTTGAATATACTGTAATTAGGTAAATAAACCTACGTTTCTATTAATATTGATTTTTTTTGCGGCCCACCTATAGCTAAACCTTGTTTGTTTGTCCCAAGGTAGCCTTTGAGTTTGACACCCCTGTATTACACAAAACGAAAAGAAACAAAAAAATATTATTTTCATTTAATGCGACCTTAATTTAATAAATTTCTTCCTCATCACGGCTCAGCACAATCAAACGAGAACGTTTTTTTGATTGGACGATATCACCTTCACTTTTAGAACCTTTTTCTTCATTTAGATTTTTTGCACCTTCTATCCTCTTTAAAAAATGTGTAATTTTGGTTTATTTGCTGGTTCTTACCAGGTCATTGTAGATTCACGGTGGGGAGATAGACAACTTTTCAGCTCCCTTTTGAATATTTGGCTATTTTCAGGGGAAGGGTCCGCATTCGGGAAAAATGATTCAAGATTTTCAGCTAAGCTTACGACTTCTTGTAATTTTATAGAGTTATAAATGAATAAATTATAATTTGTGTATACATTTTCATGTAAAGCCATTATAGATCATTATTCCTTCCCGTCATTATTTTAAGGTAATTTAGTTTTTAAATGTGTTAAACAAGAATCATGTTATCTAGTGCTATAGAAGTTCAATGTTGTACAAAGCTTTTCCCAATTTTTTATCGTGTTAGAGCGAAACCTTGTTACAGGTTGCAGTGTTATATGACGGTTCCCGCAATTTATCCTATCGTGTTAGAGCGAAACCGGGCTGTAGGAGAGCTACCTGCACCAAGTTATTGGCTTTTATACCAATCACAGAACTATAATTTCGACTTGAGTCTTTTGCACAAAGAAATGTAATTTTGTATACAAAATTGATAAACTTAAGCCTTTTATACCAGTAAAAAGAATTTTTTGTTTTTTTTTATAAATACTAACAAGTATCTAAAAATCACTGTTTTTGACTTAAGCCCTTTACACCGGTCTTCAAAGATATACTAATGGGTAATTTGTTTATTAAAGAGGGAAACCTGGGTGCAAGGCTACCCTGAAAACAGGAGATATACATTTTTTTCTAATAGGGAAATTACTACAACACACTTTTAGAGCTATCGTAGAGTTCCTTCGGAAGATATTTTTAATGCTAGAAATCCAATCTTAAATTCAAGATTTTCCATAACACAAAAATCTGATTCAAATTTATCACAATTCCAAGTTATCAAACATTTTATAATTTACACTTCATTCACCTTAATATTTCACAATGATAGATTCATTATGTAAAACAATTCACTTTTGGTACTGGTGTACCATTCCTTCATCTGTGTACATTCTGTTTAATTCAAGGTGTATGTTTTTTGTTTGTGTGTGTTTGTGTAGTTGAGTGAACAAGTGCATGGTTGGGTCAGAGGAGAGCAGGTTCACAATTTCCCACCGTCTTTAACCACAACCGACAACTCTAAACAAAATTCAGAGTGAAAAATTGGTGCGTATAGTGCACGACACTGAAACTCTAGGTTGGGAAAGGCTCAAAAGAGATCAGTACAAAACGTTTAACCACATAAGTGGAGTCAAGAGGGTGTTAGGCACCCAACTATAAAATCAATTAAGAGATGGATCTCTGGGATAGGCAATTTGGTCAATATTCGGGAAAATGTAGATACAAGAGGATTTGAAATCCATTGGGGTTTCCCCGCGCAGGTTCGAATCCTGGCCGGCTCTTGACAGGCGTGAGGTTTGCATGTTCTCAGGTTAATTCACAGTCATCATATTAATACTGCTGGCGAGTGGTAAAATAGTCTAAAATCCAATAAATGAACATAGTTCTAGCTCAATCCAATTTATTTCACTTTCCAGCAACCACGATCCAAGTAGCGCATATTTGAGCTCTCGCCATTTCAAAATAGGGACCCAGCTGACACGCGTCCACTAGCAATGAATTAAATCCCGCCGTCTGATTACACGCTATTGTTTTTCTCCATCCAAAGCCACCGCGCATGCCTACATGGTCTCTGTGACGCATACACCGGCGATGAACCATGGGTGGAGCTACAGATGTCAATCAATTTTAAAGGGAAATTCCCCGATATCTCTCGATGTATTTCGAACCAAGATATGAGAATAGTGGCGAATTACGCCGCGACAATAAATTAATTACTAAGCCCCCTTTAAATTTAGAATAATTATTTCGTTCCCGCTTAAGTCCGACATATATATATACATATATATATATACATATATATATATACATATGTACATATATATATACATATATACATATACATATATACATATTATATATATATATATATATATATATATATATAACATATATATTATATACATATACATATATATATATATACATATACATATCATATATATACATATACATATACATATATATATATATACATATACATATATATATATATACATATACATATATATATATATACATATACATATATATATATATACATATATATACATATACATATCTATATCTTACAGATACATACATATATATATATATATATACATATATATATATACATATACATATATATATATACATATATATACCACATATATATATATATATATATTATATATACATATATATATCTACATATATATTATATATATATATATATACACATCTATATATATATACCATATATATATATACATATATATATTACATATATATATATATATATATATATATACATATATATATATACATATACATATATATATATATATACACATATACATATATATATATATACATATACATATATATATAATATACATATCATATATAATATATATACATATATATATATATATATTATATATATAATATATATATATATATATATTTATACATACGGGTGATTTTATTAACTGGGACAACTCAGAACCATCTGTAGCGCGGTCTATCAACCGAAATTCCACCAAAATTGATAGAGGGGACTAAGAACGACATGGAAAGAGTTCTGTGAAAAAAAAATAAAAGTTCCAAAATTCGCCGATAGGGGAAGATATGGCGCTGTTATTGCCGGCGCACCCGAAAATTTCCACAAAAACGTAAGTAAAACATCAAAATGCGAATTCACGACTACGTAGTCGACAGCAGCGCCAGTATTTCGGGCTATAAAGATAAGGGGTGAATACCGAAGAAGTTGCAATAAGCAGACAAATGTATAATAAAAAAATTTCACTGCAACACCACTTCATGCAGCAAATTCACTTCTCCCTCATTTCAATGTGATCATCATCCTGGGGGACGACACATTGCGTAGCATGCCAACAGGAATGTCATCACAGTCCTGGGATATATGTTGTCCTTTAGGGCCGCCAAGGTAGAGACTCACCAAGATACACCTTGGACCTTTAAATATCCCCACAGAAAGACGTCACATGGGTTAGGTCCGGGAGCGAGGTGGCCCTGCAAGTGGAAAAGAACGGACCGATAACCCTTTCTTCTGTAAAGGGTGCACAACAGATTCCACACCGATCTTATAGCTCAAAATACTGGCCCTGCTGTCGAATACGTAGTCATGAATTTGCATTTTGATGTTTTACTTGAGTTTTATGCAAATTCTCGGGTGCGTCGACAACAACAGCGCCATATCGTCCCCTATCGGCGAATTTTGGAGCTAATTTTTCTTCATGGAAACTCTCTCCCATGTCGTCCTTAGTCCCTCTATCAGTTTTGGTGGAATTCTGGCTGATAGATCGCGCTACATGTGGGCTGTGGTAGTGTCAGTTTAATAAAAATACCCCTGTATATATATATATATATATATATATATATATATATATCTATATATATATATATATATATATATATATATTTATATTTATATATATATATATATATATATATATATATATATTTATATATATATATATATATTTATATATATATATAATATATATATATATCTATATATATATTTATATATATATATATATATATAAATATATATATATTTTATATATATTATATATATAATATATATAATGATCTCTAAGGCCGGCAAGTCATGGATCTGAAAAAACGTGGCCGTTTTTGAGAGGTGGCCAGCTAAAGAAGTTAAACTGCATTAGCATGCAAATTTTGAACATTCATGGGAGTTACCACTGTAAATATATAAGACTGTGTGCGTTAATTTGTCTGTTTTTATAATTTTGTAACATCTTTTATGAAATTTAAATAAATATGCGCATAAAACTGTTCATGATGCATATAAAATCAGGCAGTTGAGTGCAACCTAACTTTTTAACTCTTATCTCTGAAAGCGTCCCGTCAACGTTCGAAAGAACTGTGACCGATATATTTCAACCCGAGATAACAGAATTATGCATGAGTTATTCATTGTAACCTTGAACCGTTTTTTTTTCTAAATTAACCGAAAAGTGGTGTGTTTAAATGGGATCAGATCGTTAGGAATTTGGTTAATCTTTATAAAAATTGTATTAGTAAATTACGCCTATCGGTAATTAGAAGTCTTTTAAATGCAATGACATTGATAAAGATAAATGATAAATGCATACACCGTGCAAGCAGATGGTTTGGTGTTTAACTATACACCTGCAACGATATTTTGAATAATTCTACGTACATTTCATTTATTGACAACGAAGAAAACGGAAGATTTTTAAAAGTCGCAACATCTAATTTTTGTTAACCAACTTGGGTTCCATTCTGTGTATTATACGCGACTGATAAATTAGTTTTAAAATAATTACAAGATAAAAAGAACTTTTCATATACCATGTTTTTAAATTTTCTGTTGAATCATATAAACTTGACAATTCTATGCCTTAATAAATATTTAAAACATTTTTTTTTGATGAATTATCTCATCAACTTGAAAGAAAATGAAGTTAATTGGAAGTTAACTTTCGTTTAACTTTTCGTTTCCGTCCCCGGCCTACAGATGGCTGCACCAGTCTACAAAACAAAATTAACTGAAATGAATTCAAGCCTGCTTAAAGAGGGCTAAAAGTATTAAAAGAAATGCATTGTCATCGTGGTTCTGAGCTATTCTAAAAGTTTCAAATGTCTAGCTAGTCGGGAAGTTAGTTAAAAATCGATTGCAAGATTTGGACTGGACAAACACACACAAACAAGAAAGCAAGTTAATAAAAACATGGTAAAAATGCAAGAAAATCAATAATTATATCTCCCCTTTAATGCTTCGAAAATACTTTAAAGTATAGATTACTCGTATAAGGCTGCTGTGTACTAACCCTATTGGATTCGCTCACCTCAATGTTAACCTATGGAGAGAATCTCTCTACTATCGACAGCTGCATAAATGCTGATAATCCAACAAAAATGGCATTTTTAGATAGCCTGAACTTTCCTGCGCCTTGCAACACGATTCATTTTATAAATTTCGTCCACCGAGGGAATTGATGAGCATTTAAAACACACTATACCAGATTTCCCCCCGAATATTTTAAGTTTTAAAATATTATTTGCATTTTGTTAAACGAAAAATGCCCCGAGGTGTAAAATTTCTTCCTCTATTACGGAGTACAGTTAAAAAAAAAATCTTTCAATCCAAGTCCCCACTCCCTGGACACGTTTTCTCCATAGGTTAACAATGAGGTGAGTGAATCCAATAGGCAGTGGCGTAGCAAGCATAACTGGCGCCCGGGGCACGATACCTTTGTGGCGCCCCCCCCCCTGAAAAACATATAGTAATATAATATATAGACCCTATATTGGCGCCCTCGATAACATATAATAACATAATATATATACCTTATATTGGCACTCCCCCTCGAAAAGCATACAGTAACATAATATATAGACCTTATGTTGGTGCCCTCCCTAAAAACATATAGTAATATAATATATAGACCTTATATTGGCGCACCTCACAAAATAATATAGTAATATAATATATAGACCTTATATTGGCATCCACCTCGAAAACATATAGTAATATAATATATGGATCTTACATTGGCGCCCCTCTGCGAGTGGCGCCCGGGGCATGATAGACCCCCTTGCCCCCCCCCCTTTGCTACGCCACTGCCAATAGGGTTAGTACACAACACCCTTAAATATTGGAAGTAGTCAACATGAGGTTCAGTGGTTAAAAGTTTCTAAATCAAACGACAAAAGAAACGAAAGTCAACAGAATTAATATTAAGAATAACATTTAATGAAAATAGAATGTGCTTTTAGTAAGAAGCACCCTTTCGAAGTGACAAAAATTTACTTAACGCGGGAATCGAAATGTTGAAAATCAATGCGCATGCGCTCTATACAGGAAGTGATCTATTTATAGAAATCTTGCGCTACAATTCACTACAGCAGCTGTTAGTAGAATTACATTGGAACAGTTTATGATTAAAATAAAAAAAAGTTAATATAATCGAAGAAGGAAACGTCCGGAGATGATCAGACTGGAACAAATATCAAGCTTTATATACTCGCAAATTAGGCTAAAAAGATATTTTAAAATATCATAAGATACAGATATATATATGTATATGTATGTATTTTAAAATATGTATTCTTTTTCTATCTGTATATTCTTTTAACAGATAGAAAAATAATGTCAATACCGGAGAATTAAAAGGTTTACGGTATCGACTTTGTATGAGGAGGTTACTAGCTGTGTTACTTTTCTGAGTTTCCTTTCCTGTCGCTATTCATGCAAAAATGTTTCGCAATTACCTCATGACACTTTCCCTCGGAAACGAGAAAAAGGAGTTTTATTGTGTGAAAAGAAAAAAAGGATAGGTGTTCAATGATGGTGTATGTGGGCAGAAAGTTTTTAAAAAAGGCATTGGTGACTACGTTGCTAGTTTGTCAAGCTGGGAATTCCTGAGTGCTCTGCTGTCCCTACCCAAGAACATTTTGTTGCCGAGCTGAGCTAAGCAGGGAAGACAATTGATGACGATCTAGTTGAAAAAGGAACATAGGAGATTATCTCGTTACGTCTTGATGAAGTATCGACATTTTCGGATAGTAGATATGGTATAGGCTTTTTGCTTCTTTTTAATGGTATTACCTCACTCGAAGCCGTAGTTGTTACCATGTTTTTCTTAACTCGCTTTCTTGTTTGTGTGTGTGTTTGTCCAGTACAAATCGTGCAATCGATTTTTAACTAACTTCCCGACTAGCTAGACATTTGAAACATTTAGAATAGCTCAGAACACGATGACAATGCATTATTTTAATACTTTTAGCCCTCTTTAGGCAGGTTTGAATTCATTTTCAGTTAATTTTGTTTTGTAGACTGGTGCAGCCATCTATCGACCAGGACGGGAACGAAAAATTAAACGCAAGTTAACTTCCAATTAACTTCATTTTCTTTCGAGTTCATGGGATAATTCATCAAAAAAAAATTTTTTTAAAGTTTTTATTAATACATAGAATTGTCAAGTTTATATGATTCAACAGAAAATTTAAAAACATGGTATATAAAAAGTTCTTTTTATCTTGTAATTATTTTATTTGTATGGTGTAACAATATTACATTCTGTGACCAAATATTTTTTTTCTCTCTCTTTTATAGCGTAGGATTACGTTCCTCCATAACGGTCAAGCGGTAAAGCAAAATTCCAGACGTCCGTCGTCGCGAGTTATAATTTTTAGCAGAGCGCCAAACCCAGGCTGTATCACTTTGTCAAGCAGTAAACAGTTAAACAGAAAACTACCAAAAGGCGTGTAGGTAATCCTGCAATAATAACCCCCAGTAGTTTCGTTAGAAGAGACTACCTGAAAGTTTTCTTTTAAATATAATTTCGCTTTAATACTGCCCTTTTGTTGGCATCAAGTTTTACTCAAACCTCATTCCGTCTGTCAATTCACCGTAAGAAACAGTGATGTAACAGCGATAACTCTCTCTCTCTCAGGACCCGAGAGAAAGCTATCACTGTTATGGAGATTATAAAGCATCATGTGGACACGGACTGAGCTATTTACAGGAGAGGGTGGTGATGCAAACTGACTCCTTTCGTTTGCTTACAAGCAGAGACTTGCCGATTGAAGAAACTGACTAAGTAGGACAGATATGATCTGTTTCAGCGAAGCAAAATGAAGGAGAAGAAAAATTCAGGATGGTTGGTTTAGTGCAATGTGTAGGAAACTGCGAATGTGTAGGAACTTGGCGAATGCTGCGCTTTGCAAGAGATTCTAAGTTTACGTTACATTATTTTGTGTTTTAAGCTCTGAATAGGAGTGTTGTGTAGTCCAGGGTCATGTGCTCGGACTTTTTTTTATTAACATTTATTTACAATTCCTCCAATTTTACCATTGTTGGTTCATATATATAGGACTATTCTGTATAAGTACATAAATTTGAATTAAATTATATACTTTTTTTGTATTTATCAATATTTAATCGTCATATGTGATAATTAAAAGTGTTTTGGATAAATATACAAGTTCAAAAGAAAAGCAGTGAGAAATTTTCTCATTTACCTATATTTTCCTTTTTACTGATAAATATTTGGTTTGAAAAAAAAGATGGCAGTGAATATATACAGAGGCTGTTCGCACATTTTTTTAGACGATTTTGGTAAGCGGTAATAAAAAATCGTTTTCTGCAAAAGAAATAATTGCAATTGTACTATGTTTTTAAAAGTCAAAATTATCGTCTGCGGCTTGAAAGTTTTGTTTTTATTCAAAATGGCGTTTTTAACAAAGCAGTGGTTCGAAGGCTACATTTATGCTCTTTCCGAAGAGAAATATGCATACTCCGTTATCCAAAAACGATGTGAGAGTCATGGTTTTGTGATATCTAAAGCATCGATAGGTAATATCGTCAACAAGAAATAACGTCAAATTGGAGCGTCAAGTGGGACAAAAATTCCAAACAAGTGTCCAAGGAAAAAACGGACATCTTCGACTATTGCAAATGTACGTTGTTTAATGTTAAAAGAAAATTCCCCTAGTCAAAGGACAGTTGCAAAATCATTAAAATGTTCGGTGTCAACTGTAAACAAAATGATAAACGTTGATTTAAATCTTTAAAAAGTGAAAAAACGCAATGTGCATCGTCTTCTTCCAAATCATATCGCTGAACGCAGGACACGCTGCAGAATTCTATATGAGAAACACTTATCCAAAGAAAAATGGAAAACAATTGTCACAATAGATGAATCATGGGTCTATTTAAATGATTGCAACAAAAAAAGAGCCATTTATTATCATAAAAGGGGAGAAAAAAATTTAAGTACATGGTTCAAAGAATCGAAAGAAAGTTTTTCTAAGGGATTCATGATTGTTGCTGGTTTTTCTTATAATGGCAAGTTAAAAATAAAGAGAGTGGAAAAAAATGTCAAGATTAACTCCAAATAAAATCAGGAACATATTTTATCGCCAACTTTTCTGAATGAAATACCATCGCTTTACCCACAGTGCCATCAATCTGTGAGACTCCATCAGGACAAAGCTAGCAGTCACACATCAAAATCCACTGTAAATTTCCTAAAAGAAATGGAACAAAAAACTGGTATCAAGGCCATACCCTTCACTGATATCCCTACTAAATCTCCCGATGTATCACCTATGGATTTTTGTGCTTTCGGACTTTTAAAATCTGCATTATCCAAACGTCGTCCCAAAACCCTTACAGTACTCTGGAAAGCTGTTCAGGAGGAATGGGATAGAATACCTCTTCTGACACTTCAAAAGGCATTATTATCCTGGAAATTGCGGTGTCGAAAGATAGTTCAGAATAAGGGATGTCAAACAGAACATTTAAAAACACAAGAATTTTATGTAATTTAGTTTTGTGAATACAATATACATCGTCTAAAAAATGTGTGAACAGCCTCTGTATTCACATAGTTACATTTCCTTCTTTTAAAGAAGAAATTTGAGAACTGGAAAAAATCAAATTTAAATGAAGGGATAGGAACATTCCACATTTATTTATACTTTCCTATTTATTACCATGTTTTTATTAACTCGCTTTCTTGCTTGTCTGTTTGTGTGTTTGTCCAGTACAAATCTTTCAATCGATATTTTAACTAACTTCCCGACTAGCTAGACATTTGAAACTTTTAGAATAGCTCAGAACATGATGACAATGCATTCTTTTAATACTTTTAGCTATCTTTAAGCAGAATTGAATTCATTTTCAGTTAGTTTTGTTTTGTAGAATGGTGCAGCCATCTATTGGCCTGGACGGGAACAAAAAGTTAAACGCGAGTTAACTTCCAATTCCCGAGCTAAAGGATTGATTACGCATTTGATACCTCGTTATTACGCATTTGATAATTTTCTTTCAAGTTGATGGGATAATTCCTCAAAAAAATTTTAAAAAGTATTTATTAATACATAGAATTGTCAAGTCTATATGATTCAACAGAAAATTTAAAAACATGGTTTATAAAAAGTTCTTTTTATCTTTTAATTATTAAGAATGAATCTTTCATTTGAATTCATTTACCCACAGGAAATGCTGAGTCAATTTTTTTCTCATTTACCAATGTTTAACTAAAAGTTCTCATGACATGCTTTGTAAATTTCATATACAGTTATACCGCCGCATTTCGAAGGGAAAAAATTTCTTTGGTACTCGATGTTTGTTCCTCACACATGCTGAAATCTGTTCTAAATGGGTTTAATAACAACATTTTAAAAAAAAGTATCACCCTGATAAAACTCTAGCAAGCCGAAATGTGAACTTGTTTATAGACATTGTTTGATCTACAAACAAGTCAGAAATATTTTGAAACGTTGGCAGACGCAAGTTTCTCTTGACAGGTTTGTAGTGTAACTGCCTAAATTTGAGTCTGCAACAGGGATCGGAGGTGTTAAGAAACAGAGAGAATCCCTGTGCAAGTGCCTGATGTTTTATTGAAAGGAGACTCCCCTTCAAACTCCTCTACTTCGCCACTACTCCATTAGGCTATCAACTTCTATCAGTACAGGTTGAGTGAAGATCAATTTTATTTTATGCAATTATGGATTTAAATTTTGACTGTTTTAAAGATTTCGTATAAAAAAAAAAACCTGTCGATTTATAAATTGCCAGGTGAAATGAGAAATTTCTCGTTTTCAGGAACGAATGAATTCAATTTATATTACTCCTTATGAGAAAAACACGTTCGTCACTCGTCGTTTCCGGTACTCGTCGGGACTTCCGGAACCAATTAACGACGAGTACAGAGGTACCATTGTAGCAGAATTTTTTTTATCATCAACAATAACCAAAAAAAATCCTATGTCCCATCTTGTTTTACAATGTGTGTGTGTATGTACATATATATATATATATATATATATATATATATATATATATATATATATATATATATATATATATATATATATATATTTAGAGAGAGAGAGGGGGGGGAAGAGGGGGGAAGAGAGGAAGAGAGAGAGAGAGAGAGAGAGAGATAGACAGACAGACAGACATATATATATACATATATATATATATATATACATATATATATATATATATACATATATATATATATATATACATATATATATATATACATATATATATACATATATATATATATATACATATATATATATATATACATATATATATATACATATATATATATATACATATATATATATATATACATATATATATATATATATATATATATATATATATATATATATATATATATATATATACAGAGAGAGAGAGAGAGAGGAGAGAGAGACAGACAGACAGACAGATAGACATATATATATATATATTATATATATATATATATATATAGAGAGAGAGAGAGAGAGAGACAGACAGACAGACACACACACACACACACACACACATATATATATATATATATATATATATATATATATATATATATATATATATATATATATATATTATATATATATATATATATATTACATGGATAGGAAAACAAGTTCAAATTTGTTTTCCCCCCATTTATCGACATTCCACTCGTTTTCTCGTGCGATAGCTGTTTCTCGGAAAACAAACTCAAAAACTTTATCTCCATTTCTCTCCAAGGAGAAATAAATTCAAAACGGGGGCAACGAGTATTTTCGCGTTTATCAGCTTAAGTCCTTCCGGGGATAGACTGACCCGTAAAGTCACGATAATGACGTTCACTGACCGCCTCTTTCACCTCCCTGGGGGTCTGAGCGTTCGTTTCTTTCCCGAAGGAAGACAGCGGCAGATGGTTAACGCGACTCTATTAATTACTCTTTGATAACAGCGTTTACACTTAGACCATGCGCGCGAAGCAGGAATTGATGATATGAATTTGCTTGCCTTTAGCGCCGGCTGCTTCTATGGTGGAAAGAGGATTTTTTTAATCTAAAGGGAAAGTACCAAGTATCATTCAAGCCTTGTTTCTTCTTTATAGTAAAAGCCTTTATTTTGCATTTTTCATACTTTTTTCTCGCATATCTGCTATGAGCAGGGTTCCCAGCGAGAAAAATTTAATAAACCCAGATTGAATCTTTTAATAAAAAAACCAAGCTTTAAAAAAATATTTTTATTAAAAAAATATTTTTATTAAAAAAAATATTTTTATTAAAAAAAATATTTTTATTAAAAAAATATTAATTTTAAAAAAATATTTAAATGATAAAAACAACAAATAATATAATGCACACTCCATTTTCTAAAGCCAGGTGATAGCCTAATGGCTAGAGCACTGGCATTCGGTTCAGATCCTGTGGGGTCGGATCCCACTGTGTTGTCATCGATGTTTGTAGACCTTCTGCTTTAAACTGTAGGTCCCGGTCTAATTAGCCCTCGTGTAACAAAAGGTTAACCGTAGCGCTTAAAACCAAAACCTTTTTCTAAGATTACTTGAAGTTAAAGTTGTTTATTTAATTGTCATATTTTTTTTTCAGGCTGCAGTACTAAATCCAGACCGTTTTGGCGATATTTTGGCGAAATTTCGCTCCCGACCGCCAATTTTGACGTGGGAAGTATTCCCTTTCGGTCAATGGTGGAATATTATATTTCTACTCCTCCTCCTTAATTCTATTCACGCCTAGTACACTATTCATGCATTATTTATGCATTGGTTGTGCATAAAAATTTTTCTTAAACAAAGAAAATATGAAATTAATAATATTAGAAAATTAGAATTATCATTTTTTTAATATATAATTATCAAGGAATGCCAACTTTTATAAAAATCTAACTTATTAATTACACTGACCTTTAATTTAATTAGTAGCAAACATCCATCACACCCACTTCAAAGCTTCTTTTTTTTTTCTTCTGAAAAATAAAAACAAAAAAATACTCTTTGAAATGCACAAACAATATAGAATTATTTATTAAGAAGTGGGAAAGACCCTCTAGCAACACGCCTGTAAAGGAGGGAGGGAGGTTGGCATAATTTGGAAGGTTGCCGCAGTAAAATATTATCGTCCCCTTTGGCGGACTGGTCCGGATTTAGTAGTTTTCCTGAAACTTTTTCCCAGTTCTATTTTAGGTGTCCAGGTGTGACAATTTTAATGATTTAGTGCCCGTTTTGCCGTTATACGATTGTTTACTGTTACAGTTTCAAGAGAATTTTGCTGTGATTCTATTAACTTATGAAAAAGCTCTCTTAACTGACGTAGAAGACAGAGATAAAAATAGTTAAATGAGTCATGACGTTTGATAAGATTTCATATTTGATATTATTGAATCCATCTGTGATAAGCCGTAACAAATACCAAAGTTTTGGAATGGATTTATAAGAGGGTGATATATCACGATTCAATGGAAATTATCTCCGCCAGAATCATTTTATATTCAAACGCATACTAATGGCATTGTAAGTGGCATTTTTTAATTAAATTGTCTTATTGAAATTAAATTTCGCTTATAATTGGAAATGAATATTGATTTTCTTACTATACTTTAAACTTGCATGGAAAAAGAACCGGATTTTGAGGTATTTTTGAAAGAAAAAAAATCCCATAAATCCATGATTATTGAAAAATCCAGATCTGAGAGCCCAGGTTATGAGGAATACTTTCTGTCATGAGAAATTCGACCAAAATACGAAATAAAATAGGAAAAAGCTTGAAGGTTTTGAAAATAGATGAAAAAATGATCAAAAGGCTGGTAAACTGATAAAGTTACCTGCAAATGCATTCGTAAAGATTTTTGTCGTGACCTCGTGGTTAAGTAGCTCGTTTATGATTTCCATGGACACATAAACTACTCTTTCCTTACATATATACATATATCTTGTTTATTCACATATATTTAAAGCATCTCTGATACAACATTTCCATTATCAATTGATCATTATCAATCCTCAATCAAATCAATCAGGAGAGAGTCATAACTCAGTTCAATCTAAAGTTCAGCATAGAGACGGGAAGCAAGTCCCATAGTTATCTGTCCTCCTCCTCTTTCTTTCTTTCTTTCCTTTATATATCCCCTCTTTCAGAAGAATCCAGATCATTCTAGAAACTTCATCATAGGCGTGGGAAAGCCCCCGTGGCTTCCAGTCAGCCAGTGTGTCAGAGCATCTGGTCCCCCGTTAGTGGCTGTAATTAGTTTACTTTGAACTGTCCGTTAACGATTTGTTTAACGACCACTGTTAATCTTTCTTAACCTTTAGCTCACGTGGACAATTTTTCCGAATCCATTATTTAGAATGGGAAATTTCATGCCCCCTTGTAAGAGCGGTCTTTAAGGGGTTATATATATATATATATATATATATATCTTTAAGCAACTGGTTTTTCACTTCTTCTGTGTCTTATGGATTGTACTGTGTCTAAGTATGTTTATTGCTCAGATCATACTTATCAGAAACAATCCATTGGTTTTTAGACAGTACCGGCACTGCTGATGAAGACATGATGTCAGAAACCTATGTTTCACTTATCTTTTCATGCTTTTAGTTCCTGGCTGCAGTAGTTTTAGGCATTTACTGGCTTTTCACTCTCAACTTTGTCTTTATATATATATACAGTCGAACCTCCATATATCGAGCTTCCCTATATCGAAATTTTCTGTATATCGAACTCTTAGCAAATCTTCATGTTCATTACATAGAAAAATTGTTTCTATATATCGAAAAAATCTCTATATATCGAAATTTTTTTCAAGACAAATTGGGAGATTTTATTCCACTTTAGAATAAAATCTCCCAATTTTTGGCATTTGAAACAATACGTCGTGGACTTCAATTCATGGAAAATGTCCCTGATGAAGTTTTTAGTGGACTGAATAAATACGAACATTTCTTTGAACTTTCCGCAAAACTAACTGTTCAGCAAGATATTCGTAGTTTTTTTTTTAAAGAATGTAACTGCGATCATTGTAACCACTGTCTGCATTATTGTTTTTTTTTAAAGATATGTAATAATCAATAAATCTTTCATATTAATTAATTTTTTAGTTATTAACTTTCATTTAATGGGATTCGCATATAAATTAGAAATGGAGTTTCGTATACGAAAATTAGCTTTATTTTTTTTCCGGAGAATTATGATAAGACTAAGCTCAATTCTATATATCGAAATTTCTATATATCGAATTTTTTTCGCGCAATTTGCTACTTCGATATATGGAGGTTCGACTGTGTATATATATATATATAATCACTTTTATGAGCGGTTTACTCGACAATTTTCCGCAATTTATAAGTATAGGCACAACCACCGTTTTGCTTTAACGTTAAGACCTACATTAGTACCTGTTTCCGTTAACCCAAGGATATAATCTTTTACAAAAAAAATAGTGAATAAATAGAGTTTAGAGCATGTTTTGCAGTGATGGAGTATATATATATATATATATATATATATATATATATATATATATATATATATATATATATATATATATATATATTCATTCATTCTTTGGCCAGTATTCTTGGGATACATGCTATCCCACCCAGTGAGGAAAAGGTTAAAATGGTCACATCTGTAAAGGCTTTTCCCAATTAGGAATGGGCACATCACCATCATGTGTGTAGACCCCTGAAAATTGTTTTTAAATGCATTAATACAAATTAAAACAGAAAAAAGATGAGTCTATATTAATCTGTCAATGTGACACAGAGGTATAATATATCCTTCGTCTCAACACTGCACACTTTTTATAGCGTAGTCAGCATAATACGGCGTCCAATTTCCACCTTTATTATAGAAAAAAAAAACTCATTACATAGAAATTAACTTAGAGTGTTCAACAATTTAATATAAGAAATGGTATTTCATAACGTTACATAAGCTCTTAATTAACGTTACGGTTCAAGAGATGGATATAAAATGCTACTTTGTTTATATCCTCACATACTTTAACATCATTACATCGTCTCAGTGACAAGTGAATGACGTACTATTATCAGTACTAATATGTATAATTGTGAGAACGTATAACTGCGCATTATGAGTAATAATAGCGTGTTATAACGAGCAATAAAAATTTCTTGTCAAGAATAATAACAATCATAACTAATTATAATGACGTATCATTTTAAGTAATAATTACATATCATTTTGAGTAATAATTAGGAATAATTATAAGTAATAATTACTGCTTAAGGATCGTAATTATGATTCATAATTACTTAAATCATTATAATTAGTACTTTTATTAGTTCGATAAAACCGCATGGAATATACCGTTGTTACGCTGTGCCCATTTAAGGAGACAATGGACTTTCAAAATTGTGAAATTTGTCCAAAAATTCGATTTTTTTTATTTTATTGAATTGTGAAACTACGGGCGAGTAGGAATGTGTTGCAAAAAGAATTTTTAATTTCTGTGATTACTTTCCAAGTTATAGGCATTTGTATGTAATTTAGATATGTGGTTACTGATAGCGATAATTTTAAATGTGAAAATTTTTATTTTGAGAAAAACGCGTCTTTCGAATATTCAAACTGCTCCGGGCGCAGTTCTAATATTCGTATTGCTTTGAAATTTAAGTTTTATATACTTAACTGTATATCAAATAAATCTTATTGAAAATAATTATGCTTCGTAGATGAGAATTTCTAAATTTTCTAATTGAAAAGATGATTTATAGGTATTTTGCGTAATAAAAAGGGTGTTTTCACTATTATTATTTTTTTTTCTTTATGTTTTTAATGAATGCTTAAAATAAGCAATAAGTTCCATTGTTATTTCTATAAGGTATCCTGTAAATAAAAATTACCATATTATATGCCAAAGAAATGCGCATGGAACATTTTTAATGAGGCCAAATTTTTGATATAATTAATAATTCATAATTCATAATTTATCTTTCATTATTAAATTTTAACCACTTTTACATATTTATGGTACTAATCACATATTCAAATTTCAAGCGAATCCATTCAAAACAAAAAAATTAGGTTTGAAGGTCCACTGTCCCCTTAAGCAAAGATAGACATCTTTAGCTCCAACAGCCTTGGATTTAAGTTTCGGCTTTTTTTTTTTTATGGGTGCATCTGCGGGGGCATAACGGATACCCATAAAGATAGCCGAAAATCAACAACGCTGGGGATATCTGCGTTTCCCTCTCACGATCGGGAGTCCCGTGTATTTTGACAGATAGTCCTGATCTATTGGCTGACGTTTCGACACATCGCCTCGAACGCTGCGTTTATAACGGGCGCGGGACTAAAGCAGATGGCGACAAACGGTAGGGGAAAATAACACGGCGCGACTCAATAATGGCGACTTTGTCTTGCTATGAAAATAATTAATTACCGGGCTCTGTAAATAAAACAGATTAAAAAACAACGGCTGGAAACAGGCTGTGAATTTCTTATCCCACCACTTCAGGCAGGTGAAAAACCTTCGATGTTGCAGATGAGATATTGCCTCAAATTTTAAATTATACCCGTCTGCAGTTAAATCTAATTCAAGATGGGTTTTTGTCTGGGAGAAGTCTTACACTTAATGCCATGCACGCGCATATTTTAATCGGATAACATTAATTCTTAATTGGATTATGTTATATTGGTCGTAAGCTGTAAACATTAAGAGAGTAATTTAATGGCCTAGAATTGATGTCTTTGTTTTGAACAAACACCTTGTTAAAAAGCTTTTCTTTGAGAATTCACGTATTTCTATAGTTTTCATACAGCCCAAAGGACACGATAAACCTTGTATTTCAATTTTAGAAACTTTTTAGAACTAAGCATGTATTTAACGAAGCCTATTCTGCCGAAAATTGCAATTATATAGAAAATTTATTAATTAGAAATTAACCGAAATTGTTAATAATTAATCTATTAAAATCAAAAAGGTTGACGTTTTGTTATATGTAATCTAGGGTAGTAAAAAGTTGGGTACCAGTACGCTTGAAAAAGGTTTAGTACCCTATTAAAAATTATTTAACTATCTAGGATTTAAAGTTAGCTAATAAAAAGCTATTTGCAGTATAAATGAAACACCATTTGCTCTAGTAATTTCGTTTTACATAAGTAAAATCTTTAAAGCAATTTAACAAAAGAAGAAAATATTTGTATAACTGTACTTTTTAAAGGGAGTAGCGTGATTTTATTTGAAATAGAACGCAAGCATTTGCATTGTTTATACCCTCTATACACGTTCGTATGAACTGTTTCGACAAATTCTCCAAGAGGTTTTTCCAAACACGTCTAACTGCGTTGTTATATATTTCCAAAACAAAAGACGTCACGAAACTGAAAACTCAAGAAAAAGTTAAAATTAACACGAAACAATGATTTGCCCGAGGCAAGATTTTGAACTCGTGATTCTAGATTTGGACTTCAATGTCAATCCTCAGACCAGTAGAAGATAACGACGTTGGAGGACATTTCAGGTTGTGACTCTATTCCTACTGAACAGCTGACATCCAGTCTTTAATCCCAGTCAAGTAACTCTAAACAATCCGTAAATTCAGCTCCTTAAAAACACATAACAAAATTAGAAATAGAGAGGACTGACTAAAGTGAAGCAAAAGTGACTGAAATGATACATTTTGGCAGAAAATTGTGTTTTATCTGCAGACGATAACTCAATCCTAATACAGTTTACGCATGAAGACGTCAGAAATTTATTACAATAAACTCTCTTCCTTTAACCACCTGTTGATGCCGGGAGTGCAAGATTTATTGCCATCTCGATTTTCCCAGCTTTTGATCTCTGCGTATTCCCTTCCGCTTCTTCTCTGAGAATCCACCAACCAAAAACAATCCAGATGATAAAAATCTCAGGACCACCCCTGGGCTCCCCCTCCCCCCTCTCTCTAACTTTTCCATGCGTAACAAAGGCCTTAATACGTAATATCAACAGAGCCCATTACATTTACACGTCGCATTTTACTGCCAACTTCTCTAATTACGTCAACCCTCACAGGATGATGGATGTTCCATTGTGATGCCTGGACTGTCTCTTCGAACGCGAGAGGGGGTTGAGCGAGTCCCCATCCGTCAGCCCCGGCAGACGATAGGTAGCGTGAGGAATATCGATAGCTGGCGGAGCGGATAATCGATACGCGTATCTGTCACCGTAAGTCAAAAGGAAAGTCAGGTGAGTTGAGATGATATGCTGGACGAATGACACATAAGTTGAATTTATTTTGCTCCTTTTGTTTTGTTTGACCGTCTTTATGCGAAGAATGAAGTGGCGTTTCATCCAGACATAGTGACATAATAAGACAGTGACTCCCAAAGAGAGATACAATGAAACCTGTCTAAGCGGCCACCCATGCTCTTGTGAGAACCTGTATAAAAGTTCAGTTCTCTGCAATGCAGTGTAGTGTCTCCGAGGGAAATCCTTTACTTTGTGATTACCGTCTCTCTCTGCATGAAAAATCGAAACTGATATCAAAAGCTTAAAAGTGACTTAAGAGTTTTGTTTCGTTTGGTGGGCTACGGTCATTTTTTTTTGCAACACGAGGGTTAATTAGTCTGGGACTTACGGCTTAAAGCCTATTTTGAACGGCTTCAAATGTCCATGCCAAGAGTGGGATTCGAACCCACAGACTCTGGTACCAAATGCCAGCGCCCTAGGCATTCGGCCATCGACCGTCTATGTGTGACCTAAAGAACTGAGGCATTTACTATTGACGTTATTATCTATAGCAGGGGTGGCCAACAAGTGGATCGTGATCGACCGGTCGATCGTCGACATGATTTTGGTCGATCGCGAGCCATAATTTTTTGAAAAATTATAGATTATAATAGTTATATAAAGATGCTCATTTTTATGAAAATAGCAACTAGTCGATCGCCGAATAAACAATTCATGAAAAAGTCGATCGTTGACTTAAAAAAGTTGGCCACCTCTGATCTATAGGACTTTATCTGGCGATTCAGTTTGTCAGTATGCAGTCGACTAAAGAGATGCAACGCAATTGGCTGGGTAAATCTGAAGGTGCAGAAATTACCTTTAGGTTGCAAGGAAAACGAGGAGAGACGATTACGGTTTTTACCACAAGACCTACAACTATATTTAGGGTTTGTTTTACGGCTTTAGCACCTCAGCATCCTTAGACTAGTTTTATGGCACAACAGACAGGTTTCCTCTCTGCTGTTACGGATTTCGTAATAGCAGAAAGGGAAAAAACAACTTTTAGTAACTTAAAATAGAAGGCAATAGCTCACAGATAGTCTGGCTACTACACAAATAAGTCCACCTTAAATAATGACGATTCTAAAAGCCGATTCAGGATAAATGAATAGCACGTTGAATTTTTCTAAAGAAATTATTTCGATTTTTCAAGCAAATACGAAGCAGTTAAAATTTTAAAAATATGTAGTAAAAGGAAATTCAATATCCGGAATAAACAACCCAAAGCATTTTTCTGAAGAAACAATTCTTTAATCAAATACAAAGCAGATAAAATTTAAAAAATATTTCAATATTCAAGTCTTCACAAACATTTTTCATGTGTGAAAAGTTACATGCTAATTAAAATAAATGTCTTTTAATTTCGTCTACAAATCCAAACGAGAAAAGTTGGAGTTTTTTTTTCCGATATTTGAACCTGCAAAGCATTTTGGAGAAGTGTTTTTTATTAAATTCAAAGGATTCAATTAACTTCTTAAAAACTGTAAATCAGATCCAGAACAGAAAGCTAAATCAATATCAACACAACCCTATTACAGTTTTCCAAGACTTTTATTCTTTATAGTAAAAATTGATCTAATAAATAAAATGAACTGTGTACAATGAACGAGTTTTTTTTTGTAACCTTTGAATGGCTGCTTTCGTTGAAAGAATATCCTAAACTAATTTCGTGTAGATTATGTAATTTGATTGTTATGAAATGTCTGCAGCGAAAACAGCTTTTTTGCAGCTGAAAAGACGATATCGCTAGCAACAAGTTTCTGCAGTGTCAGTTTACTTGGTATTTTATCATACTTTTCTTTTATGTTTTTCTGAGTTAATGCATGAAGTAGATTTTCTTTATTGACATTTAATTTTAAAGCTTGTTCAATCTTGATTGGAGCTGTATTTTTCGACAAATGTTTGTTTCATCAATTTAGTTTTTTTTCTGTAGATTATGGAAGATTTGGGAGAACAACTTTACATATTGGGAATACATAATTATTATTTTTTAGTTGTTTATAAAGGTATTATAATTATTTTTATCCTGCTTTTTTTTATATTTAAAGTGAAATGGAAGAATTATGTTAAAAATTTAGTTTATTGTAGCAATTTAATTATTTTCAAAAAACTTGTTAAATGTTTCATACCATATGTCAGTTAAAAAAGTAGACTTTTCTAAAAATCTATTGAATTTATCTCTTATAAATTTGGTATGGTAACATAAAATATATCAGTTGGCAACAATACGTAGTATTTTGCTTCTAGGTGTAGAGAAATTGTAGTGAAATTGAAAATAACAAAAAATATGTAATTAAAATTTTTATGTTTTTTAAAGTTTTCCACTAACAAAGATTTAATTTAAAATTTTCTAACATAAAAGCAAAATAATTCGTATTATTGTCATCTGATATATTTTATGTTATCATACCAAATTTGGAAGAGATAAAGTCAATAGGTTTTTAGAAAAGTCTATCTAACTGACATATACAGTCGAACCCCGTTATAGCGAACCCGGTATATAACAAACTCCCGGATATAACGAACAAAAATTTTCATCCGCCGTTTTTCCTATTGTATTTAATGCTAATTTATCCTTTTATAGCAAACCTTCGAAATCTTAAGAATCGGCTATAACGAACCATTTTTTCACTCGACTACTGATTTTTTTTTTATCTTTAAACTTTTTAAGAATGTTGAAGAGACAAAGAATAGATGAAGATGATGATGATGAAGATTTACCTGTCGCGATGTGGATAGAAAAGCACAAAATTTCATCATTCTCAGATTGTGACATGCAATTGTTCGAAACATGTGATGATGAAGTCATTACATGTGAAAATCCGACTGATGAAGATATTGTGGAAGAAATTAAAATGAATCATTCTGAAATCGAAGATTCTGAATCTGATACTGATGAAGAGGAGCACATGAATGACGAAATCCCCGCCATCTCAGATGCTACAGCAGCGAGGCGTGTAATTAATAAGTTTTTGTCTACACAAACAGTGGAAGAAAGAGTGTTGGAGTCATTTGATGTATTGGACAAAGAAATTCATAAAATGTTTTTGAAATCGGCATCCCGTCAGCAGAAGATTATCGATTATTTCTGTATCAAAACAGTGAATCATTAATGATAATTTTTAATAGATTTTATAATGTTTTTAATACATCATTATTGAATACACATAGCAACTATTCAGTTATACATTTTGTGAATTCCGAAATATTTAACTCTAACATTTTTCTTAACAGTTCGGATATAGCGAACCTCCGGATATAGCGAACAAAACCTGTCCCTTGAAGTTCGTTATAACGGGGTTCGACTGTATATAAATATTTTGCATATATATGTATTATGCAATTAAATACAGCTCATAAACATTTCCCTAAAATCGCTCCATTTTGGTTGTCGAGATGCTTTGTGAAACCTTAAATCTCTATCACATGCTTGTAAGCAGTTTTATGGCACGTCCATATCTTTTAACGTGCTAAATATTTAATAGTTGCTCTTTCCTTTCACATTCAATTTCAGTTTCATGCGCAGTTTTGCATTTGCATTGATAAAAAGGAACAGTAAACGATTTTAAATTTGTTGTTTTTGTAGAATACAATTTAGAGGTCCAAGAATCTATATCTTGTGTCACCAGTCTGAACATAGCCGTAGAGAAGAAAAGAAGACTTAAACTGGATTTACTGTTTTTCGGGTAATATAAGTATGTGAAGGATCAAAATCTATATATATATAAAACAGTTCCGTAACTGACTCATTCATTCACTGACTGACTGACATACAACGCACAGACCAAACCGCTGGACCTAGGGCTGAAATTTTGCATGGCGATTCTTCTAATAGCGTAGGGGTGCGCTAAGAAAGATTTTTCAAAAATTCTTCTTAGATTTTTTTAAATTAAATTTTTAAGCTGTTTTTTAAACTTTTTTTACGTTTGCATTTAAAATAATACATTGAGGGTTATAAAATTTATATCACGAGAAAGATCATAAAAATTCCTTCAAAATGAAATTTTTTTCGAATTTTTACCTCCATTTCCTGATTGTATCAATTGTATTGATATCAATTGTATACATTGATCATCACATTTATTATAAATATATATAATTTTTTTTGGCATTAATTGCATACATTGACCGTTGTATTTAATTTGAATGTACTCCGTAGCGAAGCGCGGGTTTTCAGCTAGTTCTAGCATATATACATATACTCACTTACATGTACATACTCACATACGTTTACATACATACATACATATGCATATACATACTCACATACGCATACATACTTCCATACATACACATACTCAAATACACTATCTGGCCAAAAGTATCCGGACGCCCAGTGGTACGGTCTCGGAGAGTCCCGAGGCATATTAGTATGATGTTGGTCCACCTTTTGCATCGATGACAGCCTGCACACGTCTGGGAAGACTTTTTGCCAGTTTTTGATAGGTCTCCCAAGAATTGACTTCCAGGCGTCCATCACAGCTGAAGTGAGTGCTGGCAGTGAGGATGGTCGATTTGGCTGGCTACGTAATCTGCTTTCTAATTCGTCCCAAAGGTTTTCAATGGGATTTATATCGGGGCTGTGAGAAGGCCAGTCCAGTCTTTTAACACCCATTTCGTCAAACCAGGCGTGCGCAAGTCTCGATGTGTGAATGGAGCAGTTATCCTGCCGCGATTTTGTTTCACTACCCTTTTCATAGAGTTCTTCGGCTGCGTTCGCTAATTTTTTTTTCGGCCTGCCACTTCGTTTTTCTGCAGTTTCACTGCCTCGACGTTTCCACTTCACAATTTCATCACTCACAGTTGATTTTGGCTTCTGTAGAATGTCCGAAATTTCACGAACTGATTTCCCACAAAGGTGGCATCCCACTATAATGCCACGATCAACATCATTAAGCTCCTTTGACTTACTCATTGTCTCAAACACGCACAAATATGACCTGACGAACCACTACCAACACTTTTATAGCATTCTGTTACGCATCATATAACGTAACCTGCCAGATCCACTTCTTTAGGGGGTGTCCGGATACTTTTGGCCAGATAGAGTATATATACATACATACATATGCATACTTATATACATATTTATATATATACATACATACATATGCATACATACATACATATGTATATATATACATACATACATATGCATACATACATATGCATACATACTTACATACATATACTTACATACATATACATACTCACATACACAATTACAGACATATTTACAGACTATTTACATACATTTATACTTACATATATACATACATACACTTATGTATACTGCCATACATATGTATATATATATACATACATATGCATACATATATACATACATACAGGTTTCTTTCATAACATTGGCTCTACGAAGTCTTTAATCGATTCAGAACAAAATATGGCTATTTAGAGGGGTGACTGGCTAGATAAGTTTCCCTGTGTGAGTGTGTGTATGAAATATATATATATATATATATATATATATATATATATATATATATTCGGATTCTTCCGCAGGATAACGAAGTAACAGAAAAATTTAACTCTCCTCGCCCCCTCCCCTCAAAAAAAAGTAATAGTAATAAAGAAAAAAATCCCCGTCTATCAAATCATCAAGTTCTTCCCTCTAAAGTCACCCGAATTCAATCTCGAGGGTGCACTTGACACCCAATAAATCAACAATCTTTATCATTGGCCTTCCCTAAACAATGGCCACTCGTAAAAAAAAAGGAGAAATGCCTTTTTTTTTTCTTTTCCTTTTACGTTATGTGGGCCTCTTTTTCCCCGTCATTCCATCCACTTCTAATTGGTCTCGCATGTCAGCCCGAAATTTCCTTTTTGCCGCGTCCTCATTATGTCGTCAAATTGTCGTCGGGGACTCTCTCATTCACGGGAATCGTCGTCATTACTGAGGAAATCTGAAGTTATCGAGAAATTACGCCAATTACAAGTGTGGCAATTTGATGGGTGATTGGCAATCACGCACGCGGGGTCTCACAGAAGCGGCCGGGTTTTTAACAGTCCTAAGCTGCAAATCAAAACCGCTTGTTTTTAATTTCGTTTCTTTTGCGGCCTTTTCTCAAGAGATATGCTATTATTATTTTTATTTATCTTCTTTCGCATATTGATGAAGTGGGAAGGCATTTTCATCCCTACGAAATTAATTTTTTAGGGGTAGTCTATTAGGGTGGTTCGAAAAAAACCTTTTTTTATTTCAGATCGCTAGAGTGCAGAAAAGTTGCCATTGGTATAGACGTTAAAAAAGCACTAATTATTATTTTTTTATTAATTTCCGGTCGCGCTTAACTTCTGGTCGCGCAATGCCATCAAAGTTAGCAAAAAATTGTGAAAAACCTTAATTTTTTTAAGCACGCCAGATGGTTTTAATTGCGTTCCTATACCATGAATTAACTATTAAAAGTATGTAAAATCAATATATATGCACTTATTATACATTTGTTTCATATCTTCCGGTCGCGAAACATAGTACAAAATGAGTAAAATTAGTAGTTTTTGCAAAATTTCAAAGTTTTACCAGTTTTTTCCAAAGTTTTCTATCTATAATACGTAGTTACATATATACATACTTATATATACACTTACTTCCATATATACACATACATACACACACACATATACACATATGCATACACACACATACATACACACATACACACACACATACACACACATATACATACACACATACATACACATATACATGCATACACACACAAACATACATACACACATATATACATACACATACACACATACATACACACATACACACTCATACACACATAAAAATACATACACACATACATACACATAAATACACACAGATATACATACACACATACATACATACACACTCATACATATATACATACATACATACACACATATACATACATACACCCATATACATACACACACATACACACACACATAAATACACACACATATACATACAAACATACATATATATACAAACACACATATACATACACACATACACACACATACATACATACATATACATGCATACATACATACAAACACATACACATACACACACAGATACATACAAACACACATATACACACACATACATACACACACATATACACACATACATATACATACATACATGCATACATACATACACACACACACACACACACACACACACACACACACATACACATATGTGCGTGTGTGCAGAAAAAGTTAGAAATCACGCAATTTCAAACCAGCCTAATCATAACCAACCTAATTTTTCAAGATAAAAAGACCGCAAATGACCTTTTTGATCAAACACCTATCTAAGATTTTGAAAAGTATGAAAAATAATTTATACACTCGACCAATATGATGATTTATTTTGGGTTAGTTTAATTGAATATTTTAGTCCGTTAGTGGTATGATTAGTTTACAAAAAATAATTGTTTAATATTATTTTGAGAAGGGATTTCTGTGTGCTAATAATAATAAATAAAGAAATTTTCGGAGTGATAACATTCTTGGTTTAATTATCATCTTTACACTATTTTCGAAAATTTCCCTTAGATTCGAAAAATTCCCTTAGAAAGCAATATTACAAAAAAAATGCCGTTTTTGTAAAAACCAAAATATAATTTTGGCGTGAAGAAAATTTCTCTAAAATATTTTGAGAATAACAAAATAATGCTTCTAGTGACCATATTTTATTTTATTTTACCACATTTTGAAAACTATTCGAAAAATTTCTCTTATGTTTCCACGATATAGAGACAACGCTTTCTAAAAGACAAATTAATTTGCCGTTTATAAAAAAAAAAAGCTTAATTTATAATCCCCCAGATGGTTGCAATGAAATTATTATCTATATATATAAAACAGTTCCGTGACTGACTGACTGAAAACGCACAGACCAAAACGCTGGACATAAAGCGTTGAAATTTTGCATGGCGGTTCTTCTTATAGTGTAGGGGTGCACTAAGAAAGATTTTTCAAAAATTCTTCTTACATTTTTTAAAATTAAATTTTTAAGCTGTTTTTGTAATTTCTTTAAAGTTTGCATTTAAAATGATAATCTGAGGGTTATAAAATTTATAACACGAGAAAGATCATAAAAATTCCTTTAAAATGAAATCTTTTTCGAATCTTTACCTCCATTTTCTAATTATTGGTGAATTTTTAAAAATTAATTTTTAGAATTTAATTTATTAAACGTTGATCAGGTGGTTTCTTTTCTTTTAATTTTGCGTCACGTGCATAACAACGAAATAGACAAAAAAAATTTCATGCTAATGCGGCAGACGATTGGACATTATCAAAAAAAAAAAATATTAAATTACAGTAAAAGAAATGTTCCTCAAACTGTACTATGTTAAGTGTAGTATATTCTTTAGTATGTTCTATTAGATTTAATTTGAATATTTTCTTCTACATTATTTTGTCTATAAAAATATGCGTTACGATTTTTTCAGAAATATATTTTTTCGTCTTTTTACATCAATTGCATACATTGATCGTTGTATTTATTATAAAAATATTTATACATATTTTTGCATTAATTGCATACATTGATCGTTGTAATTAACTTGAATGTACTCCGTAGCGAAGTATGGGTTTTCGGCTAGTCATATATATTTCCTTTAAATTTAATGAGGAATCGTAACGTTAAAAACAACTCAGAAACCCGCGATCCAACATTAAAAAGCCTTCTCTGTTGCTGTTTCAACTCATATCTGGGACACTGGGTATTCTAGTGTGTAGGAATCTATTTTCTGCCGAATTAGTTTGCGTTTCAAGGTTATATAGATAAGTTCCTTTTATCTTAGATGACAGGTTTAGAATTTCTAAATTACTTTAGTCGATATGAGAATCACTTGAACACGTGCGTTAATTTTATTTTAAAAATATCCATTTTTATCTGATTAATTTGAATAAATTATATTTTACGCAACGAAAACCGGATTAAAAAGAGATTTAAAAGTTTTTCACATATAAGCTTGGTAAAGAGACATAAAGAGATATGTAAACATTCATCCGACCGCAACATTCTGTAAATAGTGATCTATAGTTAGATGTCCAAAGACGTATTTTAAACATCAATACGTTAAGCAGATATTTGGAAATAATAGGATGATTTCCTCGCCTAGTTAAGAAAAAAACTGGCAAGTCAAAAAAAGTCAGAATTGTAATTTCTTTCAAAGAAACTTTTTGATTCGAATGAAATAATAATAAGAAAAAAATAATTGAAAAAAACCATTCTCTGAATATCGTTTCTACCAATTTGACATCTGAATCTTTGATAAAATGAAGCTGAAGATCCTTATTAATTGTGCATAAATAAGTTTGGAAATATAATCCCGATGTTTCTGTATACATAAGTTGTTTCTTGTAATTATATATATACTAGAAGGTAACCCGTCATTTTGACGTCATAATACCAATAATGACGTCATAATGGGAAAAGTATATGAAAGTTAAAAAAGTATCCCGAATTATCTAACAATATTGCATTTAATCCACACCTTGTAAAAGCAAACCCTTTCATTATTTTTTATTTATTTAGATTTTCATGCGATTGGAGTAGTAGACTGCCATCCAGTTTTTTACAGCTCACTACGCGATATGAATACTTGAGCTACTTAATTCATTCACATTCAAGTTTGTTTACTTTCAGAATTCATCGCAAAAGTAAACAGATTTTTAAAAACTGTTAAATATACAGCTAAAAGCATCCAATTTTTTTAGTTATGAATGTTTTATAGAAAAATAGGCTGAACAAACGTGATTTGATGGAGAAGATATTAGTTTTTAGGTAAGAAAAAATTCTGATCCACATCTGAAATTGAAATTAAGCCTAACCGTCCGTTTGTTTACTGAGGGCTTCAATTGAAAGATGAGTACAGCCCGGAAGTGTTATACAGAGACAACGGCTATTATATATATAATTAATATATATATATATATATATATATAATTATAATGACCTGTCCGAGAAACACCCCAAAAGGTCCAAAGATACTGTAAAGAAACACTAATACATTTAACTGACAAACTGAGTTGGTGTTGCCATGTTCAAGTGGCCGGAACTTAAAACTATGACTCGATATAACAAGAGAGAAATGTTTGTCTCTGCCTTTAATCGCTCAACTAAAGAATGGATGAACAAAAGTTTATCAAATAAGCCTGAACCGCACAATGACTCCTACTCGGACCTCACCCACTAAAGTAACCTAACGTTAACTCAGAAGCTCTCATTCTGGGTAGGGATGCGACATCGATAACAAAACATCGATGTTTTGAAACATCGATATTCAATATTAAAACACCGATACTAATAAAACACCACCCAAAAACCATCGATGTTTTTAAACATCGATGTTGTAGAACATCCATTTTTAAGAACTGGTTCAGTAACCTCTAACATTAATGTTACTTCGGTTAGTCGTGTGGGTGTGGGTGGATTTAATTTTACTCTCTGATTGGGCAGACACAAATGACAAAAACTTGGTTACTTTTGCCTTGGGCTGCATTGATGACTCAAAATTCTCGTTGTAAATATCGCAATGTTTTGCCTTCAAATGTCCAGAAAAATTCATGGTATTGCCAGAAGTTTTGAGGGACTTAAGGCAAATATTGCATTTCGCTAATTTGTCAGAGGTTTTGCAAAAATATTTCCAAACGGTACTTTTGGGAGGCATCTTACTAATAATATTAGCGTCAACTTATATAAAACCAGAACAAAACAAAAACTTAAATGGCTGCTCTCGTGTATATACTATTTATAAAATAAAACCCCATCGAAGGTTCTGGAGTGTGAAGAACATTCCAAGCGCTCTGATTGGTTCAATGGTTGTTGATTGCCATTTGTCTGTTTCCTAAGGAATCGTTCCCCCTTTTATGTTCGTCCTTTACAGAATTCAGACTTACATTTACTGGGTGGGAAAATTATGCTACGTGGTATATTTTTTTATTATGGTACTTTTTCATTAAAAAAAACATCGAGACAACGTAAAACATGGATCACAAAACATCGATGTTAAAAAACATCGGCTTCAATAAATCGATGTTTTGAAAACATCGACATCGATGTCGCATCTCTAATCCTGGGCACAATCAGCTAATAGCATTTTCCAAGACGTCGCCTTTATCTGTTTCTCGGAAGGAACCATTGCGTTATTGGCGGGGTTTTGCTGCTAGGCGAATGAGGGTACAGCGTTTCCACCTAAACATAGCTTATTCTGGACCAATACCGTAGTTTTTAATCGCCATAGCTCTAATACCTTTTCCTTGTGTCTCCAAAGAGTGGAACCGTGAAACGTTTGTGGAAAACATGGTGCTGAGAAAAAGACAAAAGAAAAGTTTAAATAAAGAAAAAATTGGAAAGAGTTACAGATAGTTACAATGTAATATCTAAAAATAATTCAAGTAGTCTCTTCTCACGAAACTACCGCGGGTTATTAACGTAGGATTAATTATCGTTGATTACCTCTTTTGTAGGTATATATATATATATATATATATATATATATATATATATATATATATATATATATATATATATATATATATATATATACAGTGGAATCTCGACCTATCGTTTTTCAAGGGACCGATTGAAATAAACGATAAATGCGGGAAAACGATAGATGCGGAAACATAACAAAGCAATATGATCATTGGGACTGGATAAGATGAAAGACACATACGGAAAAACGATGGATCCGAAAACAATCGATCGAGATTCCACTGTATATATATATATATATATGTGTGTGTGTGTGTGTGTGTGTGTGTGTGTGTGTGTGTGTAAGTAAGTAAGTAAGTAAGTCAGGATTCTGACGCATTTTGGTACTTTTCTGTTTAACTGTTTACTGCTTGTCCAAGCAATACAGACTGGGTTTGACGCGCTGCAAAAATTGCAACTCCGTCTGAAATTTTGCTTTCCAGAGGACCGTTATGTAGGAACGTAATCCTACGTTAAAAACAGTTCTTGGTACAATTCAAATGGATTTCATAATAAAAATAAATGTTTTGATGATTAAAGTAAGAACAAAGATCAATTTTTGCTACAGGAGAACTGAACAAAATATTTTCTTCATAATGGGATAATTTTACAAATTCTGATTTTGTACAAGCGAGCTGATAGGCAGATTTTATGAAATGCATGAACAAATTTCGGACTACTAAAACTTATAGGTAAGCCATCTGATAAGAACTCAACTGGTATATCATTATCTATATATATAAAACAGTTCCGTAACTGACTCATTCACTGACTGACATACAACGCACAGATCAAACCGCTGGACCTAAAGAGCTGAAATTTTGCATGGTGATTCTTCTTATAGTGTAGGGGTGCACTAAGAAAGATTTTCAAAAATTCTTCTTAGATTTTTTAAATTAAACTTTTAAGCTGTTTTTTTAACTTTTTTTACGTTTGCATTTAAAATAATACTTTGAGGGTTATAAAATTTATATCACAAGAAAGATCATAAAAATTCCTTTAAAATGAAATTTTTTTCGAATCTTTACCTCCATTTTCTGATTTTTGGTGAATTTTTAAAGATTCATTTTTAGAATTTAATTTATTAAATGCCGATCACGTGATTTCTATTTCTGGTACATTAAATAAACTTATCCTCACGTGCATAACAACTAAATAGACAAACAAATTATTTTTTTCTTTCTAATGCAGCAGACGACTGGATATTATCCAAAAAAAAATAAATAAATATACTTTACGTTCTTTTTATAAATATAAATATATATACAATCAATTGTATGCATTGATCGTCGTATTTATTATAAATATATATATATATATATATATATATATATATATTTTGGCATTAATTGCATACATTGACCGCTGAATTTAATTTGAATGTACTCCGTAGCGAAGTGCGGGTTTTCAGCTAGTATAAAATAAAAAGTCTTGTCACTAATTAATCTTATGTCAAACTTTAAAAAGGTGTGGACCTCCTTAAATAAAAAAAAAGCACAAATTTCTTAAATCCCTGTTTTGGAAATATGAAAAACACATTCTATCCGCGTGAAGGACGGGCTCGAATAAACGCTAGATTATTGCCTTCTACTTAGAAGAATCTTACACCCAACGTAATTACATTAAGCACCGCACAGCTCAATTTAACGTCTGCCCCTTTTACAAAGAAGCTTTTGTTTTGCGCCGTCAATATTTGACAATCGAATGATGTATTCTTCCGATTCAAGTGCACGTTCGGCACCCAATAAATCAAAATCCATTATTATTATCCTGCCCAAACAATAGATGGCCCGAGACAAAGTGAATTTATTTTCACTTTTGCTTTCGTTTGTTCCGATGTCTGATTGGGTTTGCATGCAAAGTTAAAAAAAATAAATAAATAAATAAATAAAAAAAATTCTCCTTTGTCGCAGGCCGATGTCATAATGCGTTTAAACAGCTGTCATGGCCAAGTGATTACGATCCTAAAAATAGATACGCTGAAGGAAGCGGGTCGTATTATATTCAGAAGCTATAGAGATGAAGAACTCGATACAGGCGATGAGTGTAAGAAGTAATAACCTGCCTGATGGCAGCGGACATTGTAGGACAGGAAAGAAAGTTGTAGGCACACAAAAAAGTTGGTAGAAAACAAACGTAGACTTTCATTAACTTTACTTATTGATCTAATTGGCTTTCAAAAGTAGTTTCAGAAAAAAAAACAATTGGGGTATGTTTACGCTAAAGAATCAGTTAAAAGATTATACATCACATTCAGGGTATAAGGGACATTCAACCTCGAATTTTTTAATTTTCAGTTTTTAATTTTATATACAAAATGATGATATATAATGTTCTTTTTGACTATATTAATGACAAGGAATTCAAAAGAAGGATTTTTGGGCAGTTTTTCAAAAAAAATTTCAAAAATGTTAGCATTTTTCAAAATCTTCTGTGCGCATTCCAATATCACTTAAAAACCTTAAATTTTTAAATATAAGTTTACCATGTATATACGTATATAAACATAATTGTGCACTGAATTCTTTTTTTATGAATCTAAAGCCATAAATATTTTTTTAAATATTCCTGTTATTTTTAACGTAGGATTACTTTCCTCCATAACGGTTCTCGGGAAAGCAAAATATCAGATGTCCGGCGTTGCGAGTTATAATTTTGGCAGCGCGCCAAACCCAGTCTGTAACGTTTGGGCAAGCAGTAAACAATTAAACAGAAAAGTACCAAAATGCGTCAAAATTTTTACTTCTATATATATATATATATATATATATATATATATATATATATATATATATATACAAAAGAGGTAAGCAACGATAAGTAATCCTATGGTAATAACCCGTGGTAGTTTCGTTAGAAGAGACTACCTGAATTTATTTTTTTTTATGTTTTAGCATGTTTTCACTTTATTAAACGGAAAATAAATTTGAAATTATAAATTGAAAAATATTTGTGGTTTCAAAGAATGATGCACAGTTTTGTGAGGAACACTTCAATTAACAATCCCGATTAATTTTTTAGAAATCAGAAGAAAATGAATGCGCATGGAACAATTTGAAATTGTCTAGCATTTCTGAAGAATGTTTTGAAAACTTGGCGTGTTATCACCAGCATGCGATGTTTTGGAGCCCATGTTAAATAAAACAATGGTTTAGCACGTTCACGCGTCTACCATGGAGTAAGTACACTGGTGTATGAAATTAAGAGAATTTGCAGACTTGGTCGATTATCTCTAGAACTACTGTACCGATTTTAATGAAATTTGCTATGTACATACAGTGATACAATACAAAACAAATAACCATTCAATAATTGTAATACACACGCATGATCGTGCGTAACACTGCTTGGAGTCGGAAGGTATGAAACAGCGGTTGCAGAATAAACAGAAAATGGGTTAATAGATGGGTTAATAGGAGGTATGGTCCCCTCTTACAGATATACAATTCTCGCAGCGTGATTTCATACTTGAAATAAGGCAGTTTATCATTTCCTGTGGCAATTGATCCCACTCGTTCAGCAACGCTGTTTTCATTCCCTGGGTGGTTCTCGGAGGGGGGTTGCGAGTTGCAATTGCCCTCCCCAGAGCGTCCCAGACATGCTCTATAGGGTTAAGATCTGGAGATCTGGCTGGCCAATCCATCCGGCGAATATCCTCACTCTCTAGAAATCCTGGTATCCTGGAACTGTTTCCATAGGTTGCACACGACGCTGGGCGTTAAATTGAACTCTCTACAAATTTGGACTTCAGATTGGCCTACTTCTAGCCTCCCCACAATTCGCCACCTCATTCCATCATCTAAACGTTGGTGGTTACTCATTTTTACTGTTACAATTTGAAATTAACCGATTGCTGCAAAATAACACCAAGAAATTCGCCGAGGTGTGCTAGCGAACGAAATTCTGTTTCTCTACTGGCTCAGTCTACACACACGTGTACACTTACATATTTGACGTACAAGATTTGCATTTTTGTCTGGAAGCAGTGGTTTTACATTCAGTTCAGTTCTTTTCATGAAATTCGATAAAATATGCAAATTCTCTTAATTTTTTTCACCAGTGTATATATATATATATATATATATATATATATATATATATGTCAAAATTTTGCTGCATTTTGCCACTTTTCTGTTTAACTGTTTACTGCTTGCCCAAGCGATACAAGCTGGGTTTAGCACGCTGCCAAAATTATAACTCGAGACGACAAACAGTTTTAGCGTCTGAAACTTTGCTTTCCGGGGGACCGTTATGGAGGAACATAATCCTAAGTTAAAAGCTGAAGATTCTGCAGCAGGTGTATCCCAAGGAGATGTTTTTGGAGATTTAAAAACTGTAAAATAAAACTTTATATACTTTTTACTGTGCCATTATCCAAGTCCTGATTATTCTGGCATTATCAGTGATAAAAACAATCCCACAACCTGGATTTTTATTTCCTAATCGGATGCATTCCCACCATATATCTAGTAGATATCGCTGAGTGAGTTTTCGTTATGGTACGTTACCATGGTTTTATGCCGTTTGGAAACAAATACTTTTTGTATTATCTTTTAACTTCTGTTATTAAATATAGCTGATAAAAAATGAGAAACATGACTATTATTTTACGAAATTATAATTTAAACTAAGAGTTAAAATGTATTCTTAGGCACGCAAAGAGATCTTTTACGATAACACTTTGTATGCCCTAGAAAAAAGTGTTCTTAGTATCCAGTCTGGACTCATGGAAATGCATGATTACAACACTTAAGTTTATAAGCTATATACATGGCGATAAAATGGATAAAACAAGATAAAACAATTAAAAATATCTTTAAGTCAAGGTTGGCTGAGAGCTTTACGGTCATTTTTTGCTAGACAAGGGCTAATTAGACTGGCACCTAATGCTTAAAGCTGATTCCGAACGGCTTCAAACAAGTGTGGTAATAGTGGGACTCGAACCCACAGAATGAAACCAGTAATGAAGCCTGCTCCCTAACCATTCGGCTATCGTCCAGCATTACGCCTGTTGTGAAAGTGATTCCTAAATTCCAAAAATATTCACCAATATAAAATATTCACCAATAATATTCCATAAATATTCTCCAATAATAACTCACTCTTACGAAATGCTAGTGCCCTAGCCATTAGGCCATCATCCGGCATTGCGCCTGCTGTGAAAGTGATTCCTAAATTCCAAAAATATTCTCCAATGATAACTCACTCTTACAAAATGCTAGTGCCCTAGCCATTAGGCCATCATCCGGCATTGCGCCTGCTGTGAAAGTGATTCCTAAATTCCAAAAATATTCTCCAATGATAACTCGCTCTTACAAAATGCTAGTGCCCTAGCCATTAGGCCATCATCCGGCATTGCGCCTGCTGTGAAAGTGATTCCTAAATTCCAAAAATATTCACCAATAATGTTCCTTAAATATTCACCAATAATAACTCACTCTTACGAAATGCTAGTGCCCTAGCCATTAGACCATCATCCGGCATTGCGCCTGCTGTGAAAGTGATTCCTAAATTCCAAAAATATTCACCAATAATGTTCGTTAAATATTCACCAATAATAACTCACTCTTACGAAATGCTAGTGCCCTAGCCATTAGACCATCATCCGGCATTGCGCCTGCTGTGAAAGTGATTCCTAAATTCCAAAAATATTCACCAATAATGTTCCTTAAATATTCACCAATAATAACTCACTCTTACGAAATGCTAGTGCCCTAGCCATTAGGCCATCATCCGGCATTGCGCCTGCTGTGAAAGTGATTCCTAAATTCCAAAAATATTCACCAATAATATAAATATTCACCAATAATGTTCCTTAAATATTCACCAATAATAACTCCCTCATACGAAATGCTAGTGCCCTAGCCATTAGGCCATTATCCGGAATTACTGCTGCTGTGAAAGTGATTCCTAAATTCAAAAAATATTCACGAATAATATTCCATAAATATTCTCCAATGATAACTCACTCTTACGAAATGCTAGTGCCCTAGCCATTAGGCCATCATCCGGCATTGCGCCTGCTGTGAAAGTGATTCCTAAATTCCAAAAATATTCACTACTAATATTCCATAAATATTCTCCAATGATAAATCACTCTTACGAAATGCTAGTGCCCTAGCCATTAGGCCATCATCCGGCATTGCGCCTGCTGTGAAAGTGATTCCTAAATTCCAAAAATATTCACCAATAATGTTCCTTAAATATTCACCAATAATAACTCACTCTTACGAAATGCTAGTGCCCTAGCCATTAGGCCATCATCCGGCATTGCGCCTGCTGTGAAAGTGATTCCTAAATTCCAAAAATATTCACCAATAATGTTCGTTAAATATTCACCAATAATAACTCACTCTTACGAAATGCTAGTGCCCTAGCCATTAGACCATCATCCGGCATTGCGCCTGCTGTGAAAGTGATTCCTAAATTCCAAAAATATTCACCAATAATGTTCCTTAAATATTCACCAATAATAACTCACTCTTACGAAATGCTAGTGCCCTAGCCATTAGGCCATCATCCGGCATTGCGCCTGCTGTGAAAGTGATTCCTAAATTCCAAAAATATTCACCAATAATATAAATATTCACCAATAATGTTCCTTAAATATTCACCAATAATAACTCCCTCATACGAAATGCTAGTGCCCTAGCCATTAGGCCATTATCCGGAATTACTGCTGCTGTGAAAGTGATTCCTAAATTCAAAAAATATTCACGAATAATATTCCATAAATATTCTCCAATGATAACTCACTCTTACGAAATGCTAGTGCCCTAGCCATTAGGCCATCATCCGGCATTGCGCCTGCTGTGAAAGTGATTCCTAAATTCCAAAAATATTCACCAATAATGTTCCTTAAATATTCACCAATGATAAATCACTCTTACGAAATGCTAGTGCCCTAGCCATTAGGCCATCATCCGGCATTGCGCCTGCTGTGAAAGTGATTCCTAAATTCCAAAAATATTCACCAATAATGTTCCTTAAATATTCACCAATAATAACTCACTCTTACGAAATGCTAGTGCCCTAGCCATTAGACCATCATCCGGCATTGCGCCTGCTGTGAAAGTGATTCCTAAATTCCAAAAATATTCACCAATAATGTTCCTTAAATATTCACCAATAATAACTCACTCTTACGAAATGCTAGTGCCCTAGCCATTAGGCCATCATCCGGCATTGCGCCTGCTGTGAAAGTGATTCCTAAATTCCAAAAATATTCACCAATAATAACTCACTCTTACGAAATGCTAGTGCCCTAGCCATTAGACCATCATCCGGCATTGCGCCTGCTGTGAAAGTGATTCCTAAATTCCAAAAATATTCACCAATAATGTTCCTTAAATATTCACCAATAATAACTCACTCTTACGAAATGCTAGTGCCGTAGCCATTAGACCATCATCCGGCATTGCGCCTGCTGTGAAAGTGATTCCTAAATTCCAAAAATATTCACTAATAATATTCCATAAATATTCTCCAATGATAACTCACTCTTACGAAATGCTAGTGCCCTAGCCATTAGGCCATCATCCGGCATTGCGCCTGCTGTGAAAGTGATTCCTAAATTCCAAAAATATTCACCAATAATATAAATATTCACCAATAATGTTCCTTAAATATTCACCAATAATAACTCCCTCATACGAAATGCTAGTGCCCTAGCCATTAGGCCATTATCCGGAATTACTGCTGCTGTGAAAGTGATTCCTAAATTCCAAAAATATTCACGAATAATATTCCATAAATATTCTCCAATGATAACTCACTCTTACGAAATGCTAGTGCCCTAGCCATTAGGCCATCATCCGGCATTGCGCCTGCTGTGAAAGTGATTCCTAAATTCCAAAAATATTCACTACTAATATTCCATAAATATTCTCCAATGATAAATCACTCTTACGAAATGCTAGTGCCCTAGCCATTAGGCCATCATCCGGCATCACAACTGCTGTGAAAGTGATTCCTATATTCCAAAAATATTCACCAATAATATAAAATATTTACCAATAATGTTCCTTAAATATTCACCAATAATAACTTCCTCATACGAAATGCTAGTGCCCTAGCCATTAGGCCATTATCCGGAATTACTGCTGCTGTGAAAGTGATTCCTAAATTCCAAAATTATTATCCAATAATCTAAAATATTCACCAATAATATTCCATTTATATTCTCATATAATAACTCACTCATACGAAATGCTAGTGCTCTAGCCATTCGGCCATTCCGGCATCTGTGAGTCGACAATCACTGAAAAAAATTTCTGCATAGGATAACATTAAAAATAGGATAACGAATCCAATACAGCTACTAGACATCAGCTTTAAATACGAAAAAAATGAAGTAAAGAAAAGATCAAATGTTTGAAATGTCAAAAATCAACTATATAAAATCTAGACAAACTTGAACCTATAACACAGATTTTGGAGGAAAAAAACAAGTAACTCATCAATTCGATAAATGACTGTGAAAGTGCTTGCCTAAGGATTCAGCTTAAGTCTCTTAAAGCTGCTGTGTACTAACCCTATTGGATTCGCCCACCTCCATGTTAACAACTTATGGAAAAAATGTGCCCAAGGATTGTCGGCTTGGACTGAAAGTTTTTTTTTAATTGCACTCATCATAGAGAAAGAAATTTTACATCTTGGGGAATTTTTGTTTAAAAAAATGCAAATAATATTTAAAATTTAAATTATTCGGGGGGGGGGGGATCTGGTGTAGTGTGTTTTAAACGCTCTTAAATTCCTTTAGTGTAAGAAATTAATCAAATGAATCATGTTGAAAGGTGCGGAAAAGTTCAGGCTATCTGAAATTACCCTTTTTATTGGATTTTCAGCATTTATGTAGCTACTAGCTGAAAACCCGCACTACGCTATAGAGTACATTCAAATTAAATACAACGGGCAATGTATGCAATTCAAGACAAATATATATATATATATATATATATATATATATATATATATATATATATATATATATATATATATATATATATATATATATATATATATATACAGTCGAACCTCTATATATCGAAGTAGCAAATTGCCGGAAAAAATTCGATAGATAGAAATTTCGATATATAGAATTGATCTTAGTTTTATTATAATTCTCCTAAAACATTAACATTAAAGTTAATTTTCGTATACTAAACTCCATTTCTAATTTATATGCAAATCACATTAAATGAAAGTTAATAATTAAAAAAAGAATTTATATGAAAGATTTATTGAGTACTACATACCTTTGAAAAAAACAATAATCCAGACAGTGGTTACAATGATCACAGTTACATTATTTAAAAAACTACGAATATCTTGCTGAACAGCCAGTTTTGAGGACAGTTCATCAAAGAAATGGTCGCATTTATTCAATCCACTAAAAAATTCATCAAGGACATTTTCCGCGAATTGAAGTCCACGACGTATCAAACACCAATTGCATTTCTTTTTTTTGATGGCTTGGAAATGTTTTCAGATTCATTTACTACAAGCAATTGTTTACAAGCAAAGTATTTTTTCTATTTTGATCACTCATTTTTCTATGCAATTTCAAAATCCACTATTCAAAAATTTCACTTGTCATGCATGACTTTCTATTAGAACAATAGTCAACCTCTAAAGACGTTACTTTTTTTAATACTCTAGGGTTCTTACTTTTACTTAAAACCAATATTCGAAGTTTTTCTTTGCCATTCATGTTAGTGCCTACCAGTACAGTTATTCTATTCTTACTGTTCTTGCCTCCATGACAATCATCGTCTTTCAAAGTTAGAGTTCTGTTGGGTAAACACTTATACAAGAGTCCCATTTCCTCAGCATTAAAAATATCATCAGGTTGATAATCTTCTAGAATTTTTTTCAAGTCATTGCTTCTCCAGTCATCACAGACTGTTTCAGATACACTTCTACTTTCTCCAGAAATAACCTTCAGAAATTAGTCTTTACAGTTCTTCATAATCCATGAACAGTTTGTCACTTTATGTGTGTTAAATGTCCTCTCTTCCTTAATAAATAAAAGTTTATTGTTACAACTACTACAATAAGTATCAATAATTACAAGATAAAAAGAACTTTTTATATGCCGTGTTTTTAAATTATCTGTTGAGTCATATAAACTTGACAATTCTATGTATTAATAAATACTTTTTAAAAAAATTTTTGATGAATTATCCCATCAACTGGAAAGAAAATGAAGTTAATTGGAAGTTAACTTTTCGTTTAACTTTTCGTTCCCGTCCCGGCCGATAGATAGCCGCACCAGTCTACGAAACAAAATTAACTGAAAATGGATTCAAATCTGCTTAAATATGGCTAAAAGTATTAAAAGAAAGCATTGTCATCGTGTTCTGAGCTATCCTAAAAGTTTCAAATGTCTAGCTAGTTGGGAAGTTAGTTAAAAATCGATTGCAAGATTTGTTCTGGACAAACAAATACACAAACAAGAGAGCGAGTTAATAAAAACATGATAAATAGGGAATACAAAGGAGTATGAATTCAAATTTAATTTGTACTTCTGAAGGCAATCAGAATGTAAACTGTCGAACAAATGGCAAACACTTCGGTTTGGATGAACAAAAAAAAATTAAACATTCAAAAACTTAAAAAGAGGCTTCATTTATGTAACATAATAAACAAAGATAATACGAATGTACCCGACTGTTTCATTTGGCAGGGCCGTTTCTAGTACTAGATTAGGGGTTACCAACCTTTTTCCAACATCGACCTCTTTTAAAAGAATGATTTTTTTCCTCAACCCCTTCATATTTTTCTCAATAATATACAGCATAAAACATAATTATAATACTAATAATTTCACATAAAACACTTAAAGATAACAATTTGACCAAGAATATGAACAAAAATTTAGAAAAAGTGGTTCATTAGGTTTATATTTTATTATTTTTGTACTATTTTCATTTTTTAATTTCTCAAATATAAAGAAGATATACAGATTGTAATTGCACAAACATCGCCAAGAGAAAAAAATGAAACTGCTTCTGATTGGTTGCATCGGGAGGACCCATGTGCTGTTTAAGGTCCAGTGGATTTCCCCAGTTCCGCCTAGTGTTATCTATATATATAAAACAGTTCCGTAACTGACTGACTCACTGACATAGAAAGCACAGACAAAACCGCTAGACCTAAAGGGCTGAAATTTTGCATGGCGATTCTTCTTATAGTGTAGGGGTGCACTAAGAAAGATTTTTGAAAAATTCTTCTTACATTTTTTTAAATTAAATTTTTAAGCTGCTTTAGTAATTTTTTTAAAGTTTGCATTTAAAAATAATAATTTGAGGGTTATAAAATTTATATCACGAGAAAGATCATAAAAGTTGCTTTAAAATGAAATCTTTTTCGAATCTTTACATCCATTTTCTGATTTTTGTTGAATTTTTAAAGATTAATTTTTAGAATTTAATTTATTAAATGCTGATCACGTGATTTCTTTTTCTAGTACTTTAAATGAATTTATCGCCACGTGCATAACAATTAAAGAGACAAAATTTTTTTTTCTTGCTAATGCGGCAGACGATTGGACATTATCCATAAAAATATTAAAATACAGTAAAAGATATGTTCCCCAAACTGCACTATATTAACTGTACTATATTCTTTAGTATGTCCTATTAGATTTAATTTGAATATTTTCTTCTACATTATTTTGTCTATAAAAATATCTGTTACGATTTTTTTATAAATATATATATATATATATATTACATCAATTGTATACATTGATCGTCGTATTTATTACTTACTTATCTCTCTCTCTCTCTCTCACACACACACACGCACACGCTTGGCATTAATTGCATACATTGACCAATGTATTTAATTTGAATGTACTCCGTAGCGAAGTGCGGGTTTTCCGCTAGTACACAAATGAAAGTCGACGGCGGCATTCGAGGCATATACAAAAAGCGTCATGATATTCGACTTTAGATGCATGGATCACTCTGCCTTATGTAAATCTGTATTTATACATATTAAAACGGATATTATCTAATAATGACATTCCTAAAAAATTAAATTAAATTTTAAAACAAAAAAAATTATCATAGACCCCTGGAATACTATATACCCTTTTAAAACTTCCGTTGACCCCCCAAGCAGTCCACCTGGACCCCGTTGGGAATCGCTGTACTAGATGAGGAAATTTCAAAAGCAAAACATAACGACCAGATGTTCAGCTTGCAAATGCTTCACTATCGATGAAGGGTTGACATCAGAAATATCTTTCACACTGATACATCGACTCATTTACAGCCACACACACCCACACCAACCCACCGCTACGCACTTACGATCCAACATGTGGTCGAAGAAATATATGCTGACGCCCCTGCGAACGAAAACCCGCAAATTCCAACTCCTCACGCGCTCGGAATATGATAGGAAGCAACCCACAGCGCTAGATCACCCCCCGTCCACGACCCCTCTCCTCCCGGCCGAAAATGATGATCAAACCACGGCGCGGAAAACGAGGTTTCGTCCCCAAAGGACCCAGTGGCGTGAAGGAGGGTTGGAGTAGAGGCCCGTGGGGCCAGAACAGCGAATTTGGTATTCAAGAGTAAGCTGAGAGGATTTATGCTTCGCTCGGCAGCCGCGGATCTTTTGGTCAATACAGAGATTCGCCGGCCACCAAACTTTAAAAGAAGGAAATAAAAGGATTTTAATCCCTCCTTGAAAGAAATTCACGAAATACACGGTTTTTGTGTGCGCATTTTAATGCCCTTTGGTGATGGAGTAATTTAAACTCGGAGAAGAACTCGAGAGTTTTACTTATTTCCTAAGAAATTACAATGGTACCTCGACTTACGAGTGTCTCGACTTACGAGTTTTTCGAGATACGAGCACTCTCTCGGTAGATTTTTTTGCTTCGAGTTACGAGCTAAAATTCGGGTTACGAGCAAGCTTCACATATCCCACCGCTAGTTGGAGCAGCGAATGCCATGTTACGTGCTCATCAATTGAGAACACAGCAAGCATATAATATTTACAACCTTTATGTACAATTATTATACAATTGTATAATATTATTCTGAGACTATTATCCAGTCTTAAACCGAGAGATTGGATTCTGAGAAAACGTTCTTTGGATTCTCAGAAAGAAGAATCTGGACATTACAGCCACAGTGAATGATACAACAATCGCCCAGCTTCCGTGTCTCACTCGTTCACTTTAAGAGAGTAGCTGGTAATAAAAGCGAAAGTCAGGAAAGCGGGGCGAAAAGATCAAAAATCAACGAATAAGATTTAACTTTTCAGTTCAACCATTCTCCTCCTCTTCCATCAGCATCTTCAAGTCTGATCTGCAAGGTAAATGTTGTACATTACACTTAATAAAACAAATTTATTACGACACATTCTATTGTATTGCGTTTTTATACAATGTTCGTCGTTTATAAGCACGTTTTTCTTATTTAAAAACATGTAACAAAAAATTGCGGTGTTTTTGGGGAGCCCGGAACGAATTAATGGCATTTCCATTCATTTCAATGGGGAAAATTGATTTGAGATACGAGTATTTCGAGTTACGAGCTAAGTCATGGAACGAATTAAACTCGTAAGTCGAGGTACCACTGTAGTCTGTCTGATCCATCTCCGATTTCTTTTCACTGTGGCAGATGAAGTCTTTTAACTCTCAAACGGTACAGTGGGTTCAGAACAAAATTGATGGTACAGTCTTGTCGGATCCGACCCGATCTCTTTATTGACGAGGTTTTTGGTAGAAATAAGTGCACAATGGGCATTTTTGTTGTATAATAATATTTATTGATAATATTTTACATGAAATAAAACCTTTTTTGTAGAAAAATGACCAACGAATTGTAATTTTAAATCTAAACAAAGAAAATCTCTTTGGCATTTACATAGAATGTTGCATATATTAACATGTAATTTAGTCTACCTAGTTTTAGAAGTTAGTGAAACCCACTTTTCGAGCACAAAAAAAAAAATAATAATTACAAGATAAAATGAACATTTTATATACCATGTTTTTAAATTTTCTGTTGAATCATATAAACTTGACAATTCTATGTACTAATAAAAACTTTAAAAAATTTTTTTTGATGAATTATCCCATCAAGTTGAAAGAAAATGAAGTTAATTGGAAGTTAACTTGCGTTTAACTTTTCGTTCCCGTCCCGGCCGATAGATGGCTACACCAGTCTACAAAACAAAATTAACTGAAAAAGAATTCAATCCTGCTTAAAGATGGCTAAAAGTATTAAAAATTGCATTGTCATCGTGTTCTGAGCTATTCTAAAAGTTTCAAATGCTTAGCTAGTCGGGAAGTTAGTTAAAAATCGATTGCAAGATTTGGACTGGACAAACACACACACAAACAAGAAAGCGAGTTAATAAAAACATGTAAAAAATAATGTATACTGACATTTTTAGCCTTCAAAATCGAAATAAATAATTAAATCTAAAATAATTTTTTTTAAATGACTAGTGATCATGAATAATGTTTTTTAACAAAGACAGTCATATTTACTTATTCCTATATCTAGTAGGGTGGTCTAGCAGGTCTATCTGGTAGGTGTTTGTTCCTTTTTTAATTTTTAAGTGCTATTTTACCATAAAAGACAAAAAAAAAAATCTTTTAAAAATGATTTTTTTTTAAAAAATTGGCTCCGTAGGTAGGCAGTCACCTTAATATGAAAGAGTTATATTCAAATGAAAGATTTAAGTGAAATATTTAAATGAAAGAGTTTACAGATCTTTGCTATTGTGAACTGGTGTCAATTTCAAATTTTATCACTGGTTTAAAGAATTTGTGAGTTTTTAATTGAAAAGTTTAATTTTTTGTATCTTTTTTAATAACTTTTTTTAAAACTAAACAGCTTTTGAATTTTATAAATGTAATGCTTAAATAATTATTAAAAAATAAGTTTATATTAACCATTTCAAATGACCTGAATTTCCGCTTTTTTAAGATCAAAGTGAGCCTAAAATTTCCTTTTATTTAAAGTTTTCTTATTTTTTAATCCTTAAGATTAGCAAGTAACGCTTTGACCCCAACCTTAGATAACAAACCAGTTTATGATTGATGAGAATTGCATCACATTGCAAAGATTTATTGTTTAATGACCCAAGAAGTTCAGGAGGAAAACTTTCGAAGGAAATAAAGTTCTCTTTCTCTAATTACAAAGTTCTGTGTTCCTCATGAGAACACCAAGTTCTGCTGAGGCCTATTGTCCATCCTCCGAGAACAATATATTTCTGTCACTCAAACCCAATCTAACCAGTCTGTTGAACACTTCCTTTTGGTAACTAATGTTCCTAACATGAAGCTGGTACTTCTTCAAACCAACAGTATTTCTTAAACTGGAGACAGGCTCTTTATTAAAGGAAGTTGAAGAGTCCTCACTGCTGGGAGTTGGAGATTTAGAGAATCTATTTATCTATATATATAAAACAGTTCCGTAACTGACTCATTCATTCACTGACTGACTGACTGACATACAACGCACAGACCAAACCGCTGGACCTAAAGAGCTGAAATTTTGCATGGCGATTCTTCTTATAGTGTAGGGGTGCACTAAGAAAGATTTTTCAAAAATTCTTCTTAGATTTTTTTAAATTAAATTTTTAAGCTGTTTTTTAAACTTTTTTTACGTTTGCATTTAAAATAATACATTGAGGGTTATAAAATTTATATCACGAGAAAGATCATAAAAATTCCTTCAAAATGAAATTTTTTTCGAATTTTTACCCCCATTTCCTGATTTTTGGTGAATTTTTAAAGATTAATTTTTAGAATTTAATTTATTAAATGCTGATCAATTGATTTCTATTTCTGGTACTTTCAATAAATTTATCGTCACGTGCGTAACAACTAAATAGACAAAAAAAAATATTTTTTTCTCTTTCTAATGCAGCAGACGATTGGATATTACCCAAAAAATATCCCTTACGATTTTTTTGTAAATATATATATATAGATAGATATATATTTTACATCAATTGTATACATTGATCATCGCATTTATTATAAATATATATATTTATTTTTTGGCATAAATTGCATACGTTGACCGTTGCATTTAATTTGAATGTACTCCGTAGCGAAGCGCGGGTTTTCAGCTAGTTCAATAATGAAACTTCAAAAAGTGTTTCCAACATTTATTACACACTCTTTTGAGAGTGGGACTTTAATTTATTTTAGGTTTGTTGTAGTATTTGCATTTACACCATAATGTTTTAATATTTGTCTTCTTTCATAGAAAAGTGCTGCTAGAGCGCTCTTTTTTTGGTAACTTTCTTGAATTTCCTCTCAATTTAGAACTGAACAATATTGACTTTCAAAACTGCAGAATTGCTGAATATCAGGATTTCAAACGTACCTACTCCATAAAATACAAATGGCTGCGCTAAATGACGTGGCAGACAGGGACGAAGAATTTCAAAACAGAACCGCTAAAAACATCTCGATAGCTTTCAAAAAACAAGGAAAGCAGCATTTTAAGGTAGGATTACGTTCCTCCATAACTGTCCGTGGTAAAGCAAAATTTCAGACGTTAAAACTGTCGTCGCGAGTTATAAATCAAGAGTGGCAGAATATTATTTCTAAAAAGGTGTTTTTTTAATCCTTTTTCTCCAATCATACTTAACCAAAATCGATAAATGAGGTACCATTTTAAAGATTTAGATCTCCGCTTCGTGCGAATTGTTAATTTCGTATTACACATTTTTTCTTCCCCTAGATGGCGCGTACTGCCTTTTTTTATTTTACCATTATCAATCGCACTGAACTTTTAAATTTAAAAATCGTTTGCTTTTATTATCATTTTGTAAAATGTCAGTAATGAGTTTCTTTATTGGCAACATCTGCGTACGTGTACATTATTCTTTTTGCATGGAAAAACCATATATATTTGGTGGAAAAGCCATATATAATGAGAGGTAGAGTAGAGTTCCAAGATGCCACGTAAACCTTTATCCGGCGAACAAAAAGCATTGTAATGAGAAAGGAAGAAATTGTTATTGTAAAAAAAAGATGTAGGCAAAAATAAATAATCCTACGTTAATAACCCGCGGTAGTTTCGTTAGAAGAGACTACCTGAATTTTTTTTTTCTCTCTACCGGGGTACGGAAGCGGTGATTTCATTAATCTCACACGTGGAAATATGACAGGGGTTAGGGCTAATAAAAATTATAGAGCAAATCAACGAACCTCATAATTTTTGTATTACATGAAAAATAAATGGTAGGCATTTTTAAGCAACTATTTCTAATACCCAGCTTTTGAGAAATTTCGGTTGATTTAACGAAAAAAAGTTTATTATAAAGTGAGGTCAACTGCTAAGTTTTCAGAGTGACTGTCGTTGCAATAAATATTCAGTTTTAATAATTAGATATAAAAATTATGTTTCATTAATTACGTAAATATATATTTAACTAATAAACATTTTATCTGACTGCCACTCCTTTCTTCCAATGGGCCTTTATGCCATTTGTTCTCAGCGGAAGACACTGCCCCAGAGTGCACACAGGAACACAGAATATTGAAGAATACTCATTTAATATAAACTAGCCCATCTGCCATGCAATGTGTTAGCCCGTGCTCATTCAGGTCAAAACGTGTCTCATCCCCACTTACGCCCCTATAATCCTCCCCTCTATTCCATTCCTGATCCCCTACACGTGCTATCACTGGGGTGTCTGAGTGTTCGATGCTAGGGCTTTAGAATACCCAGCGTTCGAAGCACCCCCCCTCCCACGCTGCGCGCTACCTATACTGTTTATATTGATATTACACGCTATGGGCTTATAAGGCAATTTGGCGGGGATATCGGCACCGCCTGATTGGCTAGCTGCCACTCCGGGGGTTCCATTTGGTGGGACTTGTCAAGTCCGAAATTTGCATAATTATCAATTGACTCCGCTGTAATATGCGGGGGAGGCGAGAGCGCACGCGCGGCGCCGTCGTGACGTCACGCGTTGGGTGGCGGTGATTATTTTGACGTTTTAGGTGCAGCGTGGACATCGGAATTGATTCCGCACCCGAATTGATATGAGAATGCTGCGGAGGAATTCAGAGGTGGGATAATTCATTGTTCGGGAGGTTTTGTGGCCGAATTCCATCCTACGCTTCTTCAGTGAGCGCGCGGGGGGGAAATTGGAATCAGGAATGGTTCGAAAGCGGTAAAATTAGAGATTGACATTTCCTGTTGCGAAACATCCTCCTTATACCAGTTGATTCGAATAATATAATCTATCGTCTACTACAGTTTATAAAGAATAAACAATAAACATTTTAGTTAAGAAAGTATGAAATAAATCTTATAAGTTGACTAGTTGGTACCCGTCAAAACATGACGGCTGGATTGTAAATAAATGTAGTAATACACAAATTATACTTAACACATCGTTGCCAAATCTTGAAAATCATACTAATGCGCAGAAACAAATTAATGTGATAAAGCGGACTCGTGCTTAGTGAGTATCTAAAGCCAGATTTAAACATGCCACTGAGCATGCGCAAAAATAAATTTTTAATTGTAAATTATCGCTAATTAATGGATATTGCGGTTACAAAAACCGAATTTGACAAATCTACAGATTACAATCTTTCTTTTAAGACCAAAATGACGTAAATGGATGCAGTAGTTTTCTCTCACGGACTGCCCAAAAAGTCGGCTTAGCAACTTAAATATGTAGATTGCTGATTCAGTGCGGTAAAAGGAAGACTACTTGGTCATAGACATTGAAAAGGGATTGAAAGTGTAAACAATAACTTCCACGTGTTCAGAGATAAACTGTTGCCATCTCACTCAACCGAAAAACTGAAGATAGGTTGGGAGGCCAACTGTAAAAAATGGAAAATTACGGGAAAAAATTAGTGAAACGTTAAAAAAAATTAATATCGGGAAAAAGACTGCTAAAGTTCGAAGAGAACAAATACAGTAAAACCTTGTTCATCCGGACTAACTGGGACCATAGGCAATCCGGACAATCGAAAATCCGGATAATTCGGGTAATAAGCATTACCGTTTATTGCAATAAAAAAAACTACGTTTCGTTGTAAAATTACATAGTTATTGTTTACAATACATTTAAAATACATAAAAACAACGTTTTACATCATTTCCTTACAAAGAATAGGTAAGTATAGTAAAGCTTTCTTAAACTCGACAAAAAGGATTTTATTACCGTAATTTATTGCACAATCTACGCAGGAAATAAAAAGCGAATATTTGGCGTAATCGTATTTACGTTCTTGCTATCATAGTTAAAAATTATTATGTAATATGAACATTAAATACAAATAATGTCTACAAATCTGATCCAAATTATCCGGAGATCCGGATAAACGAGGTCTTACTGTACTATAAACATATGAATCTATGTAAGATATTAATCTATGTACAATATATCAGCTATGATTCCTATGAATACATCGATTAATTTATATCAAGAAAATAACATAAATGAAAAAAAATGTGTTAAACATATAGGATATAAATAAATGTAATTATGTAGAAAGTATGGTGAATAGAAACATTTATTTAAGCGAATTAAAAAGAAAAATATGAAAGGAAGTGGTTGATAGAAGTTAACCTTGGAGTAAAATTTCCACCAAAACTATGTAGAAAGAATAGTGATTAGAAACATTTATTTAAACGAATTTTAAAAAAAAATATGAGAGGAAGTGGTTGATAGAATTTTACCTTGGAGTAAACTTTCCACCAAAACTATGTAGAAAGTATGGTGATTAGAAATATTTATTTAAACGAATTAAAAAGAAAAATATAAAAGGAATTGGTTGATAAAAGTTATCTTGGAGTAAACTTTCTACTTAAACTTTTTCACCGGGGTGGAAGGTTGAGAAGATCTTAAACCCTCGCCATGGTTTCACTGCTAGGAGTCAATATTGGTGGAAAAACATAACACTAGTTTTGTTTCCATAACTGTATGCATTTTTGTTTGGTTTAATGAAAAATCCTCAAACTATTTGTTATCAAGTTTTCTAACGGAATTAAAATTTCTATTTTCATGTTCAATCCTAATGAGTCATTTTGACCGTAAATGTAAGTCTAACAAGATATTATCAAAAACGTTACACTCATATGAAATACCTACGGCTGTAGAGTGCAACAGGTTCTCTCTTGTTTATAGTAATATGCAGCCATCAACGACTTTTTCCCCGTTGTTGGCAGATTTCATAGTACAAAAATTAAAAATACGCGATGACAAACTTATCCACCGCACATTTCATGTTCACATCCCTTAAGGTCTAGAGAAATCCTCACGAGGAACAAATAAAAACCTCCTCTTTTTTTATCCTCAGAGAATTGGCCGGGGTGGAAGGGGGATGAATGACATTAATAAGCACACTATCACTAAATATTTTATCGCTAAAGTATCTGCCAGTCATCTTCAGCTGGATGAGGTAATTTTTTTTTCGTTCGGCACAATTCCTCAGCATCTCCCTCCCCTTGCCATCTTCTACGAGATGGCTCTTTTTTTTTTAGTGCCCAAGAAAAGGGGTGAAATTTCCCCCGTGGAAACCACAAGGGAAATTTTGATAAAGGGGGAGGAGGGGGGAACTAAATATGAGATTAAGAGAGATAATTGATATTTTGCAGGGCTTTTCATGAAGTCTTTTTTTTATCATTATTTACTATTATTTTTTTTTCCTCTCTACTCTGTCAACTTGATGGAAGGGAAAGAATTTTTTTTGCGATTATTCTACCCGCTGCTGATGCATTGCGTCAATTTGCCTGACGTGGTTATCAGGGAAGAGAGATTTTTGGAGGCAACCCAATTTTTGTCTCGGACGCATGGCGACTCACGTGGGAAAGTATGCAACAGTGCGTCAAACGAATGCAAATTACTCTCCAACAGAGTAAACACTTGACGGATGATGTCAGTTTAATTGGATAGTATAGTCTGGTAATGAAAAGCTTTAAATTGTCCTAGGCTTTAATTTTTTGGGGGGTGCTTTTCGGGGAAAAAGCATACGTATACTCAAGTGTGGAGAATCCGGGTCATTATTGGCAGACCATAACCAACAGAAAGATGGATTGTCTAACCTAAACCAATGACGATGAAAGTTTTTCGGTCACGTCCGCAGTCGATACTTTTTTTTTATCTTTTTTTAACAAACAGGAGAAGCCCAAGAGATAGTAAACTGTCTATCAGGATTCATCTGTCCTATAGGTTGTAAAATAACCTTAAAACAATGGATGCGTGCATGTGTTGGGGAAAGCAAGGAAACAGAGAATTGGTCTTTATCATACATTTATTTGACAACGCTAAATAAATATTTTAAAGTGTAATTAATAACAGAATAATATTCCCCTTTATATTATCATTTAATACATGAGGAATGGGAAGCAGAGAGAAAGTATTCGGTCAAAGAAATTATTTCTAAAATCTTTCGGTAGGCACTTAGTACTGTTGAAGAATACAGCGATGAAAGATTTCGTTGACAGGGGCCCACATCATGTCATATTCAGTATCATCATGTCGGATTCCAGGAACTACCGTTAGATTCCGAGGCAGTTCAAAATGGCACTCTATATCGTCCGAGCTCTAGGAAAACAGTGTTTTTCTCTCAGCAAGTTCCTGTCCCAATTGGTCCCTAATTATACTGCTCCTGTGCATCTACGAAGTACCTCCCCACCATAATTTTCGTTTGAAATACAATTTTGACCATTACCTGCTGAAAGTTTTATTGTGGGCCATAAAATAACGTCCATCTATCTTGCAATATTTATAGTCATTTAATAGCTATCAATGGCCACACAGACAGCTCTTCTTTTACGTCCTCTTAGTGTTCAAACCTTTATTTTTTGCCTCTGAAGTTTTTATACGAGTTTTGTTCTTGACCGTCTTTCGACCACACACCGCAGTGAATTAGAACATTCAGCGATTCTACATCTCACTTGATTGACTAAACTCTATAATATCCTTGCCGAAATTACCTTAGACTGTCAAAGTATGGTGTTTAATATCTCCTGAAGTAAACGTCCCCACCTGTAGAGCGGTAATGTCTATGGCAGTATTTACCTACCTTTTTCGAGTCGTGACCCCCTTCAATGGTTTCTACCCCTCCAAACCTACTATTTTTATTAAAAAGGTGTTTTAACCCTCAAACGGTACTGTGAGGGTCGGATCCAACCGAAGGGTGTGTCTTCCCCCTCCCGTACTCTCCCCTCTCATTGCAAGAGATCCAGTTGACAAGGAACCCTACAAGATAGACCTACTGGACCACCCTACTAGATATAGGAATATAGTCCAGTCAATGAGTGCTCAAAAGAGGGGTGTAGAGTGCATGGAATATGCGGGAATTTTTGACTCCAGGACTTTGTTAGGAGTAGTTAGTAGGTAAACATACTAAAAATCCCCGCCCCTGGGATGTGAGCTAAAGGCGGGGAGAGGGGGGGGGTGGAAAGGTCCCAATTTTTGGTTTTTCGCTTATATCTCGGAAGCGGTGCACCGTAGAAAAAAATGTTCTACATAAAAATGAAAGCTAATTAAATTTCCTATAAAACTGTTTATAAACATATTTGTCTATACCCATTTCTAGGGGAACATCGAAATTGAGCGCACATGTTCTATAACTTTTGATTGGTTGAAGATAAAGTAGCAAAATTATATATCGAATTGAAGGAAATTTAATGCTCTACAACTTCGTCTTTGACAACTTTTCTGAGAAACAATCGTGGGGGGCACTAGAAGCAAATGTTTGACAAAAAGAGTGAGGTAAAAATGATTTTTTCGAAAATTATCGATTTTCACTAACGTATATCTCGAAAACCGTTGGAAATTCGACAAATATGTGTACAGACAATTTTATAGGAAATTTAACTGGATTTAATTTTTATTAGAACATTTTTTTCTACAGTGTACCGTTTCTGAAATATTAGCGAAAAACGAAAAAAAAATGGGACCTTTCCAACCACCCACCCTCCCACCTTTAGCTCACTTCCCAAGGACGAGGAATTTTAGTATGTTTACCTACTAACTACTCCTAACAAAGTCCTGAAGTCAAAAATTCTCGCACATTCCATGCACTCTACAATGCATTCATTGACTGGACATAGTAAATACGAGTATCTTTGTTGAAAAACATTATTCATGGTCATTTATTAATTTTTTTTATTTTAGATGTTTTCATTTTTTATTTCAATTTTGAGAGCTAAAAATGTCAGTATATATTATTTTTTACATTTTTGTGCCCGGAAAATTTATTTCACTAACTTCTACAACTAGGTAGACTAAATTACATATCAGACCTAATATATTCAACATTCTATGTAAATGCCAAAGAGATTTTCTTTGTTTAGCAAAATTACAGTTCGTTGGTCATTTTTTCCACAAAAAGGGTTTTATTTCATGTAAAATATTATCAATAGATGTTATTATACAACAAAAATGCTTAATGTGTACTTATTTCTACCAAAAACCTCACCAAAAAAGAGATCGGGTTGGATCCGACCCGACCATACCATCTATTTCGTCTCAAACCATTATACCGTTTGAGGGTTAAAACAAAGAAAAATACTAAATTTTCCATAATTTAATTCCAACTTAATGTTTAATTTAACAAAACAGAAATTTGGAGAACATTAAGAAATATTAATCCCTCAGTCGTTAAAGCAAGAACAGAACAGAACAGAACAGTAAAAGAATTTCACTTTCCATGTTGATACAGAATTATATATAAAAAAAGGAAAAACTCATACCTAAATAAAATTACTTTATTCCGTTGGGGAAACTACAAAAGTAACTGTGGCCTGGGGTAGCCTACTGGTAGCCCGTCGGCTTTCGGTACTGAGGGCTCTCCGATCGAATCCCGACAAGAGCCGTTAAATACTTCCTTGTCTAGGCCGGATATGGGCACTTTGAATCCGCAGACCGGAAAGTCTATGAGACCAGTGGGTGGTGATGGTATAATCCCCCAGATATCGCCCCTGGGGGGTGCTCGGTCAAAATCGTGGTGACACCTAGCCAAGTCGGACTTGGACCCTTATGGTGCTATTATGAACCGGAGCCGCACTACCCAGCCCGAAACCAATATGGACCTGGTCTAGAACTTCCGGCCAAGGAGCATTATGCAATCCATATAACCACCCAAAAGTGCTTTAATAAGAAACTGCATACCCCTTTCAAGTCTCTGCTTCAGCCGTCAACTCTGACGATGTTCTTCTGTAAATTTGTGTCTCTTCCCTCATTTATATCAAACAGTTTGATGATACCCGCATTTGTGAATTGCCCGTAGAGACAATTACACCTCCTTCTCCCCGCCTTCATGAAGAACTATATTAATTAGCTAGAAAATAATAGTCATTGTATTTTTATCGTATATTTTAAGAGGCTGCGTGTTTCTGTTTCGTGTATTCCAAAAATTAATGTAAGTTATGTTGTATACGACACGGAGCATCCAACTGGATCGTGATATTTCGTACTAAGGGTGTTCGGTACAAGTCTCGGCGAGATGCACCGAATGCTTTCGTGTCTACGCCGGGTCAAATGGGCACGTCAAATCTTTAGATCGGAAAGTCCCATCGTGAATATTGTACAGGTGGTGTGAGAACCTTCCAATTGACCAGACCGGAATGAAGCGATGATCTGAAAGAATCAACCAAATTTGACGAACGAAAGTGAAGTGAGGAGTGGCCAGAAGGTGTCGAAGGAGTCGACAAGGGTCAGTCAAGTGAAGTTCACGTTGAGCGGGCGTGACCCCGGCTCAGGGGTGATTTTTCGTCCAAGAGAGGATCAACCTTCAAGAAAACGTTCTGTTGTGATATACGTCTGTTCTGATGAAGTGTTGTCCCTGGTCGTTTCAATGTGAATAAAAAAAAATTTCTTCATGATGAATAGATGTGTTGTTTCGTCACAGTGGGAAGAAGGCGTGATGTCCCTCAGGGTACTATTGTCAGAATTGTGGTTGCAGCATACCGACCTGCGGGAATTTAAACCAGAAATGTCTTAGTTGCTATGTAGGGCTTTGGAAGGATTGGAAGATATGAGTCACTCTAGGACATCTATGATAACTTATATTACTTCCTTCAGCTTCATCTTCAATATCTTCAGGACGCTTCCCTTTCACACGGCGACAGGTCGGGTGAATATGGGGATGTGGCAGAGCTGGGATACCTTACCATCAACTGGGGTAACTTTAGCCCAACATTGGTTAGTCCAAATGAGTAATCCATTGGTTAACCTTTTTTCGTTTGTTGGGCCAAAGTTACCCCAGTTGACGGTAGGAGTTTGCCCTAGTTTAACGCAAAACTTAATTTTAACTGTCTGCTTGGAATTCACGTCCATCAGGTCACTCGTGTCAATTCTTACTAAATGCGCCAACAAGCCGAACAGTGGGTTGCTAAAAGCCCAACCCTACCACCCAGTGAGTTTATATGGAAACACTTCCAAGGCAAAGTCAGCCAAAGTCTCTTCACCCTCCCAACTTCTGACCGAACTTGATGCTGATTCATTTCGGTGAAGTAAAACTGGAGGATCCTGGAGCCGACCAATCATCTTACTCTATTCTCTTTTCGTTGCATACTAGTTACTCGTTATCACAACCTGAGAAACCTGCGCTAGAGGGCATGGCCCAGGGTATGCAGTTAAACCACAATTTCCTATGGTCCTGTGGCCAAGTCTATTCAGAACACATATCAAGTGACTGAATAACGCGCATTTCTTCTGTTTGACTATCACAGGTGAAGAATTTTAAAAATCAGTCCCGGAACTTTTCTGACATAAGTTATAGAACAGGACAATGTCCAGTTAGTTTTTCGTCACGTGCCTGAAAACCTGATGTTCCCGTTTCAAAAGCGACTGAAGCAATAAAAATACCCTATATGGTACAAGAGAGGGGATAGATCATCTCTAAAAAATCAATGCCATATCTATATGGATTCAACACATCTTCCTTTCAAGCATAAAAAAAAACATGGGCTGCAAAACACCATTAACCATTTTCCAGGAATAGAAGAGTAGAAGAAGATAAAAAAAAAGAATTAAATCGCGAAAAAATGACAGACCTTTCTCGCTATCCATCTGATTTCCTCATCCGAAGCCCTTTTTCGAATCCATTTTTTTTCCCCTCTTTGTCCCATCTCTGCTCCCGATAAAAAGCGCGTCGCATTAGAACTGACAACTCAGAACACTCCTTAATACTTACGAAACGAATTTGTAAGGGCAGGAGAAGGGAGAAAAAAAAAACATAACGGGGAAAAAAAAAAGAAAAATTCGGGAACTTTTCCCTGAAAGCGCAACAGTCCAATCTATGCTCGCCCTCTATGCATTAGCTACTAGAACCGAAGAATATGCATACGAAATCATGCAACAGCTTAGACGAAATGGAAACTGGAAAATTTTTTCCCCCTCTCAATTCTGTTTATATATTTTTTTTTTCTTCTTTTCTTCTTTCCTTCTTCTTTAGCTCTCTCTCTCTCTCTTTCGAATATGCCGTATTGCTTTATCTAATGTAAAGCAACGGATGGAGCTAGAACTGTCCTTCTAAACTCTAATATGCTGGGCGTTGTTATTAGATTTCGAAGCGAGAGGGGGGTGGTGGGGGTGTGCAGAGGGGGGTGGGAGAGAGTTCAGGCAGGGAATTTTTATGCAAAGAGGTTAAAGTCTAAAAACTACTTTCGACGTATTTTTCGGAGGAAGAATCTGGAGAAATCTTTGCAGAAGGTGAATAAAACTCGCAGAGCATTCGCCTGCACGTATTTGTGTCCGGAAAAAGCGGGATTCCGGAGAAAAACTGGATAGGGAAAAAAAAGGTTTTGTGTATTTTCTCCATTCCCCGCTCTCTCACCCCCTTCCCTTTTTTTTCTGGATAGAGATTGAAATAGCGTGTACTCCGGCCTTTATTCTGATTAAGTGCGTTCGAAAGAAAAGTGGTTCAAGGGAATGGAGAAGTGCATTCACATATCTATAAATAGCGAAATATTTTTCCATATACTGTCAAGTTTTTACTTCGTAAACTTTCTTTGATAATGGGGGACATTTCGCCACTAGTAACGCTCCATTATGCTGGAAATTTTGCAACGGTTATAAAACCTAAACTGCGATTTTAGGAGGCAAAAAACAAACAGTTTAACTGCCAAACAGTCAACAAGGACTTTTTTATTTTCCCTTCCATGCACAGTACTGTGGAATTGTGCCTTTAGGAGGACAAAAACATGCGTTTTAGTTGCCAAACAGACAAGATACTGTTTTTATTACTCTCTTCAATGTACAATACCGTGAAATTGCGAATTTAGGAGGACAAAAACATGCGTTTTAGTTGCCAAACAGTCAACGTACTGTTTTTATTATTCTCTTCAATGTACAATATTGTGAAATTGTGCATTTAGGAGGACAAAAACATGCGTTTTAGTTGCCAAACAGACAAGATACTGTTTTTATTATTCTCTTCATTGTACAATACCGTGAAATTGCGAATTTAGGAGGACAAAAACATGCGTTTTAGTTGCCAAACAGACAAGATACTGTTTTTATTATTCTCTTCAATGTACAATACCGTGAAATTGCGAATTTAGGAGGACAAAAACATGCGTTTTAGTTGCCAAACAGACAAGATACTGTTTTTATTATTCTCTTCAATGTACAATACCGTGAAATTGCGAATTTAGGAGGACAAAAACATGCGTTTTAGTTGCCAAACAGACAAGATACTGTTTTTATTATTCTCTTCAATGTACAATACCGTGAAATTGCGAATTTAGGAGGACAAAAACATGCGTTTTAGTTGCCAAACAGTCAACGTACTGTTTTTATTATTCTCTTCAATGTACAATATTATGAAATTGTGCATTTAGGAGGACAAAAACATGCATTTTAGTTGCCAAACAGTCAACATACTGTTTTTATTACTTTCTTCAATGTACAATACTGTGAAATTGCGAATTTAGGAGGACAAAAACATGCATTTTAGTTTCCAAACCGTCAACATGTACTGTTTTTATTTTCCTTTCAATGCATAATACTGTAAAATTGGGATTTTAGGAGGAAAAACACATGCATTTTAGTTGCCAAAGAGTCCACAAGAACTGTTTATTATTCTCTTCAATGCCCAGTACTTTGAAATTGGGATTTTAGGAGGACAAAAACATGCGTTTTAGTTGCCAAACAATCAACATGGACTCTTTATATTTTCTGTTCAATGCACAATATTGTGAAATTGTGATTTTAGGGGGACAAAAATATGTGTTTTAGTTGCCAAACAGTCAACATATATTGTTTTATTGTTCTATTAAATTCACAGTACTATGAAATTGCGATTTTAGGAGGACAAAAACGTGAGTTTCAATTGCCAAACAGTTAACATGAACTGTTTTTATAATTTTATGCAATGCATGGAACTGTGAGATTACATTTCTTCCCCGCGTAGCGTTAGTAATGAAGAAGTGTTGAAGAAGTAATGAAAACCGCTACAAAACTCAAAACAGGAATTTCCAGGAAAATAAGGCACGTGATGCTGGCCAGACGAAACAGACCATTTCCACCACTGTAGTCAATAAAGCTTACTTGCAAGACTTCCTCATACATCTTACAAATGAAAGTTCGCAAGAAGTCGAGCACTTTTCTCCTTTTATAGGTGCTGTATTGCTTTGCTAAATGCCAATAGAGATGAGGAAGTTTTGCGATCATGTCAAACTCTTGATGAAAACAAATGCTTTAAATCATCAGCAATCGAATAAGACAGTTTTTTTTTTCTCTCACTTGTGTGTTCAATAATTATTTTTATCACCCTTTCCTTACACGTCGTTTAGAACAAAAGCAGTGTACAGTGGTAACTCGGTACTCGTCGTTAATTGGTTCCGAAGTACCGAACACGTTTTTCTCATAAGGAGTAATGTAAATTGAATTAATTCGCTTCCGAAAACGAGAAATTTCTTATTTTACTGGATAATTTATAAATGGACAGGGTTGTTTTATTAATACGAAATCTTTAATATAGACATAATTTAAAACAATAATTATAAAAAATAAAATAAAATTTATCTTCACTCAACCTGCATTGATAGAAGTTGATAGCCTAATTGGATAGCAGTGAGGTAGAGGAGGAGAGGGGTTATTGCTTGGAAAGGAAGTTTCCATCCAATAAAACATCAGGCGCTTGCACTAAAAACTCAAATCTTGTAAACTCAAATTTAGGCAGTCTCGCGACAAACCTATCAAGAGAAACTTGCTTCTGCCTATTTTTCAAAATGATTGATTTTTGTTTGTTTGTTCGTTTGTCTGGAGCGCTACCGTCAACTTTTTGATACATGAAGGCTAATTAGACCGGGACCTACAGTTTAAAGCTGATTCCGAACGGCTACAAACATCCATGCAAACAGTGGGACTCGAACCCACAGGATCTGAGCCGAATGCAAGCGTCCTAGTCATTCGGCTAACAAGGATTTCGAAGTGAGGCATTGTTTGATTTACATAAGATGGAACTTTACTGTCCGACCACGGAAGCGAGGTCCCTGGAAGCTGTTACGCATGCGCGAGAAAAGCTAGTCTACTTAGGAAATAGGGGAAAACGTCATATTTTCGGATGTGTTTGTTTATGAAATACGGAATGTATTTCAGACTGCTTTTTGTCCGCAATTTTAAAGTTATTTTTTTAAAACTTTATTTTTGATCGAATATTTGAATAATAATTTCAAAATAATAAAAAGAAGAAGCAAATCTATTTAAAAATAGGAGTTTTATAGGAGGGGATACTTTCGGATTACATCACAATCAAAATTATCTAAAGCTACGTTTTCGGTGGTTCTTTTTTTCTGACGTTTCCTCGGAGATTCAAATTTTGGAGTTTCTTCACCCTTTGCTTCTCTGCGTATTCTATTTACACTGGACATCGATATCCCGATCATTTCACTAGCTCTCTTTAGGGATTGCGAAAGTGGAACAATAACATTTCCTTCTAGTGCTTCTTTATCACACAATTTAATTACATTGTGTATTATACGTTTACAATCACTACGGAACGGCTTATTCCGAGCAGTTGTGTTGGGTAAAGGATCCATTAATTTTAATATAATAATCAAAATAACAGACGAGGAAAAAGCAAGCAAGCGCAGTTAGTAACCGATTCTAAAGAATGTCGAGAGAATACGAGACTTTTCCCCCTCCTTCCTCAGCAGCCTTACCTACAGAGTGAATAGAATCGTCTTGGCACTATGCCAACCGTGGTTCTTCGTACTGTGGTCGGACTGTAAAAGTGGTTACTAGGTATGTACAAATTATACAGAAGAGATACAGGGGTGACACTTTTGTAGACCTTCAAAGTAGTAACCAGCATTGTTTAGCACCCGTCGCTAACGTCCTGGAAGCTGCAGGATGCCGTTGGCAGCACTTGATTTGTTGATTCTTCGAATGGAGCGGTCTACAGCCTGCAGAATCTCCGGTGGAATCCACAGAGCTATTCCTTCATCTTGGGGATGAGATCAAAGTCATAGGGACTCCAGTCCGGGGAATATGGGGGATGGTAGAGCATTTCCCAGCCCCAGAGAGCAAACGCATCAGCCATAGTGTGCGCACAAGCATTTTCCTTCCATCAGTACGATGCAACAAATTATTTCTCACTATAGACTAGTAACTAAAACATGGCTGTGTCCATCCTGTCACTGTGCAAGCGTGTGATGTTTGTGGGTAGAGCGCATTCTCTCTGAGGTAAGGCAGGTATGGGACGTACGTGTGCTGTAAACTGCTTTCCTGGGTTCTGCTGCGTGGAGGTTCTACAACAGTGTTGCCACCATTAAAGTTCCATCCTTCGTATAAACAAGTCCACATTTCGGCTCCCTAGAGTTTTGTCAGGCTGATGCTTTTGAACAAATTTTTGTAATTGAACCCATTTAGAAAACATTTTAGCATGTGTGACGAGCAAACGTCGAGTACCTGAGCATTATTTCGCGTCGAAATGCCGAGGTATGACTGTATATGAATACGTATCAAAATCCGAAACAGTCCCTTTGGTAGATACTCTAGTTTATAAAAACTGAATATAGAGAAATTTTACAGTTGTAAGAGTTGGTTGAGCTTTATCACTTTCTGTACTATATCAGAAATTTTAAACGTTTATAAAATTCTGAATTGGGATTTTAGATGACAAAAAACAAACATTGTTGTTTATAAAACCTCAATATAGACCATATTCATTCTTTTATTCAATGTGCAATATCCAGAATTTGTTTGCTTTTTCCTTTCCGTTACTAATAAAGTTTTGAAATCACGTCAAAACTGAAAACAGGTGATTTTTAAACAGGAAAATACCACTCTTAGTTCTTCAGGAGCAAAGATAAACAGTTTTCAAAATTTTATATAATAAATTTCACTTTACTACCAAATGTATTTAGACATGAGGAAATTTTGCAACCATGAATAAAGTTACTACTGCAATTTTGAAGGAAAGACTTTTTTTTAATTAAGGAAAAAAACAAGACCTGCGTTCTATTTTGACTTCTTCCGTTCCTAAGAAGTCAAAATAGACCATTTGTACCACGGTAAACAAAGTCCCAGTGTTGTTTCTCTTTATCCCCATTTTGTACATAATGGGAAAGTTTTGCAACCATGACAATTCTTACAGGATTAGAAAAAAAGATGTCTTAGATTCTGAGAAGTCGAAATGGTCCATTTTCCGCAGTATATTCAATAAAGCTGTTTTTGCGTCAAAACCCCATGCAACATTATTTGTAATCAAAGCTTTAAAGCCCAGTCAAAATAGAAAACTAGCTTTTTGGGAAGGAAATGTGAATTCCAGTTTCTAAAAAACTCGAAGAAGAAAAATTCAACTGCTATAAATCCAGTGTACAGCGCAATTGTGTTTTATTATTTCTAAAATTACATTAGAAATTTTGAAATGACTACGTGATTCTAAACTGGGATTTTAAGATGGAAAACACGCGTACCCGACAAAAAGAAGTGGATACAAACATTTTTTTTAACGGTACATTATGCTAATAAAATTATCCCTATATATTACGTCACAAAGGAAGAACTTTTGTATACATGTCAAAACTTAAAATCGGGGTCTATAGAGGAAAAGTTTGACGTTTTAGTTCAAGTCAAATTAATCAGTTTTAATCTTTTCATAAATATTTGACGTTTTAGTTCACACAAAATCAAATTAAACAGTTTTAATCTTTTTATAATTGATTCTCGTATTACTTCACCAAATATCTTCAGAAATGAAGAAGTTTAGCAAGCTCGACCTAACTCAAAGTGCGTGTCTGAGAGAGAAATTTTTAAAAAAAGCAGGTTTTATAGTTCCTAAAATGTTAAAAGAGATTATTTTAATTTTTATGCGTGCTGATAATATACTTTTGTCACAATACTTTTTAAAATTACGTTACTAATAAAAAAATTAAAAACCTGATTTTTACCTTCTTTTTAGGAGTAACCGCTTAAGGTCCTAAATAGTTAGCAAACTTTATCCGCCATTGCATGAATTGTAAAATGCACTAAACTTACATTTTTTCCAACATTTCTGGAAAATTTACAGTTGGGACATATTCATCTATCTTACCAGATCAGCAGCATACTAGTTTGTAGAATATACTAATTTTTAATCCAATAGTACTCGATTTACAGTACTTTTACTTCTGTTTGAACCTTAAGGCAGCTGTGTACTAACCCTATTGGATTCGGTCACCTCAATGTTAATCTATGGAGAAAATGTGTCCAAGCATTGCCGACCTCGATTGAAAGATTTTCAATTTTTAATTTTACTCCATAATAGATAAAGAAATTTTACACTTTGGGGCATTTTTCATTTTAAAAAAATGAATTAAATATATTATTAAATATATTTAAATATATTTAAGTTGCTAAGCCGACTTTTTGGGCAGTCCGTGAGAGAAAAATACTGCAGCATTTTACTTCATTTTGCTCTTAAACGAAAGATTGTAATCTGTAGATTTGTCAAATTTGGTTTTTGTAACCGCAATTCCTATTAATTAGCGATAATTTGCAATTTAAAGATTGATTTATGCGCATGCTCAGTGGCATGTTTAAATCTGTCTTTAGAAACTCACTGTTTCTGCGCATGCTCAGTGACATGTTTTAATGATAAACACGTTTATTCCGAGAAGTCTCTCTAGATCTCTCTCTGCTATTTTTATTTTTATGATAATTATGTTTGTAAAATATAAGATTAAACCTGATGGAAATTGTTTATTTCGCGCTGTTCAATTAGCGATAATTTACAGTTAAAAAAATTTCTTTCTGCGCATGCTCAGTGACATTTTTAAATCTAGCTTTAGATACTCACTAAGCACGAGGCCGCTTAAACACATTAAATTCTTTTTCTGCGCATAATTATGATTTTCAACATTTGAGAATAATTTGTCGAGCATAATTTGTGTGTTAGTACATTTATTTACTATCTAGCAGTCATGTTTTGGCGGGTACCAACTAGTTATATTTTTAAATTTTAAATTATTTGGGGAAAAAGTCTGGTGTAGTGTCTTTCAAACGCTAACCAATTCCATTGGTGGACTAAATTTATAAAATGAATCCTGTTGCAAGGTGCAGAAAAGTTCAGGCTATCTGAAAATACCATTTTTATTGGATTATCAGCATCTATGTGGCTGTCAATAGTAGACACATTTTCTCCATAGATTAACATGGAGGTGAGTGAATCCATTAGCGTTAGTACAGAGAAGCATTACATCATTCATTCATTCAGGTCATTAATTAACATAGATGTTATCTATTATACACTTTGCATACAATAGATAACACGACGAGCATTACATGGAAGCATAGGCATTACAAACCGCGGACATCCTTTAACATTTTTCATATAGATATGCTCAATATTTTTACTCTTATAAAAATTGTTTAGAGAGCGTTAGATGTGGGATACATTAGACTAAACAGAAAGGCAAATCTAAAATTGAACACACGAATAAGCTATGTGATCAAAATCTAAAAAGAACAGTTCAATCTCTGCATTAAAATAATATTCTGTTTTACTGAAATGTAGGCACAACTTTTGAAAGGTGTTCCAAATTATAACCTGTGAACTGATATCCGCCATATAGAACAGGATTCGACTACTTATACACCACAAGACTACGTAAATTTCGGAGTATAAACAATCGGCGTTTTATATGAGGACAAAAGATTTAAAATTAATTTTAAAAACAATGAATTCGTATGCTTCAAGAAGCAATAAAGGGGAGGAATGCATGGCACGAACACTTTTTCTCCTGGAGCCCACCCGGTTAAAATAATGGCTTCGATTAAATTTTATGCAGGACTTGTAGTCTAGTGCCATTACACTATTTCGGTGGTTTTAAATTCCGAAGGAACATTATGCAAGACCGCTAAGAGAGCTTATGGTATGCAGAGCTTATGGTATGGTTTAAGGGAATTAAAAAACTCTACCAGATAGTTAACGGCATCATCTGATTTACAGACGATGTCTATCGACCGTCAAAATTTCAGCACTTTAGGTCCGGCGGTTTGGTCTGTGCGAGGTCTGTCAGTCAGTCACGGAACTGTTTTATATATAGGTTTAATTTAATATCCAAAAAAATAACTAATCTGAATTAAAATCCTAAAAAACTTCCATTTCAATTAGTCTAGTGGTTAAATTTTATCTTTTACTGTATTTTAGTACTTTTTTTGTCTATTTATTTCGTTGTTATGCACGTGACGCAAAATTAATTTAAAGTATCACAAAATGAAAAGAAATCACGTGATCAGCATTTAAGGGGGTCCGGGACACATTTTGAAAATTTTTTTATTTATTGAGTTAAAATTTTGAATTTTTTTGTGATAGTTAACCATATAATTTGTAAACAAAATCACATCATAAAACTTCTCAAAAAGTTTTTAAAAATCTTAAAATTTAAAATTTTTAATAAAAGTGGGGTAATTTAAAATCGTTATAACTCGAAATATTACTTGTTGAATTTTAAAATTTTTTCATTTAATTAAACAGAAGTATTTAAATTTTAATTTTAATTCATCATTTCTTAAAATATTAATTTTTTTAAAATTAAAAATATTTAGATAAAAAATTATGAATAAAATTATGTAACTTATTTTTAAAAAAACCATATTTTCAAAAGTAAATATTTTTATCAAATTTGGTGAATCAAAATTAAAGTAAAATAGTTGAAAAAGACTTGTTACAAGTTTCAACCATTTATCTTTAATGGTTCTTGACTTATAACAATTTAAAGACGAAAAAACCCATCATGTGGAAAAACACACTTACAGGTTTAAACAGCGATTGGCTAATATTAGAAGGTTGCAAAAAAAAAATAATAATTTCTCCTATTCTAATTAAGATAGAAACGTGATTTAAACGTCATTTTAAGCTCAAAAGAACACAAAAATTTTTAATCCAATAAATTTTTTTTCGAAAATTCGAACAATTTTGAGTCCTGGACTCCCTTAAATTCTAAAAATGAATCTTTAAAAATTCACCAAAAAGTCAGAAAATGGAGGAAAAGATTCGAAAAAGATTTCATTTTAAATGAATTTTTATAATTTTTCTGGGGATATAAATTTTATAACCCTCATATTATTATTTAAATGCCACTTGAAAGAATGTTACAAAAACAGCTTAAAAATTTAATTTTAAAATCTTTCTTGGTGCACTCTTACACTATAAGAAGAATCGCCATGCAAAATTTGAGCCATTTAGGTCCATGCGGTTTGGTCTGTGCGTTATCTGTCAGTCAGTCACGAGACTGTTTTATATAGTAAACTAGCTGAAAACACGTACTTCGCTACATTCAAATTAAATACAACGATCAATGTATGCAATTGATATAAAAAAAGGAAAAAATATATTTATAAAAAAATCGGAAGTGATATTTTTATAGACAAAATAATGTAGAAGAAAATATTCAAATTAAATCTAATAGAACAATACTAAAGAATTTATTACAGTTATTATAGTACAGTTTGAGGAACATATCTTTTACTGTATTTTAATATTTCTTTGGATAATTTCCAATCGTCTGCCGCATTAGCAAGAAAAAAATATTTTTTTGTCTATTTCGTTGCTATGCACGTGACGATAAATTAATTTAAAGTACCAGAAAAAGAAATCACGTGATCAGCATTTAATAAATTAAATTCTAAAAATGAATCTTTAAAAATTTCCCAAAAATCAGAAAATGGAGGTAAAGATTCGAAAAAGATTTCATTTTAAAGAAATTTTTATGATCTTTCTCGTGATATAAATTTTATAATCCTGAAATTATTATTTTAAAGGCAAACATAAAAATAGTTACTAAAACAGCTTAAAAGTTTAATTAAAAAAATCTAAGACGAATTTTTCAAAAATCTTTCTTAGTGCACCCCTACACTATAAGAAGAATCGCCATGCAAAATTTCAGCCCTTTAGGTCCAGCTGTTTGGTCTGTGCGTTGTATGTCAGTCAGTTACGGAACTGTTTTATATATATAGATAGATTGGTTCAGCGCGCTACGATCAACTTTTGCTATACAACGGCTGATTAGACCGGGAGCTAAAGCCAATTACGAATGGCTACAAACATCCATGCCTGCAGGGGGACTCGAACCCACGGGTTCTGGACCGAAAGCCACCGTCTTAGGTATTCAGCCATCACCCGGCCTTAATCATCAAAGGTCAAATAGAAGTTAAACACTAATTGGTATAATAAAAGTAATATTTTTACTGATATTTAGGGGCGCTGGTGGACTCTTAAAATGATGTAATTACTTCATTATGACAATACTCATAAAATTACGATGTAAGTGATGTAATTACTTCAAGAGATAGTGCTAAAAAGGTACTAACGCGAACCTATGCATTATCAAGTTTTCTACTACAATGAAATATATACAAGTATTTCCTTATCTAAAGATAAGTCAAAACGGATGGAAAGAATACTCAGGTCGCTTTGAAATTAGAAATAAAAAAATTCAAGTAGTCTCTTCTAACGAAACTACCGCGGGTTATTAACGTAGGATTACTTATCGTTGCTTACCTCTTTTGTGGATATATATATATATTATATGTCATGTCAAAATTTTGACGTATTTTGGTACTTTTCTGTTTAACTGTTTACTGCTTGTAGAAGCGATTCAGACTAGGTTTGCTGCAATGCCAAAATTTTAACTCGCGAGGTACGGATGGACAGATTTAGCATCTGAAATTTTCCTTTCAGGAGGACCGTTATGGAAGAACGTAATCCTACGTTAAAAAGCACTCATAATAAACGATCACAATGCAAAATTATTAAATCACAACATGACGCGATTTTAGCAGTCTTCGAGAAAATTGATAATCACTGAAATAAGTTCCCACCCTTGAAATTTCTGCACTAATATCTGTAGTTGTGTATAAATTCATGAATGTTAAGTTGATATGTATACAGCATTTGAGAATAAAAACTTAGAAGCACGAAATGAACCATTGTGAATATTTTGCGAATTTCTCTTCCTTTACGTTAAACTTTGCTTTATTCTACTATATATTGAGCCACTTTTTGCATTTCAAAGATTCTAAATTACATTAAAAAATAACAATTTTCGTTATTTCTTCATAAAAATTCTCTTCATCAAGTAAAGAGCGGGCTTTTTCCATGAAGCCGTCACGATAAAGTGGCCTAAAAGTAATTAGATAAGAATTTTAAAATTCAAGACATTTCTGAGCTCGTAACTTTGAAGAGAAATCCAAGAACTAGAGAGAAGAATCATCAATTAACAAATGGTTGTTGTGGCTATACATAGAACCTCTTGGCCAGACAAATCCTAACGAATCCCATTGACAGCTGATAAGCGCAAGGATATGGATCCTGTTTAGCTAATGTCCATTGACATTTGATAAGCGCAAGGATATGGATCCTGTTTAGCAAATGTCCACTGACAGCTGATAAGCGCAAGGATATGGCTCCTGTTTAGCTAATGTCCATTGACAGATGATAAGCGCAAGGATATGGCTCCTGTTTAGCTAATGTCCATTGGGAACCATAATGGTAGGAGGCCGACATTTTGCCATACAGTGCCACCACAATTTTCCCCGAGTACCCCCAGTAATGACATCAAGCCGGTCATACCCTCTTCCCAAACCCCAAGGAAGGACTTTCCGACCTGCAGATTTAACATGTCAATGCCCGGCTTAGACACTAGGACATTCAATGGTGCTTTTCGAGATTCGAACCCAGCACTCTCAGGGCCGGATACCATAGAACTAACCACAAGGATACCCCTTGAAGTGAGACTTGAGAGCCCCTAACAGCTTCAACATTGGTCCCTGGCTGTCATTTGAACATTGTTGATATTATAGATTTAAAAGCTTGTATCTATTGAAGTGTTGTGACACTGGGCCCTTAAACGAAAGGCAAACCCTGTAATGCATCGGAGAATGATATAATAGAATGTTTTTATAAGCAAATATCTGTTTCTAATGCGTAGAAAATAATTGGGTATTTCGAATTATTTAGATTTTGGTGAGCCATTAATTTGGAAAAATAAACATCTTTGGCCCACGAATGAGTGAGGTTAGCTGGCAGTAAATGATTCGTCATGTTTCAGATTTTAAATAATTTTAAATTTAAGTATTTTTCACACCAGTGTAACTGAGGAGGATTTAAAACGTTTATCCATGCAATCGACCGGAAAATGTTACATGAAAATTTTTTGTTAAGACAAGTTGTAAACGTTATTTTAAATTTCATTGGAGGTATATTAATGTGAAAATCTGTATATCTGAGGAAGTAAAAGAATTTTAATACAGATGCCATAACGAATTATGTTATTAATATTTAATATTATTTAAAATTCCCCTATTTTGAATATGCATTAGTGTATTAATTTATATGTAAAATAGAATAAGTGCTGATCTTTTTAAACTGGTATTTAACTCAGGAAATTTGTGCACTGTTAATATAAAACACATTACCTTACTTAACTTCAGATTTCTCAAAACTTTCATGAAATTATAACTCGGTGGACAATGCTCATAAAATGAATGCAGGAATTCATTTTACAAGATGGCCTGTGAGACCCTTTAGCATGCGATTAAAATACGATAAATCATATAGCGAAGTTGATGGTTGACCGTGCCGTTTCGACACATCCAGGGAAAGAACTTTTGGGCCAAAAGTCGATTTTTCACTTCGAATTTTAAACAAACAATACAATGTGTCATTCTGAATTAACAATTCGTCAGATGCGGATAACTTAATCTTTAAAATGGTACCTCATTTATCGATTTTGGTTAAGAATGAAGGGAGAGAAAGGGCTCGTCACAAAAAATCCCCTTCTAGAAATTATATATATGGTTTTTCCATGCAAAAAGAATAATGTACACCTACGCGGATGTTGCCAATAAAGAAACTCCTTAGTGAAATAGCAGAATGCTGATAAAAACAAACGATTTTAAGAGTTCAGTGCGATTCATAATGGTAAAATACTGAAAAGCTAGCACGCGCCATCTAGGGGAAGAACAATTGTTTATAATGTTTATGCTTCGATTTTTAAACAAACAATAAGATGTGTAATTCTAAAATAGCAATTCGCACAAACCGGAGATCTTAATCTTTAAAATGGTACCTCATTTATCAACTTTGGTTAAGTATGAAGGTAGAAAAAGTGATAAAACAAAAAAAACCTCTTAGAAATAATACACTGCTGGCCACTGTAAATGCAACACCCTGAAGGAAACATGCAAATAACATGAAATTTACAACATGCATTAGCGGAGGTGAGATATGCAAATGATTAGAATTTCAGCGCAGACGCACATCACGCGCACCTGTGGCGCAACTTCAAAGCGCTATTTAAGGCTTGGAGATTTCGACGATTTCAAGTTCGGCAATTGTGTGTTTCTTGTGTTTCTTTTTTCAAAAAAACGATCAATTATGCCTCGTCGAAAACAGCGATCATCTTTTGATCAAGTATCCGAGTTCGACAGAGGAAGGATAGTGGCCTACCGAGATTGTGGATTATCTTTCAGTGAAATCGGTAGTCGTGTTGGACGAAACCAAACAACTGTAATGCGGATATGTGATCGTTGGATGCAGGAGGGTACGACGGACCGGCGTGTTCGATCGCATCCACCTCAGAGCACCACTTCACGTGATGACAGACAAATTGTGCGCATGGCAGTGACGGATCGCTCAGTCACATCACGAACCATAGCACAGCACATGCAGTCTGTAACGCATCATCCAGTGTCTGCGCGTACCATTCGACGCCGTTTACAGCAGAGTGGTCTGTCCGCAAGACGTCCATTGCATTGTATACCCTTGACGCAGAACCACAGACGTCTCCGCCGCCAATGGTGCGATGACAGAAGGATGTGGACGGCAGAATGGAATGAAATTGTCTTTACTGACGAGTCACGCTTCTGTCTGCAACACCACGATGGTCGCATTCGAATCTGGAGACACCGTGAAGAGAGGATGCTGAACAGCTGCGTTATGCACCGCCACACTGGTTTTGCACCGGGTATTACGGTATGGGGCTGTATTGGATATCACTCTCGCACACCTCTAGTACGCATTGCCGGTACTTTAAGCAGCCAGCGCTACATCTCCGAGGTGTTGGAGTCAGTTGCCCTTCCTTACCTTCAGGGCTGGCCCACAGCCATATTTCAACAGGATAATGCGCGACCACACGTGGCACGCATTGTCCAACGGTTCTTCGTCAATCGCCAGATTGAATTGCTTCCCTGGCCGCCCCGCTCTCCGGATCTTTCGCCGATAGAAAACATGTGGTCCATGGTTGCTCTACAATTGACCCAGATTCTATCCCCAGCTGCCACAGCAGATCAAATTTGGCAATGTGTGGAAGCTGCTTGGTCTGCTGTACCCCAAGAACTCATCCAAAGTCTCTTTGAATCAAGGCCGAGGCGTGTGGCAGCGGTGATCTCCAACAATAGCGGCTACTCTGGCTACTGATTTTGGCAGGAACCACACTTCACAGAAGTCTATAAATTTAATCATTTGATACTTGGTCAACATGTTATCTACAAAATAAATTTTGTTGTGATATCTCTTGTCTTTCTTGGTGTTGCAATTTGGGTGGCCAGCAGTGTATATATAGATGATTCAGTTGCTGATGTACACACCCGTGGCATCTGAAATATTTGAATAATTGCATGAAATACAGTATGGGTATATTTCGATAATTTTAAGGCTATTTTGATAGAAAAGTCTCCACAAAAACATGTACCCTGCCCAACGATTCTGGCTATAGGACAGTACTGACCTGTGATTTTTTTCCTTCTGCCCCTCAGTCGAATCAAGACCTCTGAACGTTCTTCGACCAAGCAATCCCCCCCCGGGAAACTGCTTTGCCCCACCACTCAATCAAAATAACCATTTCATTCCGAACAATAAAGAACCGAATCGAGATATCGTTTGATGATATCTCGGCGATATCTTCCGTCCCATAATGGATGGCGATCACCCATAAATCATCGATGAACCCGACGCGAAACAAAAGCGATACTCCTCGATCGGGACCACCTCGTTGTGATGGGTAAATTCGGCGACGAAACGAACAGCCACTTCCTCCGCCAATGCACATACAATGCACAATGCGAACTTACTTACGCCATTTCTCCGGCCAAGCACGAGTCCGGAAATTTAAAGCCTAAAAACAACGCTAAGAAAATTTGGGATGGAGAGAGAGAGAGAGAGGCACTTATTTTTATTTTCCGATGTTGTTGCTTCAGATGGAAATTGCGCGTGGCAGATGCAGGCAGAGAGCTGGCTCTCCCGCGTTTCATAAAACCCTTTTCTATTAATGTTCACGGCAGTTATTCGCTGCATCTCATCTTCAGCGAGAGAGAGAGTCGGGACGCAAATGGAAAACTTTGAGCCGAGACTTGGTGGGAGAAAATTGTTCCCGAAAGTTACTCTGGAAAATAATTCGCGTGTTTTGAGAGTAGTGAGAGGGAAGAGAAGAGATAGTTCTCAGATCATGATTTAGCGTGTGAAATTTCATGAATATGAGCGAAAACTTCCAACTGGAGCGGGGAGGGGAAATGCGAACGGCTTAGTTTTAAGAAGAAGAAGAAGAAGAAATTGGTTCTTATGCTTTGGTGGGAAATTTTGCATTTTTCGAGCTCTTTCGGTAAATGCTGTTCCTGTTTTAGAATTTCCGTGACCTCCTCCATCCCTGGGCTTCTCAGCAGCGACATCGCAGAACTTCCAGCCCATGCGCATTTGAAAGCGGAGAATTGCTTAAGGCTGCTATGTACTAACCCCATTGGATTAGCTCGCCTCAATGTTAACCAATGGAGAAAATTTGTCCACGGATTGCCGACTTGGATTCAAAGATTTTTATTTTAAATTGTACTTCTTCATAGAGAAAGAAATTTTACATTTGTGTATATTTTCCTTTTTTTTAAATTCAATTAATATTTTAAAATTTAAATTATTGGGGGGGAAATCTAGTATAGTGTGTTTTAAACTCTCATATATTCGTTCGGTGGGCGAAATTTATAAAATGAATCCTGTAGTGCTTTGCAGAAAAGTTCAGGCAATCTGAAAATGCCAATTTTATTGGATTATCAGCATTTATGTACCTGTAAATAGTTGACAAAAATATATTTTAAATAAAAAGTTTAGGGGCAGCGCTTAACTTCCCTATAGAGAGAGAGAGCCATTACAATCCCTCAAAATGTCAATCCTAAGGGGGGTGGAATTCTCGAACTGTCAACTGGACTCCTCCCACCACAAGAGTCTGCAAGAAGAGGAAAAGGGAAATACGATTTTTTTTCTTAGTACATAGAAGCCTTAAGGTGACTACCTACGTTGAAAATGTCATTTTTTGACTATTTTGGTCGATTTAATTTTTTTGAAAGAATCTTGTAATTCAATATTTTCTCTTTTCAAAATTGTTTTGATTTCCATTCTACATCAATTAGAAGCAGAGTTGTAGCTATTTTAAAAAAAATCTTCTGCTACAAAATTGAAGTGACAAACAACTTTAAATGCGTTTTTCTCAAAATTATGTTTTTTAGCACAAATCTCTATGGTTATCATGATATCTCACATAATAATGTATTTAGTTTGATAAAGTTTTCAGGAAATGTTTTAGATGCTATTGTTAATGGAATGACGCACAATAATTGGTGTATAATGAATAGTTTATTATTTTGGGCTGTTTTTATAAGGAAAGGAATGACGAATCGGAGAAAATTTTCATATTAGAACATAAAATTGAGTGTATTATTTTTGCGTTTTGAAATTTCTCTTAGATTATAGGTCATTTTGAAGATAACTGTGATATGTATCATGTGTGAGAAGGAAATTTAAAAAGTAGCATTAGGATTTTATGCAGAGTGATAGGCGTTTTAGCTAAATTTCATTAAAAATTACTTCAAATTGACCAATTTATAAAAAAGTATGCTATATACAGGTAAGTTTTTGTTCCTTTTTTAAATCTTAAGTGCTATTTTACCACAAAAGACCAAAAAATCCTTTAAAAAAATTATTTTTTTAAAAAGTGACTCCGAATGTAGGCAGTCACCTTAAGTCCTGACTATCAAGACACGTGGCAGATTCGGTTAAGGTTCCTGGCGAGTAGCACTATCGGAATCCCTCAATATTAACCTATGGAGAAAAGGTTTCTAATGCTTGTCACTTGGATTGAAAGATTTATGTTGTACAGTCGAACCCCGTTATAACGAACTTCATGGGACCAAAGGTTTTGTTCGCTTTATCCGGTGGTTTGCTATATCCGAACTGTTAAGAAAAATGTTAGAGTTCACAAAATGTATAACTCATTAGTTGCAATGCGTATTCAATAATGACGTATTAAAAAATTATAAAATCTATTAAAAATGACCATTATTGATATGACCATTATTGACCATTAATAACCATTATTGACCATCTATTAAAAATGGTCATTAAATCGACTAAAATCGATTACATTAAACTGACACAATACTAATTAAATTACGTACAATAGGAAAACGGCGGGATCTAAATTTTCGTTCGTTATATCCGTGAGTTCGTTATATACCGGGTTCGCTATAACGGTTTTCGACTGTAGTTACTTATGCCTCCTAGCCGGAATGTATTCCAGACCAGGTCCATATAGGCTTGCAGGCTGAGGGGTGCGGGTCCGGTTTATAATGGTACCCCAAGGGCTAGGTGCCACCTCCATTTCGACAGAGCAACCCCTGGGGTGACATCTGGTGGGACGTACCTTCCCCACACACTGACCTCAAAAAAGGACTTTCAGGTCCACCGATTTAACGTGCCCATATCCTGCCTAGACACGAAGGTATTTAATAGTGCTTGTCAGGATTCGATCCGAGCAACCTCAGTACCGAAAGTCAACACTCTACCACTATGCTACCTCTGGTCCTGAGAGATTTATTATTATTACTATTATTATTCATCGTTCTTTACAACCAGCACTTCTTAGGAGGATGGAAGAATTCATCAATGAACGGGTGGAACCACCAAATGCCGAAACTTGGCATATCCAATATGTTCAGCAGTAAAGGTCTTGCATCTATGTTGATCTTATACATTTTTTGCGACAAACTCGTTGTGATAGTAATTCTCTCTAGTTTAAGGCATCAGAAAATAACGAAGAGAAATTTCATGATCAGTAATAATAAAGGATTATACAGTGTAAACGTGGTAATATCTCTGTGGATTCAGAGGATTTCTTATGCTGATAAAATTATTAAAAAAAATTAAACCTAAATTGTAACACACTGCTCAAAACAATTAGGGGAGCACATGGTTTTAACGAAATTACGCAAATACTTACACGATAAGTAACATAAAATAAATCATCCAAAATTTAAACCCTAGCAGGAAACGGAAGAAGAAAACTTCATATGCAGATCAAAGTTCATGACGTCAAAAACCAGAAAAAGAACATAAGGGCGGAAATTGGGATGTTGCAGAAACGTCTGTTTCACTGCCTTAACTGTGAAATTCGATTGATCAGTTATTCTTTTTGAGAAAAGGTGGCTTGAAAATGTCTCAACAACGTGATTTACTGGAATCCATGGCATGGCGTATTATAGGCAGACTTGAATTGGGGCAAACACAACGTAGTGTCGTGGACGCTGTTGGAGTCGCTAGAAGTGTCGTTGCAAGGCTGTGGAATCGATTCCAAGAAATAGGGAATGTTAGACGTCGACCAGGGCAAGGTCGGCCACGCGCCACTACAGCAACTGATGACCGGTATATACTGTTAACAGATCGTCGAAACAGAACAGACAATGCTACTCAGCTGCAAAGACAGTTGCTCTTGTAAACAGGACGAAACGTGTCCAGCCAAACAGTACGTAATAGGCTTCATCAGGGAGGTCTCTATGCACGTAGGCCAATGGTCTGCATTCCGTTGACCTCACGCCACCGTGCGACCCGAAGAAGATAGGCTACTGAACATCGAGATTGGGAGCAACATCATTGGAGCAAAGTGCTGTTTACAGACAAGTTCCGATTCAGCTTGGAGTGTGACACCCGACGTGTTTTGGTATGGAGGGAAAGGGGCACTCGAAATAACCCCACATTCGTTCGTGAAAAGTCACAATACAGACGAGCTGGTTTTATGGTATGGGGTGGAATCAGCATAGGTGGACGTACGAACCTGCATATCATTCGGAATGGTACTTTGACGGCCCGAAGGTATGCAAACGAAATACTGAGACCTCATGTCATACCTTACGCTGTAGCCATTTGATATTCCTTTGTTTTACAGCATGATAATGCCAGACCGCATACAGCTCGTCTTGTGGAGAACATGCTCGAAGCTGAAACAATACAGCGTATGGAATGGCTAGCGTGCTCTCCTGACCTGCATCCAATCGAGCATGTTTGGGACATGCTCGGACGACGCATTGCTGCGAGACCAAGGCCTCCTTTTACTCTCTGAGACATGGAGATTGCACTTCTTGAGGAGTGGAACAGTATTCCCCAAAGTCTTATCGATAACATCATCGCATCCATGGAAAACAGGTGTGCTGCAGTCTTAGCTGTTCGAGGAGACCACAAGCCATATTAAAAATCTTGAATTATTTCTAAACAATACTTTTTTTTTACCGTTTACATGTAACCAAATTGTTGCCCTAAATCATCTTTTCATGTTTTTTTCCATATTTTCAAAGAATTAAAGCTTAATTACAAATTTTTTTACGTCTTTTTTCTGTATTGCGCATTGATACGAGTTTACTATCCATTTTATGCCAATACGTGGCTGTCTCGCACGGTTTTCTTAACTTCTTTGCTTGCTCCCTTAATTTTTTTTAGCAGTGTAGTTGATGGTCAGTGCTCTGGATAAGCACATATTTAAAAATTAATTAACATTTACTATGAGAGTGTAACTTTTCTAGGGAGTTTTTTCATATAGTAGGCTATTTATCTTTAAAGGTATAGCCTAGTTTACTTATGGATGAGTTCATCGAGTAATTCCGATACTGTTTGATGTCATTATGGTAAAATTTTTCTTGATTAGCAATAAAACTATCGTTCTTACCAATCTGGTTATGTTGATCGTGTAAAACTCTATTCTTCGTCATCTTTATGAGTCAGGAACTTTTAGGAGCTTAAATTCACCTCGACTGTACACCTATTTCATACCATTACATTTTACATCCATCATAGCTTTCAGATATCTGTCAATGCAACTGACTAGTCCGACAATCGTATTCGCAGCCCAGTAGAAATCTGCCTAACATTAAACCACCCAACCAAGTCCCTTACACGTAGAGTAAATCCTTGAGGTTTTGATTGAGCAGTCCAAACCTTGAGGATTTCCCCCGTTGTGTGTGGGGGAGCCTTGAGACCGTTGGTGGACTGTACAGCCCCTGAAATCCCAATTGCAAAACATTTCAAGAGTGTGCGCGTGTGTTAGCGAGGGTTCAGTTTAGGAAATCCTGGAGACTTTTTCCTTGAGAATTTCCTGCATGTGTAGGAGATTCCAACTCATAGAACAGCAACCACCTCGTTAATTCATCCATAAGGTTGTTGTTATTGTTGATTCTAATTCCCCTCCCCCCGACAACATAAATTGTAACCAGGTCCAATAAAGCCTGCAGATACTGCTTTGCAAGTTCAGTCATGATAATTTTGTTGTCTCTATTGTTATGAATGCCCTCTGAAGTCCAATGAAGGCTGCAGGACGAAGAAATACGGTTCCTGTTTAGCTCAAGGCTAGTGGTCGAGTCTTTGCTTTGTGACCTCAATTTAGACCGAGCAGCCCCCAGAAGGGACTATCTAGACTCAAGATTTAACGAGCCTATATGCAGCTTAGACCCGATATGGGCGCGTTGGCCCGGTTGGCAAAGGCGTCGAACCAGTGATCTGAATGTCCCTGGTTCGATGCTCGTCGCTTCAAATCCACCGCCGTGTTCACTAATGGTGGCTGGGGAACGTAATATAGGTCGTGGCTACAATGTCCTCCAAGTTCTCAAATTTACCTTTGGAGGTGCGGGATCATGTGTTCCAGTCTCGTCACTTGACTCGGTTCAAAATTACGGGACCGATGTTCTTAGATCAAGTCAGACTTCAGCCCTAGTGGTACGTCGCCTTAAAGTGAAGCTGCTTACTACCCTTCGCCAAGGACATATGTCCTTTGGACTTGGTATAGGCTTTCCTGCTCCAAGGGGATTGGAAACAACAACAGACCCGAGATCATTCAGTAGCCCCTGTCGGGATTCGAACCGAGCCCATGCAGTGCCAAATTCCGACATGCTAGCCACTGGATTACCCCGGCCACATCCCTGATGTAAGACTTAAGAGCCCTAACAGCTTCAGAATTGGTCCCTGATTGTCATTTGAACATGGTAGAGATTATAGGTTGAAAATTTTGCATCTGTTAAAGTTTTATAACATTGAGAAGGGATTAGTACATCTTTGTCTATGTATGAGAAATGAATCACTGTATAAAACATAATTTCCAGGAAGGAAGAAGTACAAGTCACCAAATTTTAAATTCCTACAAAAACAGTATTCCGTACGTAACACTTAATGTGTCACGACATTAAAGTGTTTATTTAAGGATTGATTCATATTCGGTAAAAGGTAATTGTCATATGTACTTGAAGCTGATAAATGACCTGTCGAGAAAGAGACATAGTCAAAAGAATAGCTCATGACTGCGAGGGAAAAAAACAGATATAGCATGAGAGAGAAGAGCTGTTTCGAGCTCACACTAAGCTGCAGTTTGTGCTACTGGAAATAGAATAGAGTTAAGGAAAACCCTAGTCAAATTCTGGTATCTCCTGTTCCATCTCCACACTGAAAAGCAGAACATTCTCCCCCTTTCGTTCCAAACACTGCCAGTTCATCTACACGTAGCATACAAATCATGCTTGATCCCATTCCGAAATGCTCTCTCTTTTTTTTCTTTTCATTTACCCCCCTGTTCGAAATCGCAACCCTCTCTTTCCGATCCGTTCCCTTTCTTAATCCTCACCCCTTTCCCATTTTTTTCTGTTCTGCCATTACCTATCGCGACAACCCCTTAATCCCACAAATCCACCGTAAGTAACCCCCGCTTTCCCCAGACCTGGGTTCAATTTCGCTCTGAAATATGCAAAAGATTCCGCCATGGAAAACAGAGTCGCGCTGCGAGTGAAAAGGGTTGGATATAAATGGTTGATGTATTAAAAACAATTTTAGGGCGGTTCAGCCCGGAATTATTGGATATCATTATTTGGGTATAGAATAACAGAGTAATGGAAGTAAATCGGTTGATGTTTTCTTCCGGGAGGCTTACGAAGTTCCGAAACTTTGCATGATGAATAGGACGCCTACAGAGTGAACAAGGGTTTGATGTAATGCTTTGTATTATTAAGAACCAATTTGTAATGACAAATATTTTTGGACGACTGAATGACTTGGGGAAAGCAGATGAATGAAGATGTAAATCAACTGAATGTTTTTATCCAGTAGATTGAATGCTTTCATCTAACTGGGAATTATTTGATATCATTGTTAGGTATGGATAGCAGAGTATTGGAAGCAAATCGGTTGATGTTTTCTTCCGGGAGGCTTACGAAGATCCGAAACTTTGCATGATGAATAGGACGCTTACAGAGTGGGCTTGGTGTAATGTGTTATATTATGATATATTAGAATGTAAATCGGCTGAATGTTTTCATCCATCTGTGAATTTTTTTTATATCATTGTTGGGTATGTATAGCAGAGTATTGGAAGTAAATTGGTTCATGTTTTCTTCTGGGAAACTTACGAAATTCTGAAACTTTGCATGATGAATAGGATGCCTAGAGAGTGAACAAGGGCTTGATGTAATGTATATCATTAAGAACCAATTTGTAATGACAAATTAAATATTTTTTGACAGACTAAAGGAATTGGGGGAATCAAATGAATGAGGACGTAAATCAACTGAATGTTTTCATTCAGTTGGAAATTATTGGATATCATTGCTATAGAGAACAGAGTAATGGAAGTAAGTCGCATGATGTTTTCTTTCTGAAAGCTTACGAGGTTCCGAAAATTTGCATGGTGATTAGGGTGCCTACAGATTTACAAAGACTTTGATATAACGCGCTGCATTATTAAGAACGAATTTGTAATGGCAAATTAAACAAAATTTTCATACGGAAAGCTGATTAATGAAGACGTAAATCGACTGAATATTTTCTTTCAACGATATACCATCTTTTCCAAATCTTTTCTTTTTAAAACTGATACTACATAATGTTCTACAGAATTTTTTGAAAAAAAGTCGAGCATAAATGTTGAAGGATTATGTACGTAATAAATTGCAGACGTAACGGTTGTATTTTAATGTGGTGGAAGCAAATCGACTACGTACTTTCTTAATCAGACTCACTTGATTTCCGAGCTTTGCAGACTTGTTTTGAGGAGCAAAAAGGGTTGGATGTAACAAGGGATGTGGACAAACGAGTGAAAAAGGTCGGATGTGGTAGGTTGTAGATAAAGAATCAATGCATAGAGGTAAACTTCAAAATTGTGGGACAAACAAAAAAAACTTTTGGGAAGCAAACTAATGAGGATGTAAACCGATTAAAATTAAAAACAAATGTTAATCTCTTCAAGAGTAAACAGGAAATCCAACGTAAATAAAGCACAAATAGCAATAAGGTGTAATTTTGCATACGGCCATTTCGAAGCTGCAAAGGGGCTTCTTCATCAGTACAAAGAACTTAGTGGCAGCTCAAAAAGCTGAAAACTGTTTCGGCTTTTTGAGCTGCCACTAAGTTCTTTGCACTGATGAAGAAGCCCCTTTGCAGCTTCGAAATGGCCGTATGCGAAATTGCACCTTATTGCTATTTGTGCTTTATTTACGTTGGATTTCCTGTTTATTCCTCGAGCACAAAGATGTTGTCTTTTCTCTTCAAGGGTGTCATAATGGAGTCGCACACTCCATTGAAGCCCCAAGCGCACAGTTCTTCTCATTTACACATCCTTCACAGATGCTGTTATATGTGTCATTGGACCGCAAGAGTTCTTTTCTTCTTTTTTTTTACAGCAATGAACGTGACTGTGGAAATACGCATCTCTTCCCGTCTTTTTTACGAGATTTCTTCTGGGCGGAAAAACAGCGAAGGAAATCGCAGGTAATTTCCTAAGGACCATTGCCGTTAACAACCGAGAAACAGGGGTCCCGTCGCATCACTGTAATTTTGGTGATTTGGGGCTCCTCCTTATGGCCAACCCCTCGCCTAACGCCTCGCTTAATGACTCAACCGTCCTAATATTTGACCTCGGGACGTCGAACGGGAATGGAAAACGGAAGAAGCTGCTCGTAATTGTGGTGGATGAGGGAAAGAAAGTAAATGAGCGAAAACTTTGGGTGTGCTGGCGATATAGAAAAATGGTGGTGCTAACTGCCGGCTCTCTCGCTCACCGTAGAATTTGCCATTTCGCGCGTTACGATAATGAGCTGTTTGAAAATGAGGACTTCAAAGGACAGTTAGAACCGGGGTTAGAAGGTTGTCGGTGGTTTTGTCGGGAGCGCTGGGCCATCTGTTTCTACATGCAATGTAAGCCTGGCCACACACCGAATGCAACAAAACATTGCGCAACGTTTCTGTTTCTAGCTTTCTGTATCGGACGCATCGTCTGCAATGAAATCAAAGGAAAGTGCTGCACACCGAATGCAACATTGTTTTGAAACATTTCGCGTCATTTTGGAAACGCTGCTGTAACAAAAGTGTATGCTTCTCTGACCGATGTTTCTCGACACACAGTTGGTGAAACATTTCATCTTCGCATGTGCGGGAACACGCGCATTTTATTTTCATTAATGCTCCGTGTTGAGGATTTTTGCATTATTATAATAAAAAGAGATGGAGGTTGATGATGACAAGTTGATAGTTCTTGTCCACGCAAGGCCAGAAATTTATGATTTCAGAGCAAAGGACAACCACAACCAAGATGTAATAAATAAAATTTGGTAAGATAAAGCTGAGGAATTGAATATTCCAAGTATGTACCACACCAATTTATCACATTTAATTGAATAAACCTTGCCCTCAAGTAATCCAGACACCCCCATTTTTTAAGATATTGGTAAGAAAGAAAAATAGCGTTGCGTCACTCAGGGCCAGATGTAGGGAGGCGCAAGCAGGGCATCTGCCCACAGCAGCAAATTTGAGGGGCGGCAAAATTGGTACAAGGAGAAAAAAATTGCGCTTACGTTGTTTTTTTTATTGATTTTTTAAAATATTTTATAAGATAAATATCTACTTTTAAATCTAAGAAAAACATAACTATATATTTGTCTTTCTTTTGTTACTGCTCTTTATAATAATACGTATACAAAACAAAAAATCTTTTGTTATTCAACAATGTTATTAACAGTTATTCCGTAATGTTATTAAAAACGTTTCTTCTGGAAGTATACTCTTCCGGTAGTTGGTGTTCTTTTTCCGAATCTTGTCTTCAACAAGTCCCAAGAGATAATCAAACGTCGGTATGCTTAACCTACAATAATTGTAAAACTTATGTGGGTCATTTCTAAGTTCTATAATAAAACTGCCAATGTCTCTTTTTTTATTGATTGGATGAATCCAATAGCTTATTTCTGGTTTTTCCTCCAAAAATTGTATAAATTGCCACAAAAGAAGACCTACTTCTACTTCCTCACTTGCCATATCACCCACAATTATGACCAAACTACTTTCCCCAAACTGAACACTTCCCTCAACTAAGAACAAAATACTGCAGACCTCTTCAACTCCCGTGTTCTTACTTACTACTGATGTATCATCATTTTCCACAATAAAACATTTTGGTTGCGCAACGTCTAGCAACAGAAACGTAGCTCAATGTTTTGTTGCATTCGGTGTGTGGCCGGGCTAAGTCAGACCGAAACACACTGTTTTTGACCTTTGTGCTAACGTAGCCTCCACAGCTACCCTTCAGTATCTGAGAGAGGTTGTTTCCGAGACAGGACAAAACCGTACATCAGAGTTACTCTTTTTATTTTTTAGTTGGTCTAAAAATATATACAGGTTATTTACAGTGCGAATAAAAGCTGCATCTAATTGCTTCACTAGGCGTTCAACATCAAGCATTCTCCCGTAGAAAGAACAAGTCTGTTGATTCTCCCGCTAGTCGATAGCCCTCGGCGTTCACTCTGCCCAGTCGTCCGTCCGTCGTTCTCTCGTCCCGAAAAAACTGTGTCGCCGCTTGCGTTCGACCCTCTTTTAAGCGCCTTCTGAAGCTTCTGGAACAATCTAGACTCCTATTCAGAACATTCCAGGGTGCTCCAAAAGAGATCTTCTACGACATCTAAGCCTTAATGAATAGGCGGTATGCGAACCGTTGGCTGCTTATCGAAAACCATCCTGCTAAAGGGTAAAAAACCCGTAGACACATTCCATTGCCGATTTCCATTGATCGGCCTAATGGAAAAAACACCGCATATATACAACTGACTGTCGTTCCCGAGAAACGGCCCGGTGGTTAAAAAGAAGGATATATCCACGTTGCTACACTTTTTTCACAATTTATCCAGAGAGTTACGTTGGTTTGCCTTCTTCCATGGGCGCCAAGGTTGTTTACGTGGCCCATGGTTGGTTTAACGCATCACGTGGTCAATGAATCGGGCTCAGTGATCGGTTAAAATTTTATTTCTGACGCGATGGAAAATCTCCAGAAACAATGTGAGAAAGTCCTAAAACCGGTTCCGAAAGGCTGCAAACATCCATGGCAACAGATTCGGACAGACTCAAAGCAATTAACTTGAAGCACAATAAAAGAAAAATACGAAAAAACTCGTTACCTCATATCAGCCTTAAAAATAGTTCAAGATGCATCTTTTTTCTTTTCTCAGAAATATTAATTTACTCTATTTTTAAGGCTGCTATATACTAACCCTATTGGATTCGCTTACCTCAACGTTAACCTATTGAGAAAATGTGTTTACTATTGACAGCTACATAAATGCTGATAATCCAATAAAAACGGTATTTTCAGATAGCATGAACTTTTATGCAGTTTCAAACAGGATTCCACAGGATTTTAGAAATTTTGTCCACCAAAGGAATAGATGAACGTTTAATACATACAATACCAGATTTGTTAACCTCCCCCCAATAATTTAAATTTTAAAATATTTACATTTAAAAAAAACGAAAAATGCTCCACGGTGTAAAATTTCTATCTTTATTACATTGAACAATTTTTTATAAAAAATCATTCAATCCAAGTCGGTAATCCTTGGACGCATTTTCTCCATAGGTCAACATTGAGGTGAGAGAATCGAATAGGGTTAGTACACAGGAGCCTTAAGTACTCAATAGTGGTAAGCCGTGAACTTTAAACAGCCATACAGTTCTGAATTATCTGAAATTTTTTATCGCTACAAAGAACCGGATAATTTATCTGCATTCATAAAAAAATTTGAAATATTGGAAAATGGCGTACCTGTTATTGTTTAAACTTTTTCATTCTCGCGACATTAAAAAAAATAATAAAGCAAAATCCATCGAATGAAAAATCGTCTGCCATCTTTCTTTTGGCATCCAGACGACAAAACATGACACAACAAGACAAGAAAATCGTTCTATCTGTTACAACTTCATCTGCATTTCTAGACCATAAAATATTAACTAGTAGAAAAGAACGCACTCGAAGTTCATGACAGATAAGCTTTTTTTAGCATCAATGACAACCAAGATATATAACCAATTGTTAAAACACACTAAGATTTATCGACGACAAAAGTACAAGCAGGCACTTCCCGTGTTTATACAGCCAAACCATGCGTAACAAGTACTATCAAACGCTGACAACAGAAATTGCAGATTAAGAACTCATTAACTCTACAACATTATATTATATACATGCAAGTGAAAGCATGCAACCGAGAGATAGTTACGGAGAAAAGTATAGTTTTATAGAGAGATAAAAAAAAATTGTGATTCAAAATAATGCAATAGGCGAGTCGTCATCTCAGTTCACTAACACGTCATCTTGATAACTATTTACTGACTTTATCAATGGATTAAGGTTGATGGTTTTTACATATAATGAACATTGTCCATGGTATCGATAAAACTCGATTTGAAAGCTGGTGACTGCATTTCTTTTATCGGTGATACGACATTGACAGCATAGAAATATGAACATTTTCCAAACAATGCTTGTGTAATAACTAGAACCATTCAGAGGCCTTCCAAAATTTGTATTAAAGTGGCGCATAAGTGGATCTCCACTCCCTATAGGAATTTTCCTCTCAGTATTTTTCTAACCACAGAGGAGCAAATGCATATTTATGAATTGATTTCAGCAATAGAAAATAGGCAATAAAAATAGGAATTAAAGGCAATGCGCATGTTTTTAAAAAGCCTTTTTACTAGCTATTGTTATAAATTTGACAGACCTACGTTCCGGCCTTTTTACCACGTTTTTATTAACTCGCTTTCTTGTTTGTTTGTGTGTTTGTCCAGTACAAATCTTGCAATCGATTTTTAACTAACTTCCCGAATAGCTAGACATTTGAAACTTTTAGAGTAGCTCAGAACACGATGACAATGCATTCTTTTAATACTTTTAGCCGTCTTTAAGCAGATTTGAATTCATTTTCAGTTAATTTTGTTGTTTGAAAATTTCTTATAATTGCTCTCTTTATTGCGCATTTGATCATTTTCTTTCAAGTTGATGGGATAATTCCTCAAAAAAAAATTTTTAATTGTATTTATCTATATATATAAAACAGTTCCGTAACTGACTCATTCATTCATTCACTGACTGACTGACATACAACGCACAGACCAAACCGCTGGACCTAAAGGGCTGAAATTTTGCATGGCGATTCTTCTAATAGTGTAGGGGTGCACTAAGAAAGATTTTTCAAAAATTCTTCTTAGATTTTTTAAAATTAAATTTTTAAGCTATTTTTTAAACTTTTTTTACGTTTGCATTTAAAATAATACATTGAGGGTTGTAAAATTTATATCACAAGAAAGACCATAAAAATTCCTTCAAAATGAAATTTTTTTCGAATTTTTACCTCTATTTCCTGATTTTTGGTGAATTTTTAAAGATTAATTTTTAGAATTTAATTTATTAAATGCTGATCACGTGATTTTTTTTTCTGGTACTTTAAATAAATTTATCGTCCCGTGCGTAACAACTAAATAGACAAAAAAAATATTTTTTTCTCTTTCTAATGCAGCAGACGATTGGATATTATCAAAAAAAATGCATATCCCTTACGATTTTTTTATAAAT
>OU015503.1:102119264-102226764 GCA_907164885.2 Dolomedes plantarius | reverse complement strand
ATCCGGCAGGTCTGGAAGGGCTCTGTGAGGACCTGGAAAAAACAACCCCATATCTTCCTTATGCTACAATACATAATGAAATACTCCATACATGCGTACAATATACTTACTGACATTATACACGAGAAACCAACAAGTGTGTGTGTCTTCGGAAAAATTTAGATCAATATTTTGCATTATATGCTTTATTACTCCTCTATTTCGCAATACATGCATGTACAAATACATGAATGAAACACGCATTCTTGTTTGCATTACCAATGTACAATCACACTAACTCTACTATTGACAGCTACATAAATGCTGGTAATCCAGTAAAAATGATATTTTCAGATAGCACGAACTTCTCTCAACAAGAATCATTTTATAAATTGCGCCCACCAAAGGAATTGGATGATCGTTTAAAACACGATATACCAGATTTTGCCCCCGAATAATTTAAATTTTAAAAACATTATTTGCATTTTTTTAAATTGAAAAATGTCCCAAGGTATAAAATTTCTTTTCCTATTACTGACTACAATTAAAAAAAAATTCAGGTAGTTTCTTCAAACGAAACTACCGCGGGTTATTAACGTAGGATTCCTTATCGTTGCTTACCTCTTTTGTATGTATATATGTATGCATGTGTTATGTATATATATATATATATATATATATATATATATACCTATAACACAGATTTTGGAGGAAAAAAAACAAGTAACTCACCAATTCGATAAATGACTGGGAAAGTGCTTGCCTAAGGATTCAGCTTAAGTCTCTTAAAGCTGCTGTTTACTGACCCTATTGGATTCGCCCACCTCCATGTTAACATACGCATAAAATGTACCCAAGTATTGCCGACTTGGACTGAAAGTTTTTTTAATTGTACTCATCATAGAGAAAGAAATTTTACATCTTGGGGAATTTTTTTTTAGAAAAATGCAAATAATATTTAAAATTTAAATTATTCGGGGGGGGGGGAATCTGGTGTAGTGTGTTTTAAACGCTCCAAAATTCCTTTAGTGTAAGAAATTAATCAAATGAATCATGTTGAAAGGTGCCGAAAAGTTCAGGCTATCTGAAATTACCCTTTTTATTGGATTTTCAGCATTTATGTAGCTACTAGCTGAAAACCCGCACTACGCTACGGAGTACATTCAAATTAAATACAACGGTCAATGTATGCAATTAATGCCAAATATATATATATATATATATATATATATACACTCAAGAGCCAAAACATTATGACCACCCCTACATTTTGCAATAAATTCGCCTGGATGACGTGGAAGGCACGTGATCAGGTGGAAGTGGTATTTAACTGCTGCTGGAGAGTCTGAAGAATCATTCTTTCACTTACTTCTGTGTGTGATGGGAAAGGCTGCGGATCTAAGCGACTTTGATAGAGGGCAGATTGTAATGGCTCGAAGGCTCGGAACAAGTATTTCCGAAACTGCACGACTCATGGGTTGTTCGCGACCTACAGTTGTTAGTACTTAGGCAAAGTGGATGAATGACGGTGAAACCAGCAGTAGACGACATGGTTTTGGACGTCCACACGCTATCAAAGAAAAAGGTCGTCGGAGACTGTCTCGCATGGTGAAGCAAAACCGGAGCCAGACAGTGGCTCAGCTGACAGCCCAATACAATGCAGGGCCAAGTAGAATAGTATCGCAGCACACTGTTCAGCGGACACTGTTCGATATGGGGCTACGCAGCAAACGTCCCACTCCTGTGCCTTTGCTGACCAAGCGTCATCGCCAACTGCGCCAGCGCTGGGCCCGTGAACATCGCGACTTGTCTATGGATCAGTGGGAGAGAGTTGCCTGGTCAGATGAATCACGGTTTGTCAATCATCACGCCGATGGCCGTGTCAGGATACGCCGTCTTCCAGGCGAACTGTTGCTCCCTCAATGTACAGTAGGTCATACACAGGCCGGTGGTGGCGGTATTATGCTTTGAGGGACGTTCTCTTGGGCGTCTCTGGGACCCGTGGTTGTGGTAGAGCAGACCATGAATGCTACAGGGTATCTGAACATCATTGCGGACCAGTTGTACAATTACATGGCCTCTGTTTTTCCAGCTGGAAATGGAATGTTCCAACAGGACAACGCCCCGTGTCACAAGGCTATAATTGTGTTGGAGTGGTTCAAGGAACATGCTGCTGAATTCCAGTTAATGTCCTGGCCGCCTAACTCACCGGATCTCAATCCGATAGAACACATTTGGGATGTCATGGGACGGCAGCTCAGAGTTTAAAGACCACCAATTCGCAATATCTCGGATTTGCGTGACCGTTGCTTAAACATCTGGTACAATCTGTCTCCGGCCATCTACCAAGGACTTGTGGCATCCATGCCAAGGCAGGTTGAAGCTGTGTTGCGCGCCAAAGGTGGGCCAACTCGTTATTGACAGGTGGTCATAATGTTTTGGCTCTTGAGTGTGTATATATATATATATATATATATATATATATATATATATATACACTAGCAGAAAACTCGCACTTCACTACGGTGTACGTTCAAATTAAATACAACGATCAATGTATGCAATTAATGCCAAAAATATGTATAAATATATTTATAATAAATACAACGATCAATGTATGCAATTGATGTAAAAAAACGAAAAAAATATTTATAAAAAAATGGTAACGGATATATTTATAGACCAAATAATGTAGAAGAAAATATTCAAATTAAATCTAATAGGACATACTAAAGAATATAGTACAGTTTAATATAGTACAGTTTGAGGACCATATCTTTTACTGTATTTTAATATATTTTTTGGGATAATGATGTCCAATCGTCTGCCGCATTAGCAAGAAAAGAAAAATATTTTTTTTGTCTATTTAGTTGTTATGCACGTGACGATAAATTAATTTAAAGTACCAGAAAAAGAAATCACGTGATCTGCATTTAATAAATTAAATTCTAAAAATTAATCTTTAAAAATTCACCAAAAATCAGAAAATAGAGGTAAAGATTCGAAAAATATTTCATTTTAAAGGAATTTTTATGATCTTTCTCGTGATATAAAATTTTATAACCCTCAATTAATTATTTGTGTAAAAAAGTTACTAAAACAGCTTAAAAAATTAATTTTTAAAAAATATAAGAAGAATTTTTCAAAAATCTTTCTTAGTTTACCCCTACACAATAAGAAGAATCGCCATTCAAAATTTCAGCCCTTTAGGTACAGCGGTTTGGTCTGTGCGTTGTATGTCAGTCAGTGAGTCAGTCAGTTACGGAACTGTTATATATATATATATATATATATATATATATATATATATATATATATATATATATATATATATATATATATATATATATATATATATATATATATATATGTCAAAATTTTGACGCATTTTGGTACATTTCTGTTAAATTGTTTACTGCTTGCCCAACCGATACAGAATGGGTTTGGCGCTTTGCCAAAATTATAACTCGCGAGGCACGGACGGACGGTTTTGGTGGCTGACGTTTTTGCTTTCCGGAGGACCGTTATAGAGGAAAGTAATCCTACGGTAAAAAGTCTTTCAATCCAAGTCGGCAATCTTTGGACACGTTTTCTCCATAGTATAACATTGAGGTGAGTGAGTCCAATGGGGTTAGTACACAGAGGCCTTAAACGTAACAGCACAATTAACACTTTTCCACTCCATATTTGACCTACGATATCCCGCCTCGTTGACTTTTCTAAGTAGTACTCTTCTTTGTGATTCTCAGCACACAAAAGAATCACACCAACTCATTTTTCCAAATCATTACCTAATCATTGTTTCATAATCGTAATTTTGTTCACCTTTTTTTTTCACTGGAAACAGATAATGAAGTGGCAACAGCATAATGAAGTACACCCTGTTCCAGGGAGTCCCAACCTTTTTGCGTTTCCGGCACCCTTGGCAATGACGAAAGAAACTCGGGCACCTTTGATAGAATTTTGTTTTTTTGAATTTTTACCATGTTTTTATTAACTCGCTTTCTTGTTTGTTTGTTTGTTTGTGTGTTTGTCTAGTACAAATCTTGCAACCGATTTTTAACTAACTTCCCGACCATCTAGACATTTGAAACTTTTAGAATAGCTCAGGACACGATGACAATGCATTATTTTCATACTTTTAGCTGAAAAATCCGCAAGGTGGAGCTTCGAACGAATTCAATGCTTGCACTTTTGCGTAACGGTGTTTGACGATTTTGAAAACAGAATAAATGTGAATTTAGTTTGTTTACAAAAATTTTGTGCGAAAAATTTTTTTAAAAAATTATAAAAATTAAAGTTTATAAAGTCTGTGGATAGTGAAAACGACTAAAAAGTGATTAAAATTAAATAAAAGAATGTGAAAAAGAATAATTAAGTGTAGGTTTGTGCAATTAAGAGAGAATTTTCAAGTTTATATGATTCAACAGAAAATTTAAAAACGTGGTATATAAAAAGTTCTTTTTATCTTGTAATTATAATTTAAAAATTAAATCAAAGTGGAATACAGAAGGTTGTTCTCACTTTTTCATATTTAAGTTTTACGTATAAATGCCGCATTTTTTGCGGTGATTTGCATCTTTCTGATAGCCATGGTTCTTGACAATAGCTCTAGCTCAAATTTCCCATGAAAGTAAACTTTTTCCTAGTACTGGCTGTCAATTTTACCCCTTTTCTCTTGGAGCCGTTCAGTGTTCTTCGATGCCGTTTTCCCAAGGCTCGTTTTAATAAACCGATAGCGCAAAAGTCCACTGGAGAAGCTTCAGGTGAATTTACAAATATTTCATTAAATGGGATACACTTTATTCCTGTTTCCGATTCTTTCATTGATAAGTAAGCAGCAGTTGATTGAGACATGTGACTAGAGGCTTTGTCCTTATGAAGTTCAACTTTATCAATGTACTTTCCATATAAGGCTGGAATTTCTTCTTCAAAAATTGGTTCTAAAATATTCTACTGATAGTAGAGTGAATTAATTTTGGCTTCACTTGAGACTTTTTTTTTATTTTATACAAAATCCTGCAACTATCATGAATCCCTTTGGGAACTTTTCTGTACACTGACGAAGCCACGGTCCCTTAATTGGAGCCCAAATGTTTGTTATCAGTTTTGGGTGTGACAGTTATTCAACATCAGGAACGTGTGTATCGATTTGTGTCGCAATATGTCGCACGTGAGAGTAATTAATTGAACTTAATATATGTTTTTAGTAGGACCTACCACTATTTTTTTTTGTTCCCCAAAAAATTCCAGCAGCCTACCGGTGGGAATCACTACCCTATTCAGTTTCTATACGGTAGATACATTCCAGGAAACCCTCGTGATAATAAAGTGTATAAAAAATCCATCGTGTACCTGGAAATATAGGTTATTTCCACCAATTTTTTTTAAATACAGAGTGTTCGGGCTAAAGGTATCCAAAAGTTATGGATTATTTTTACGGAACTACCCATTAAAATTTTTTAAAAAATATTTAAATAGAAAGAACATCACCAAGTTTTTATATCGATCATATATTTTAAACATAGTGTCATAGATTTCGATGCGTGCACCGTTTGTAGCACGACAAACGTCTAAATGGTAATCAAGTTCTCTCCAAGTGTTTCGTAGCATTTCAGGAGTTATTACACGAATTGCTTGAATGATACGCTCCTTCAACTCATCCACAGTTTCAATTTTTTGTTCATACACAACGGATTTAATGAATCCCCAAGCAAAAAAAGTCTGATAACGCTTGATATGCTACGAGAACTGCATTACCATTTAGACGTTAGTCGTGCTACAAAAGGTGCACACATCGAAATCTATGTTACTATGATCGAAATTTATGATAGATATTAAAACTTGGTGAGACTTTCTTTCAATTTAAATAAATATTTTTTAATTCTAATGGGTATTTCCGTAAAAAAAAGTCATAACTTTTGGATACCTTTAGCCCGAGCGCCCTGCATATACGTAAAATGAAAAGGATTCATGCAAAAACTATTTTAAAAATCTTTTTAAAAAGTCAAATTCAATTTGAATATGTTCTAGAAACTACAGATTGTCTAATAACAGTTTTATTTCTTTTAGTAGCTCTAACTGTTGCTTCGTTCTGACCTAAAATCTAGCCTAGCGACATTGATTCTTCTCCATTTTGAGAGCGATCTCAAATTTTAATTTTAGTTTCCATAGGAAAAACCTTTCGAGTTTTGGAGGAGTAGTATTCCACATTTTTCTTTCCACATAAAGAATTTTTTTTACATAATTGAATAATAGATATGAATAAATCGAAGGCGAAAAAAATACTTCTTACCTGTTCCATTATTATCTTTAAATTTAATTTTTTTAAATGCTGATATAATTATTGATATAAAAGGCATACGATATTAAAGCATTTCAAGTTTATTTGAAAATGAACATAACACCGAATTTTATCAACAAACAAGGGGAGTTCCCTAAACGTTTTCTAGACAACAAAGAACGGGAAATACCCTAAATATATCGCAGGAAATTACGATTAGTGGAAAAAAATCTTAAAATTTAAATCGCATTGAGGTATTAAAAATGCAATTTTTTATCTAACCGTGTTAAATCAACAGAAATCGTTTAGTAAAGAAAAATAACTTTAATTATTTTTCTAGGCCGTGTTCAATCAAAATCGTGTAAAAAAATTTTCAGGTAGCCTCTTCTAACGAAACTACCGCGGGTTATTAACGTAGGATTACTTATCGTTGCTTACCTCTTTTGTATGTATGTATGTATCTATGTGTTATGTATGTATGTATCTATATATATATATATATGTATGTATGTATGTATATATATACATATATGTATGTCAAAATGTTGATGCATTTTTGGCACTTTTCTGCTTAACTGTTTACTGCTTGACCAAACGATACACACTGGGTTTGGCGCGATGCCGAAATTATAACTCGCGAGATACGAAATTACTATACAAATAAGATTTATATCGTATGCATTTTATATCAACATCTGGAACTTTGCTTTCCGGAGGACCGTTATGGAGGAACGTAATCTTACGTTAAAAGGACCATGTAAAATTAGAAATGAGTTTTATATAGAATGTAATTCCTATTTATATACTAGCTGAATACCCGTGCTTCGCTACGGAGTACATTCAAATTAAATGCAACAGTCAATGTATGGAATTAATGCCTAAAAAAAGTATTTATAAAAAAATCGTAACGGATATTTGTATACACAAAATAATGTAGAAGAAAAAAATCAAATTAAATCTAATAGAACATAATAAAGAATATAGTACAGTTAATATAGCACAGTTTGAGGACGTTTCTTTTACTGTATTTTAATAATTTACCACGATTTTATTAACTCGCTTAATTGTTTGTTTGTTTGTTTATCCAGTACAAATCTTGCAATCGATTTTTAACTAACTTCCCGACTAGCTAGACATTTGAAACTTTTAGAATATCTCAGAACACGATGACAATGCATTCTTTTAATACTTTCAGCCGAAAAAATCCGCAAGGTGGTACTTCGATCGAATTCAATGCTTGCACTTTTGCGTAACGGCTTTTGACGATTTTGAAAACAGAATACACCTGAATTTAGTTTGTTTACAAAATATTGTCCGAAGAATTTAAAAAAAATTATAAAAATTAAAGTTTATAAAGTCTGTGGATAGTGGAAACGACTGAAAAGTGATTAAAATTAAATAAAAAAAAGTGAAAAAGAATAATTAAGTGAAGGTTTGGGCAGTTAAGAGAGAATTGTCAAGTTTATATGATTCAACAGAAAATTTAAAAACGTGGTATATAAAAAGTTCTTTTTATCTTCTAATTATTTTTTGGATAATGTCCAATCGTCTGCCCCATTAGCAAGAAAAAATATTTTTTGTCTATTTCGTGGCTATGCACGTGACGCAAAATTAGTTTAAAGTATCACAAAAAGAAAAGAAACCACGTGATCAACATTTAATAAATTAAATTCTAAAAATTTATCGTTAAAAATTCATCAAAAATCAGAAAAGGAAGGTAAAGGTTCGAAAAAGTTTTCATTTTAAAGGAACTTTTATGATCTTTCTAGTGATATAAATTTTATAACCCTCAGATTATTATTTTAAATGCAAACTTTCAAAAACCTTTCTTAGTGCACCACTACATACTATAAGATACATACTATAATCTCCATGCAACATTTCAGCCCTTAAGGTCCAGCGGTTTGGTCTGTGAACTATCTGTCAGTCAGTCAGTCAGTTACGGAACTGTTTTATTTATATAGATAACACATATATTAGTTCATGTTCCTGAAGATTTTTTGAATAAAACTGGTGGTGCACATCAACTGACAAAGAATCGATGCTTAGGGTATTAATCATACCGGATCATTCTATGTTTACTTATTTCCACGGAGGCATTTTGTCCAAGTATAAGAAAGTGACATAAAAACCTAAAAGTCTTTTAAAAAGCATTTGACATTCTTACTTTATTAACTAGTTAAAGAAAAAAACCTCTTTCATCATTTCTCGAAAATTCCCTTATCGAGGTATAGAAAAGGTATGAAGCATTTCTTTAGAACCGAACCACGACGTACGAACAACAATTTAAAGCTTTTTCATTCATTTCTCGCCCGGCTAATTACACGAGCGAAAAACGGCTAGGCGTTCTTTCATTAATTACTGTAATTAAAAACCCATTGTTGTTAATTGGATGAAAAAAAACGTGATACCTCGGACTTTCACTGCCACCGCTTTGTTGTCTAAGTAATTTCGTATCACGAAGACAATTGTTAACTTGCGTAAGAGGAAAATAACAATAATAAAAAAGAAAATGGAAAGAGAGAGATATCTTGGTTTGTAAGTTATCGCAGTGTAGTAAGTATTAAGAGGTTTCCCTCTGGTAAATGATAACTGAAGAATTAAGTTATTAAAAATTGGATGAATGAATTGCATTTCTTGTGAGTTAGAAACGTGAGTTGGTGTTTTAATTCGTTCTTCAGTAAATGACGTATGATAAAAAAAAATTATTTTTACCCCAAAAAGGTTGGAAAAATATTTTTTTACCAGTAGTCATTAACGAAATTACAAAGCCCAGAACTTGCTCACAAAATAAGGGTTCCTCAATTATATAGTGCATTTCGAGATAGTTGTAGCTCTGTCGTTCTAATAAAATAATAACACACTCAATATGTGTGTCTGTGTGCGTGTAATTGGGAAATTACACGGTCCTTGCTCTCCTAATTGAACAAGAGCATGTAATTAGTATAATTACGATTAATCTCATTTTTACATGTATACATGTACAGAATATAATAGTTTTAGCCACGGTCAGTTCAGTGCGTTTACAAACTACAGCTATCCAATTACTCCAAGATTCCACAACATGATAAAAACAATTTTTTTTACAAAATTTCCCTTTTTTTAATGTAGGATTACGTTCCTCCTTAACGGTCCTCCGGAAAGCAAAATTTCAGACACAAAAACCGTCCGTCCCTACCTCGCGAGTTATAATTTTGGCAGCGTGCGAAACCAAGTTTGTATCGCTTGGACAAACAGTAAACAGTTAAACAGAAAATTACCAAAATGCGTCAGAATTTTGACATATATATATATATATAAATATAGTACATAACACATACATACCTATATATATATATATAAAAGAGGAAAGAAACGATAAGTAATCCTACGTTAATAACCCGCGATAGTTTCATTAGAAGAGACTACCTGAAATTTTTTTACTTAAAAATGTCTCGGAAGATAAGATAAAATTTTAAGTATGCATATTTATCGAAGCAGTTTTTTTTCCGAATGGCTAAGTGCTTGCATTCGGTTCAGATCCTGTGGGTTCGAGTCCCACTGTTCGCATGGATGTTTGTAGCCGTTCGGAATCGGCTTTAAATTGTAGGTCCCAGTCTAATTAGCCCTCGTGTAGCAAAAAGTTGGCCGTACTGCTTCAAACCAAACCTAATCACATATCAGTGAGCGTATAATTTTGAATTCTGGACATTGCATGTGAAGGTAAACTTAAAAATAAAGACCACGTGATTTTTATAAATGCGTAGTTAAATTTTTATAAGGCTTTCAACTATAAGTTAGCGAAGCATTTAGATTTAAACCTTTTCCTGACTTTTTTCTTTTTATTGAAATATGATCCCAAAATTTCTGCATATGTTCTATATACAAAATAAAGGAGGGACCTTATTATTTAAAGCCCTTATAATCAGCTTTTACATCCATTCGCCTTATTCCGTTTTACCTCCAAGCGAATTTTCATTCTCTGAAAATGTGTTTTCATGAATAGAAAAATTCATAAAATACACACGTAAAAAGAATTTTGAATATTTTTTTAATAATTTAATTTCTAACTAGATGGTACCCGTCAAGACATGACGGCTAGATAGTAAATAAATGTACGGATACACAAATTATACTCAACACATCATTGACAAATATTGAAAATCATAATAATGCGCAAAAACGAATTAATGTGCTTAAGCGGTCTCGTGCTTAGTGAGTATCTAAAGCCAGATTTAAAAATGTCACTGAGCGTGCGCAGAAAGTAATTTTTTTAATTGTAAATTATCGCTAATTAAACAGCGCGGAATAAACAATTTTCCATCAGGTTTAATCTTATATTTCACAAACATAATTATCATAAAAATAAAAATGGCAGAGAGAGATCTAGAGAGACTCCTCGGAATAAATGTCTTTATCATTAAAGCATGGCACTGAGCATGCGCAGAAACAGTGAGTTTCTAAAGCCAGATTTAAACATGCCACTGAGCATGCGCAGAAATCAATTTTTCCAACTGTAAATTATCGCTAATTAATAGAAATTGCGGTTACAAAAACCAAATTTGACAAATCTACAGATTACAATCTTTCGTTTAAGACCAAAATGAAGTAAATGGATGCAGTAGTTTTCTCTCATGGACTGCCCCAAAAGTCGGCTTAACAACTTAAATATATAGATAACTCCCTCAAAATATTTTTCTAGTTTTTAAAATTGAATAACTATTTAATAATTCCATTAAATTAATACTTAAAAATTCGTATAAATTTAACTGATTTCAAATAATTCATTTAAATTTTAAATGAAACTGAATGATGCATTAAAAATAAGAATCTTTTTTTTCCATAAATATGTTCCTTTACATAAACACCCGTAATTTTTGATATTATATCAAAAATTAACTTTTCCTAATATAACTTTTTAGAAATTCCTTGAAAGCATTATTATAATCTATTGAGATTGAAACTATTTTTAAAAATTTGTTAAAATGTAAAGAATTTTTAATAATTAATCAAAGTTCACTGATTTTCAGTAATGAGTTAAAATTTAACTGAAATTTAATAATTCGCTAAAAATATGAATATCTCATATATGTGTACCTTAACACGGACAGAAAAATTCTTCAAACATTTTTGAGACACTAAGTTTTAATATTTCATTTAACTGATATTTAATAATTCACTAAAAATATGAATATCTCATGAATATATGTACCTTAACACGGACAGAAAAACTCTTCAAACATGTGTGAGACACTAACTTTTAATATTTCTTTTAACTTATATTTAATAATTCACTAAAAATATGAATACCTCATGAATATATGTACCTTAACACGGACAGAAAAATTCTTCAAACATGTATGAGACACTAACTTTAATTATTGAAAGCTATATTTTAAAGGAAATATTAAAAGTTTTATTAATGACTGAAAAATATTCTTACTACCCATTAAAATTTGATTTTAATAACTAGCTAAAATGTCATTAAATTTCTGAGAATTCTGGGCTTTCATATTAAAAATATCTATATGGATGTAAATTAAAAACATCCTGTGGTTTTAATAAATGGGCAAACAGTTTTATTCCCCATTAAAATTTGATTTTAATAACTAGCTAAAATGTCATTAAATTTCTGAGAATTCTGTGCTTTTACATTAAAAATATCTATATGGATGAAAAATCAAAACATCCTGTGGTTTTAATAAATAGCCAAGCAGTTTTATTTCCCATTAAAATTTGATTTTAATAACTAGCTATAATGTCATTAAATTTCTGGGAATTCTGGGCTTTCATACTAAAAATTTCTATATGGATGTAAATTAAAAACATCCTGTGGTTTTAATAAATGGGCAAACCGTTATATTGCCCATTAAAATTTGATTTTAATAACTAGCTAAAATGTCATTAAATTTCTGAGAATTCTGTGCTTTTACATTAAAAATATCTATATGGATGAAAAATCAAAACATCCTGTGGTTTTAATAAATACGCAAGCAGTTTTATTTCCCATTAAAATTTGATTTTAATAACTAGCTATAATGTCATTAAATTTCTGGGAATTCTGGGCTTTCATATTAAACATTTCTATATGGATGTAAATTAAAAACATCCTGTGGTTTTAATAAATGGGCAAACAGTTTTATTCCCCAGTAAAATTTGATTTTAATAACTAGCTAAAATGTCATTAAATTTCTGAGAATTCTGGGCTTTACATTAAAAATATCTATATGGATGTAAAATCAAAACATCCTGTGGTTTTAATAAATAGGCAAAGCAGTTTTATTCCCATTAAAATTTGATTTTAATAACTAGCTATAATGTCATTAAATTTCAATGGAATTCTGGGCTTTCATATTAAAAATTCTATATGGATGTAAAATAAAAACATCCTGTGGTTTTAATAAATGGGCAAACAGTTTTATTCCCCATTAAAATTTGATTTTAATAACTAGCTAAAATGTCATTAAATTTCTGAGAATTCTAGGCTTTCATATTAAAAATATCTATATGGATGTAAATTAAAAACATCCTGTGGTTTTAATAAATGGGCAAACAGTTTTATTCCCCATTAAAATTTGATTTTAATAACTAGCTAAAATGTCATTAAATTTCTGAGAATTCTGGGCTTTCATATTAAAAATATCTATATGGATGTAAAATAAAAACATCCTGTGGTTTTAATAAATGGGCAAACAGTTTTATTCCCCATTAAAATTTGATTTTAATAACTAGCTAAAATGTCATTAAATTTCAAATAATTCTGGGCTTTCATATTAAAAATATCTATATGGATGTAAAATAAAAACATCCTGTGGTTTTAATAAATGGGCAAACAGTTTTATTCCCCATTAAAATTTGATTTTAATAACTAGCTAAAATGTCATTAAATTTCTGAGAATTCTGGGCTTTCATATTAAAAATATCTATATGGATGTAAAATAAAAACATCCTGTGGTTTTAATAAATGGGCAAACAGTTTTATTCCCCATTAAAATTTGATTTTAATAACTAGCTAAAATGTCATTATATTTCTGATAATTCTGGGCTTTCATATTAAAAATATCTATATGGATGTAAAATAAAAACATCCTGTGGTTTTAATAAATATGGCAAGCAGTTTTATTCCCCATTAAAATTTGATTTTAATAACTAGCTATAATGTCATTAAATTTCTGAGAATTCTGGGCTTTCATATTAAAAATATCTATATGGATGTAAAATAAAAACATTCTGTGGTTTTAATAAATGGGCAAACAGTTTTATTCCCCATTAAAATTTGATTTTAATAACTAGCTAAAATGTCATTAAATTTCTGAGAATTCTGGGCTTTCATATTAAAAATATCTATATGGATGTAAATTAAAAACATTCTGTGATTTTAATAAATGGGCAAACGGTTTTATTCCCCATTAAAATTTTATTTTAATAACTAGCTATAATTTCATTAAATTTCTGGGAATTCTGGGCTTTCATATTAAAAATATCTATATGGATGTAAAATAAAAACATCCTGCGGTTTTAATAAATGGGCAAGCAGTACGTAATCTCCTATGAACTTCGCGCTCTATTGCCATTCTGTGACTAGACGAAAGAGAAAGATGAGAGTTTGTGAGAGAAACGTAAAGAATTATCAAACAAAGCATCAGATGTTTACGCAACAATAATAGTAAAAATAGATCGCCGGGGGAAGGGAAGTGAGCTTGCCCGCATAAAGAGAGATCAGTAAAACTTATAAAAGAATCTATGAAAAGAAAAATAAATTAGAAACTTTATAACGCACGCCTGTCCTCTTTCGCGCTTTATAATGCTTAATTATTTTCTAAAGCTAGAATTGCAACTGTAGTCTGTTCAGGAATCGAACTCGGAATTTTTGTTTTCTAGACAGATGTAAAGTACAGTAAAACCTCGTTTATCCGGACAAACTGGGATCATAGGCAATCCGGACAATCGAAAATCCGGATAATCCGAGTAATATGGGTAATAAGCAAAACAAAATCCTTAACGAAGCAGACTTACCGTTTACTGCGATAAAAAAAACTATGTTTTGTAACAAAATTACATATTATTGTTTACAAGACATTAAAAAATATAAAAATAACTTTTCACGTCATTTCTTAACAAAGAAATGGTAAGTCTTGTAAAACTTTCTTAAACTCAACGTAAAGCATTTTATTACCATAATTTGTTGTACATTCTATGCAAGAACTGTACATCGAATCAAACTAAAAAGCGAATATTTAGCGTACTTGTAGTTATAGTTCTTGCTATCATAGTTAAAAATTATCTAATGTGAACATTGAATAAAAATAATGTCTACAAATCTGATCCGGATTATCCGGAGATCCGGATCAACGAGGGCCGGATAAACGAGGTTTAACTGTACTTAATGCCAATAAGCCAATCACGTAATTTTCCCCTTTGACAATGACTGCCCACGATTCGAAATCACGTGTTTGGTTCTGGAGCAATTATAACGACTGTTCTTTTACATTTCCCACTTGGTTTTTCACTTTAGTACAACTAGGGTGACCAGTTGTTTGATCCTACTATAGTAGGGGGTTTGGACCAGACCCCCTACTTTAGTACAAACGTATTCACCGTTACACAGATAAACTGAGTTGTCCCTTACGTAATGACGCTACCGGAATTATCCTAAAGAGTGTTCGACCGTCACTGGAAGCCAAATACGGAGGACAATCTAAAGGTCCCTGGTTCGATCCAGGGTTTCGGCACCAAAATGTTAGATATTAAGTATTAAATTAGACTGAAAAGGTATCACATTCTACAAACCGCCATCTTACTTCCTTTACTCAAAACTCTTTTTTAAAAGGTGGTGCCAAACTGGACAACTAAAGTATTAGATGTAATCTCGTCCCCAAGTTCGTTCTACTTAATCTCGTTCCCAACAACAGGACTCGAGCCCGCGAACTCTTTTCAAAGAGGGCCAGCATTCTGGACCAGTCAAAAACTGTTTGGTTGTCAAACGGGAGGTCACAACGACGACTCAAAGGGACAGGGAAATATAGTTATAAAGAGTACCACAATGCTTAATGGGAAGGTTAAAAACGAAACCCAGATCAGATGTACGAAAAATTAGAAATTTTGACGTATTTCATATTACAAATAAATAGATTAATAAAATTAATATAACTCATGTGACCAAAACATCATATTGAAATATTAGTATGCATTTGTGAATTATTTATGTGAAACGTAACGAAAATTTTAATTAAAATAAAACATGATTTCAAAATTATAAGTTTCATATTAAAACATCAAAAATTTTAAACTTCATTTACTTGCATAAAATTAAAATATATAAAAATGAATAGGGTGAGCCTAGACCTCGAATAATATTTGTTCAATATTTGGGGAAATATTTGAGAGTTCGTATCATCTGAGTTAAGGCTGCTTTGTATTAGCCCTACTGGATTCACTCGCCTCAGTGTTAACCTATGTAGAAAATGTGTCCATGGATTTCAGACTTGATTGAAAGATTTTTTTTTTTTTAATTGTACTCTGTAATAGAGAAAAATTACACCTTGGGACATTTTTCGTTTTTGAAAAAAATGCAAAAAACGTTTTCAAATTTAAAACAATTATTCGGAGAAAAATCTGGTACAGTGTGTTTTAAATTCCTTTGGTGGACGAAATTTATAAAATGGATCCTGTTGCAAGGTGCAGAAAAGTTCTGAAAATACCATTTTTATTATTTTATCAGCATTTATATAGCTGTCAATAGTAGACACATTTTCTACATAACTTAACATTGAGGCGAGTGAATCCAATAGGGTTAGAACACAGGAGCCCTAAGTCTCGACCGTTATATGGTTTTGAAGTTACTCATTTTGAAAAACCATTTTCACACAGATAGGTATAAGCGGATGACAGCTATGTAAGTATAGCCTTTCAAGACTGTTTGACCCTTTATATAACAATATCATATAAATATTTTTTAAATAAAGAAAACTAGAGATAAAAATATTAAAAACATGTAATTATTATAAATTTAAAGCATATTTTTAATTAAATAATTCAACGATATAAATTTACAAAGTTTGAGCACCACTTAACTATAATTACTACCCGCCTCAAATGCTGTCTATTAAACTAACTTTGAACCAAGATCAATTACGCTTCTAAGGTTATAAAAAAAAAATAATATAATGTGCCATTAAACCATCAACCGTTTTATGTAATTCGTGTCTCAGAGACGTTAAATACATAATGTCCTTTGATTAAGAGCTTTCATTCAACTCCTCCTCAACTCTATTTTCCCAAGATAATAAAGCTACACGACATATGCTCTACGGAAGATCCTGTCCAAAACTGACACAAAAAAATCTAATCTTTCAAAAAAAAATAAATAAGATTTGGTATAAAAAATTAGAACCAGGTGGCCCCTCTTTCTGTAATAGAGCACCTGCCAGTGTCTATGAAATAGAGCTAAGACCGCACATAAGTCAGACAAAGTCATAATTATCGCGAGACAGCAAGAAAAAAGAAACATAGATTTAAATTAGTTTTGTCTTTGGAAACTGAAAAACGAGTTTTATCACATAAGGACTTATTATCAGGGCAGAATGAAATTGGATTAATGCGTTTTATACCGCGATTAAATGCCTTTTGAAATGACTGAATAAATGTCAGCACTTGATAGATGGGAAGTTGAACTGTCCAGTCTGATCAAAACAATCTCACATGGATAGAATTTTTAATAAAAAAATGAATAGAATAGAATAGAATTTCAGTGTATAATAGCACTGGGTATCGCGGAGAGTCTGAAGTACATTATCATACTGAATACTGTAATTTAATTAGAAAACATGCTTTAAACTTCCTATAATTGCATATTTTTAATATTTGTATTTATATTTTTTATACGTTAAAAAATATATGATATTGTTAAATAAGGTGTCATACAGTCTTGCGAGGCTACATTGCCTTCATTCGCTTTTACCTATATGTGTGAGACTAAGTTTTTAAATTAGTTGCTATAAATACGAAACAACGATGATATGAGAGGAGAATTCTAAAATATTTCACCATACTGAAGAAATATTATCTAAGTCCAGGCCTACCCTTCATTAATTTTTTTTATCAAGGCCATACCCTTCACTGATATCCCTACTAAATCTCCCGATGTATCACCTATGGATTTTTGTGCTTTCGGACTTTTAAAATTTGCATTATCCAAACGTCGTCCCAAAACCCTTACAGGACTCTGGAAAGCTGTTCAGGAGGAATGGGATAGAATACCTCTTCTGACACTTCAAAAGGCATTATTATCCTGGAAATTGCGGTGTCGAAAGATAGTTCAGAATAAGGGATGTCAAATAGAACATTTAAAACACAAGAATTTTATGCAATTTAGTTTTGTGAATACAATATACATTGTCTAAAAAATGTGTGAACAGCCTCTGTATGTATGTATATATATATATATATATATATATATATATATATATATATATATATATATATATATATAACCCTCATTTAAAAATAATTTTTCAAAGCAATTACCAATGTTCTAAGATGGATTGTTTCGAACACCGGAAAAAAATAACACACAAGTGTAATTCCTATCTAATATGGAAATGAAAAATCTGGGAGAGGATAGCCCAGTTACCCCATGGGCCCAGTTACACCACTTTACCTTACTTCCTTTGATTAGTATTTTAACTAATAATCATAAATTTGATTTTTTTTCACCCGAGATTACGTGTATCGGGACTTGTATTATGATTTTAACTTTAAGAGCTTCGATATGACCTCCAGTTAACTTAAAGGATATTTCCGCCAAGACAATTTTATAACCTATTCTTTTTAAGTCAGTCACAATTACGTCATTGAATCCTCGTTTGATCATAAAAATGGGGAAAACTATGCAAGCAATTTTCGTCCTGAAAATTAATAAAATGATTGGGAAAATTATCCGACTCTGAAGAGCCTTAAACATATTGGGAAAAGTTTTAAGTCAATAAGTACAACGAGGATGATGTAATGAAAAAAAAATGAAATTGTCTTTCAATGAATTGCATACTCATTATAAAATCTACAATGATGATTTCATGGTCTGTTGCTGGCGTGGGACAATAAGTGAAAGATTAGAGATCAGATTAATGAGAAATGTAGAAGCATTTTCCTCATACCTGTCAGTTTTGATGGATAAATAGCAGTATGTTGAAGGATGAGATTGATATGTAAGTCGAAATTAGCCTGCGTGAAACTCATAGCGGTTGTGCCGGTCGTTAACGAGAGAGAGAAAGAAACAAATCCCAAGGCTTCACGCGACTTCTGCGGCTTGACTAAATGTGAGCTTTAAAACTTATCATTAGTTAACGATTAGTGAGGTCTTCCTAAACTTTTGTCTGAAATTGGTTATTTAAAATGTTGTTACATGCGTGTAAACAACTTTAATGGATATTTCTTAACGTAGGATTACGTTCCTCTAACGGTCCTCCGGAAAGAAAAATTTCAGATGTCCTGCGTCGCGAGTTATAATTTTGGAAGCGCGCCAAACACAGTCTGTATCGCTTGGGCGAGCAGTAATCAGTTAAACAGAAAAGTACCAAAATACGTCAAAATTTTGACACACATATATATATACATACATACATATACACATACATATACACATATAGATACATACATACATACGTATATATATATATACATATACATACATACATACATACATATATATATATACACATATATATATACACATGCATACATACATACATATACATACATATACATACAAATATATATAAATATATATATATATATGTGTGTGTGTGTGTATTCATTCAGTCTTGGGATACACGCTATCCAATCCCGTAAGGAAAATGTTAAGTAAAAAACAATGGCTCTGGCATTCTTTACAAGAGTCCGTGGGTTCGAATCCTGCGCAAGGCATGGGTGATTATAGCCGTTAAGCCGTATCGAATAGCAAAAGATAAGAGTTACATTCTTAACCGAAATTTGATGGAAAGAATGAAAGTAAAAATGAAGCAAAAATATTTGTCACGAAGTCTTGAAAAGATTGTCTTTTTGCTCTAATTTTCAATTCCATTACATAGTCAGATTGGCATAGTAGTTAGAAGCTTCAAGCTGCCACACCACAGGTCCAGGGTTCCACTCTGCGAATGGACAAGGTCGATTCAGCCTTTCATCCCTTCAGTGGGTCGATAAAATGAGGACCAAGCATGCTTGGAAACTAACTCTGGGGGGACTGGGCAGGCTAACCCCCTGCCCGAGACACATGCTGTATGGCACCCCAAGCCCACGGTCAAGAAAGCGGAGATGGGCACCACCGGCCGCGGTCCACAATGGACTCTTGCGCCATTGGTTAGTTACATAGTAAGCTATTACCGAAAGGAAATCCAGGCGAGAAATTCAATCTATGACACCAACTGCGGTCGTTTAGAATAGCATTAGACGAGAAACAGCCGTGGATATTATATTTTTGTTGGCGAAAAATAGTCTCTGGCGTTGTTCAAGCTCTTAAAGGCCTCCGACCAAGTGATACACCGGCACACAAAGAAACGGGGTTTAAGGATGATTTGAACCTCAAAACTAACGTCATAAAAGAGTCATTCGCTTTCTGAAGGCAGATCGCTCCTGTGAAAATTTACCTACGTTAAAAAGACGTAAAACGCACAGGTTATCAATTCATAGAGGGAAAAGGGAGCATTCCCAGATCCCAAAATGGCCAACCAAATCGTGCCAAATAATTCAATATAATAACAAATCACATTTTTACTTTATTTTAAGAGGAGGATGGAATAAGATAAATACACATCCTCTATATACAGGGGAAATGATGCAAACACAGTGTAGTTTCAAGGACCAGCTTCGAGAAGGCAGTAAACGAAGAGAGGGTATCATGGTGTGCTAGGGTCAAGAAGGAAGGGTATATAGCCTATGGTGAAAAGATGGAGTAAAGAAATTGACGTTTCATCATGATTTGGGGATTCATCATGACACTTCATCATGATACGGGTAGGTAGGTCCCTGACATCCAATCATCTTTGATGCAAAATAAATCCTCAGCTGAAATTTTCCCTCTCTCTTAAGAGCGAGATTTTTTTAACGTAGGATTACGTTCTTCCATAACGGTCATCTGGAAAGCAAAATTTCAGATGTCTTGCGTCGCGAGTTATAATTTTGAGAGCGCGTCAAACCCAGTCTGTATCGCTTGAGCAAGCAGTAAACGGTTAAACAGAAAAGTACAAAAATGCGTCAAAATTGTGACACATAAACACACACACACACATATATATATGCTATATATATATATATATATATATATATATATATACACATACATATACCTATATGTGTATATATATATATATGTGTATATGTATACACACACACACACACACACATATATATATATATATATATATATAATAAATACATACATACATATATACATACAAAAGAGGCAAGCAACGATAAGTAATCCTACGTTAATAACCCGCGGCAGTTTCGTTAGAAGAGACTACCAGATTTTTTTTTTCTTTGCGATTACTTTAGGTTAACGAACTGATGCGAGTCGATCGCAAATTGAAAATAGCGTTAAACAAACTTCCACAAAGTGGGAACTATATGCTTTAGGATGGCATGTACTGATCCAAGACAGTGAACTTAAAAGAAAAAAAAATCAAAGGCATTTTAAACAGAATTAAATTATAAACAATGATCCTTCCAGTAAAAACATCCTCTTAACACAAACGTGAGAAACCCGGCGCGTGTACGCCTCGACCAATTTTCTGGTTTTGGACCGTCTGCGCACCTTCCCTTACGCGGTCTGTTTTGTTGCGGGTTTCCTAAATAAATCACACACAAAACACTAAAAATGTGTCCAAATAAATCTCCCCGCAGTCCAACGTGACTCGGAATCCAGCTCCATTGCCCCGAACCGCGACTAACAAGCACGCAGAGACCGCCGATAAGAGCCGAGGCTGAGTTGAGTTGTTTGCAGCCCGAACCAAGGCCAGCGCGATAGCAAAAGCCGAACGGCCGCGGACGTGACTGCGATAGCGGGCAGGGGTTGCCGCTGGCCACACGCCATTCACCGCGCGCACACAGGTATGGAGGGAGACAAAAGACGTCGATACAGAAACGGCGGGAAAAAGAGCGGCCGAGGATTAATCCCGTACAATATGCTGGATTAGTTCGCTTTTCCTGCCCTCTCTAGCCATGTACCTTGGCCGATTCAAGCGGTGGCCAGCCTCTGCCAGAGCTTTAGAAATTAACCTCATAAATTCGGTTCCCTATTATAAGCTAAAACATGGAATTTATTTAGAACACTTCTGTGGAAAGCAATTTTCTGCCAGGTTTTTGAAATGCTTGAAATATAAATAAATGCCCATCCCCAATCCCCCGAAAAAAAAATTTGCAAGTGTGGTGTAGAACTCGGCATTCGAAACACTTTCCAGTCTTCATTAGCGCAAAAGTTGCTTTGATAATTTGCGTTTCCGCATTTTTAATATTTAATTTCATTCATAAAATACAAAAAAAAAATTCCGGTAATCTCCTCTAAGGAAACTACCGCGGGTTATTAACGTAGGATTACTTATCGTTGCTTACCTCTTTTGTATGTATATACGCATGTATGTATGCGTATATATATATATATATATATATACAGTCGAACCCCTGTATAGCGAACCTGGTATATAACGAACTCACGGATATAACGAACGGAAATTTTGGTCCCGCATATTTCCTATTGTATTTAATGCTAATTATCCTTTTATATAACAAACCTACGAAATCTTCATCGGCTATTACGAGCATTTTTTTTCAGTCGACAACTGATTTTTTTTTTATTTTTAAACTTTTTAAGAATTTCGAAGATACAACGAATGTTGAAGAAGAAGATTTATATCGAACCTCCGAAATCGTAAGAATCGGCTTTATCGAACATTGTTTCAGTTGACTACTGAATTTTTAAAAATTTTTAAACTTTTTAAGAATGTTAAAAGATATAACGAATGTTGAAGAAGAAAAGAATGTTGAAGAAGAAGATGATGATGATTTACCTATCGCGATGTGGATACAAAAGCACAAAATTTCATCATTCTCAGATTGTGGAGTGCAATTGTTCGAAATATGTGATGATGAAGTCATTACATGTGGAAATCCGACTCATGAAGATATTGTGGAAGAAATTAAAATGAATCATTCTGAGATCAAAGATTCTGCTTCTGATGCTGACGAAGAGGAGCACATAAAGGACGAAATCTCCACTATCTCATATAATACAGCAGCTATGAGTGTAATTAATAAGTTTTTGCCAACACAAATAGTGGAAGAAAGAGTGTTGGAGTCAATTGATGCATTGGACAAAGAAATTCCTAAAATGTTTTTAAAATCGGCATCACGTCAGCAGAAGATTATCGATTATTTCTGTATCAAAACAGTGAGCAACTATTAAAAGATAAAATCAATTTATTTCCATTTGTCTTCATTTTTAATTAATTTAATTAGTATTGTGTCAGTTTAATGTAATCGTATTAGTCAGTTTAATTCATTAACGATCATTTTAAATAAATTTTATCATTTTTTTCCAATACATCATTATTGAATACACATAGCAACTAATGTGTTATACATTTTGTGAACTCTAACATTTTTCTTAACGGTTCGGATATAGCGCAGCACCGGATATAGCGAACAAAACCTTTGGTCCCTTGAAGTTCGTTATAACGGGGTTCGACTGTATTACTGAGATCATGCTTTCTCACAAATATATCAAGGGTATTAAGAGTCAGACAAGCCTATTACCAGGTAATCTTCCCCGCATGTGAATTTGTGTCATCACTGACATTTTTCTTAATGGTTCGGATATAGCGAAGAAAACCTTTGGTTTCCTTAAAGTTCATTATAACGGGGTTCGACTGTGTGTGTGTGTATATATATATATATATATATATATATATATATATATATATATATATATATATATATATATATATGTGTGTGTGTGTGTGTGTGTATGTATGTATGCATGTCAAAATTTTGACGCATTTTGGAACTTTTCATTTTAACTGTTTATTGCTTGCCCAAGCGATACAGACTGGGTTAGGGGCGCTGCCAAAATTATAACTCGCGACGCAGAACATCTGGAATTTTGTTTTCCGGAGGACCGTTATGGAGGAACGTAATCCTGCGTTAAAAAAAAGAATTTTTAAGAAATAAATATGACAATTAAAAATTAAGAAAAATTTAATTAATGAAAATTTTTCTCTGGAGCAACATTAAGCTGTAGAGGTTCGCTTCGTAGAATTAGCTGAACCCCACATTAAAAGTCATAAGACAATTTAACACCGACTTGTGGCTTGAATTTAAGATTCCCTGCGACACTACAAAAACAAATAAATTTGTAACCAATTGCAAGTGGAGAAATAAAGCTTCTTTGTGTTTAGCATATGAATTTTTTGCAATAAACCCCAAATAGCCTTTTCAGAATTTTAATACAGTCGACGCTAGTTATAACGACTGGCCATTATAGTGACCGTTCCAAAAAAAGTCCCCGATAGAATTCCCTTTATTGCTATGCTATTTTTAAATTTTCGATACAGCGACAACTCGCTATAACGATCTTTTCTTTGGGACGCAGGGGGTCATTATAGCGGGCGTCGACTGTATAGATACTCTATAAGAGAAGAGCACAACATCCCTCCTCCGATATAACTGTGATATTGAGAACGGACGAACAAAGAGAGAGTGCCGGATGCCACAACTCCCATTACACTCGTGATACTCGCTGACAAAGGAAAATATATGGATAGAACAAATTTTAAGACTTTGTTTTGTCTGTTTCCCATACCACAGAGGGATACTAAGTAAATATTTTGACTCATATATAAAAAGTTCTAGATGAATGAAAGATTTTATAAAAGAAAATAATTACTGAAAATAAAAGTAATTTAAATTTTATTTTATTTATTTTTTTTATTCATGTTCGCAGGTTTGAATTGGTTGAAAGCGCTAAGATGAATTTTTGCTACACGAGGGCAAATTAGGCCGGGACCTACAGCTTAAAGCCGATTCCGAACGGCTACAAACATCCATGCCAACTGTGGAACTCGAACCGACGGTCTCTGGTACCGAATGCCAGCGCCATAGCCTTTTGGCCATCTACCGGCCTCTTGTTCTCAGAAAGATCCTTTACAACCGTATGAAATTTTTCTTATAAATTGAATCGTTCATAATAAAAATACAAAAATCAATGCAAACATATAACATAAACAAAATAAGGTTTTATTTTACTTATTATTCTTCTTTTCATTTTATTGCAAACTTGATTCTATTAATCGTACTAACAACAAAAAATTTCAGTCTCTTCTAACGAAAATACCGCAGCTTATTAACGTAAGATTACTTATCGTTGCTTACGTCTTTTGTATGTATATATGTATGTATGTGTTATGTATATATGTATCTATATATATGTACGTATGTATATGTATATACATATAGGTATGTCAACAGTTTGACACATTTTGGTACTTTTCTGTTTAACTGTTTACTGCTTGCCGAAGCGATACAGACTGGGTTTGGCGCACTGCCAAAATTGACGGACGATTTTAGCGTCTGAAATTTTGCTTTCCGGAGGACCATTATGGAGGAATGTAATCCTACGTTAAAAAGAAAAATCCTCTTTTTTACCATGTTTTTATTAACTCGCATTCTTGCTTGTTTGTTTGTGTGTGTGTGTGTGTTTGTCCAGTCCAAATCTTGCAATCGATTTTTAACTAACTTCCCGACTAGCTAGACATTTGAAACTTTTAGAATAGCTCAGAACACGATGACAATGCATTCTTTTAATACTTTTAGTCGAAAAAATCAGCAAGGTGGCTCTTCGATCGAATTCAATGCTTGCATTTTAGCGTAACGGCGTTTGACGATTTTGAAAACAGAATACACGTGAACTTAATTTGTTTACAAAAATATTGTGCGAAAAATTTTAAAAAATTATGAAAATTAAAGATTTTAAAGTATGTGGATAGTGGAAACGACTAAAAAGTGATTAAAATTAAATAAAAGAAAGTGAAAAAGAATAATTAAGCGAAGGTTTGTGCAATTAAGAGAGAATTGTCAAGTTTATATGATTCAACAGAAAATTTAAAAACGTGGCATATAAAAAGTTCTTTTTATCTTGTAATTATTTAAATATTTCTTGAAGATTTAGCAACTTAAACATAACATTTTTTTAAAAATCAATACGAGAAAAATTATTGCAAAAGTTTTCATTGTTACCAAAAAGTGTTGAGTGAAAACAAAAAAAAAAAAAGCTTTACTTCTATTACTCCTGATCAGATAGTCTTCAAACTTCGTTGCAATATACTACAGCAGTGGTCCCTAACCGGTCGAGTCGCAGAGAACCAAAGAAGTGGGCCTAGAGGTGAGGTATGATAAGAAAAAAATTAGTTTTATCATTTTAAAACGACCGCAAATTTAAACTATTTTTTAAAACTGTAAGCAACAAAATTTTTTGGTTCCAAAATTTTTTATTCAAATTCTGAAAATTCCCGTATATATTCCGCTTTCTGGCGTTATGAGTAAGAATAATTAGAAGATACGTACACCTGATGTAGCACGACAAACGTCTCAATGGTAATCCAGTTCTCTCCAAGTGTTTCATAGCATATCAGGAGTTATTACACCAATTGCTTGAATGATGAGCTTCTTCAATTCATCCACAGTTTCAATTTTTTGTTTATACACAACGGATTTAATGAATCCCCGAGCAAAAATGTCTAATAACTCCTGATATGCTGCGAAACACTTGGAGAGAACTGGATTACCATTTAGACGTTAGTCGTGCTACAAAAGGTGTACACATCGAAATCTATGATACTACTAGCTGAAAATCCGCACTTCACCACGGAGTACATTCAAATTAAATACAACGGTCAATGTATGCAATTAATGCCAATATATATATATATATATATATATATATATATTCACTCACTTCCAAAAGTTAAGCACGGAGCGGTAAAATGCGAAAAAATGGACAAGCACTGTTTTGATTGACATGAAATGCTGCAAGTAAGTAGCTCTATGTTTATTCATGAAACAAAACAAAGAATTACATACAGATATAGAAAAAATATTCAATTTTCATAAATTATAAGATGACGTCATATTTGCGTCATTAACAAAATGATGTTTAGATCCAAAACAAACGACAAAAACCGACATTATTAGGGTATGCGAGCACCCCTCACCTTCATACAAAGTGTACAGCGTGTCATCATGCTTTTTACGAGTTGATCAACCACCGGAGAGTTCAGTAATGCTATTCCTCCTGTAGGACAGTTTCTAAATCTCTGAGAGTGGCTGGAGGTGGGAAACGTCTACATACAGCACGGCCGAGGGCATCTCTAAGATTTTCGAATGGTTTAAGGTCCGGCGAGCAAGCCGGCCACTCCATACGCGCAATCCCCTCACTCTCCAGAAAGACGTCAACGATGAAAGTTCTATGGAGACGGGCATTATCGTCCATTAAAACGAAAGAAGGACCAACTGCTGCAGCTTACAGTTTCACAGTGGGGTCTAGGTCTTCATCTCGATACCGTACAGCCGTCACAGAACCTCGCCTGTAGATGTGCACGTCGGTGCAATATCCCAAAGAAATCCCTGCCCAAACCATGATGCTTCCCCCGCGGAATGAGTGATGTTTGGTGATGTTCTCTGGCCAATTGAGTGTGCCTTGTTCCCTCCTGACCCTTACACGCTTATCATCGGGTTGTAGGGGAAATCTGGATTCACCTGTGAACAAAACGTTGCCCCAATCAGACACAGTCCAATTCACATGCTGGCGGCACCACTTTAATCGTGCCCTTCTGGATTGGACGGATAAAGGAACACAAACTCGTGATACCCGGGCGTACAGAACATTCATGTGTAGCCTTCGATGAACAGAAGTGGCAGATATCGTCTTACTAATGGCCTCTGCAACCATAGATGTCACGCGTGTGGAGGTCGATCTTCGATTCCGCTTGGCTACAACAGCAATATATCGATCTTCCGAGGAGGTCGTAACCCTTGGACGACCAACTACAGGTCTTCGGACAACTGTTTGGCTGGTTTGGAATTGTTTCCATGATCGTGAAATGACGGAATGATGAACGCTGAAGAAAAGAGCAACATCTGTGATAGACTGTCCTGTTCCAATGCGCCCGACAGCCCGACAGCGCTCAGGATCTTCCATTCGTCTTCTGGAAGCCATAGAAACACGTCTAGCTTGAAATAAATCATACGAATGTTCTAAACACCTTTCATCAGCACTTACATGCAACTCCTGTAACCCTTCACAATGCCGGCTTCTTATAAGACTGCCTGTTTTGCATATTTCACGACGCGAAACCGTGATTGGCTGTTACCTAACATATTTGCATACTTCCTTCTACCTTTGCAGCAAATTTCAGTTTCTTTAATTCAGATTGGCTTACGAAAATTAACATTTTCCTCTCCGCGCTTAACTTTTGGAAGTGAGTGTATATATATTAAATACGACGATCAATGTATACAATTGATGTAAAAAAAATATATATATATTTATAAAAAACATCGTAAAGGATATTTTTATAGACAAAATAATGTAGAAGAAAATTTTCAAATTAAATCTAATAGGACATACTAAAGAATATAGTACAGTTAATATAGTACAGTTTGTGGAATATTTCTATTACTGTATTAATATTTTTTTGGATAATGTCCAATCGTCTGCCGCATTAGCAAGGGAAAAAATATTTTTCTGTCTATCTCATTGTTATGGACGTGACAATAAATTAATTTAAAGTACCAGAAAAAGAAATCACGTGATCAGCATTTAATAAATTAAATTCTAAAAATTAATCTATAAAAATTCACCAAAAATTAGAAAATGGAAGTAAAGATTCGAAAAAGATTTCATTTTAAAGGAATTTTTAGAATATTTCTCGTTACTAAACAGCTTAAAGTTACTAAAACAGCTTAAAAATTTAATTTAAAAAAATGTAAGAAGAATTTTTCAAAAATCTTTCTTAGTGCACCCCTACACTATAAGAAGGATCGCCATGAAAAATTTCATCCCTTTAGGTCCAGCGGTTTGGTCTGTGCGTTGTATGTCAGCCAGTCAGTCAGTTAGTTACGGAACTGTTTTATATATACACTCATGGACAAAAAAATTAGCGCACCAAGAAGGAGTCGTCAAAATGAAACGAAATTTTACATACGTAATAACTACTTTGATATAAGTAAATGATAAGAAAATCAAAGAAAAAGGATAATTTATTTCAGAGAAAAAGGCAAAAGAATGGAGGAGTTAATACTCCGTTGGACCCCTCTAGCACGAATGCACGATGCGATACGATCGGGCATTGAGTCATACAAGTTCTGTATGATGTCTTGAGACATTTCGTTCCATATTTTCTGTAACCTTGCCTCTAGTTCGTTCAAACTCGTCGGATGTCCAACTCGTCGTCCCAAATGATCCCAGATATGCTCGATTGGAGACAAATCTGGGGATCGGGCAGGCCAAGGAAGGGTAGTAACAGTGCGGAGACAGTCTTGTGACACCCTTGCCGTATGAGGCCGAGCATTGTCTTGTTGAAAAATGGCTCCTGGGAGCCGTTGCATGAGTGGCAACACATGTGGTTGCAGGATTTCATGAACATACCGCTGGGCTGTCATGGTGCCACGGAACAATACTAGGGGTGACCGTGTATTGTAGGCAATGGCACCCCATACCATCACACCAGCTGTGGGTGCGATGTGTCGCTGTACAGCAAAGGCACGATTGAAGCGTTCACCACGGGCTCTCCACACACGAACACGATTGTCATCACTGCCGAGATTGAATCTGGATTCGTCTCTAAAGACGACCTGGTTCCATTCCGCTGCAGTCCAGTTTCCTCGTGCGCGGCAAAACTCCAAACGGAGGCGTCGATGGGTGGGCGTCAAGGGCAGCACACGTAATGGGCGCCGCGATACCAACTGTCCTTCAGCCAGGCGCCTTCGTATGGTTCGAGAAGACACAGAGGCCCCTAGTGAAGGTGCTACCTGTGCCTGGATGGCGGCCGATGAAGCAGTTGGCTATACGCGTGCATTTCTTACGATGTGGCGGTCTTCTCGACGACTGGTCTGTCGAGGGCGTCCTGAGCCTGGTCTTCGTGTACATGACATCTCTCGGGTCCACTGGTCCCAACACCTCCCCACAACACAATCAGAGCGGCCTAATTGACGAGCTACTCGCCTAGCTGACCACCCAGCTTCCATCATCCCGACGATTCTCCCCCTCTCAAACTGCGACAACTGCTTATATTGTCTTCGAACACGGCGTAATGGCATGTCTATCTCAGCTCTTCCTTTGTAAATGATTCAGCACACTCAAACAAGCTTTGGTTACCTGTTTTATACTCCACAGAGTACGATGTTCAACGCCCTCTACCGGCTATACGTAATGCGCAATCACGCTGCATTTCTAATCATTTGCATATCTCCCCGACATGTACCTTCATAGCAAGTTTCGTTACGATCCCGCAATTATTTCTTGGTGCGCTAATTTTTTTGTCCATGAGTGTATAATGATAGAAATCTATGATTGATATTACAACTTGGTGAGATGTTCTTTCTATTTAAATAAAAAATTTTAATTATTTTGGGTAGTTCCGTAAAAACAAGCCATAAATTTTGAATACTTTTTGTGTCGCGAACTCGCAGAATCACATTATCTATTAATTTTTGTTTCACAAGAGGTCCCTAATCAACAAAAAGTTAGAAACGACAGTACTATAGCAATAAACTTTAGAATACATTACACACAAAAAATTGATGTCTGTGTACGGACATTTTTATATTGCTATTTTAGGTTATAATATCAAATTTTCATGAGAGTAAAAAAGTTTTATCTTTAAGTTGTTTCTAGCTTACCTATATGCCGAGTTGGAGCTACTTAGAGCCGTGCTACAAATACAGCATTTTTAATGCTGTACCATCTATGCGCACCCTGTTATATATCTGGACTTTTAGTATATTTACCTCGGAACTGAATTTTTTTTAATTTATTATACCATTATTAAAAGAATATATCTTAGATTCCGCGCAAGGTGAATTGCTCACTGAATTTTTTCACAGCGTTTTTTTTTTCAATTTTAATGTAGCTATCCCTTTGAAATTTTTTATTTAGAAACTAAATTCAGAAAAATTTCCCCTAAACAAAACATTCTGTAAGGAATTTTTTTTGTCCTGTAAAGTTAAAATTTTATAAATAAAATTTTTATAAATCCCAGAAGACAAATTTTTGTTTACTTCATTATTGCAAACTTATATATATATATATATATATATATATATATAAAACAGTTCCGTAACTGACTGACTCACTGACTGATATACAACGCACAGACCAAACTGCTGGACCTAAAGGGCTGAAATTTTGAATGGCGATTCTTCTTATCGTGCAGGGATGCACTAAGAAAGATTTTTTAAAAATTCTTCTTAGATTTTTTAAAATTAAATTTTTAAGCTGCTTTAGTAACTTTTTTTGAGTTTTCATTTAAAATAGTAATATGAGGGTTATAAAATTTATATCACGAGAAATGTGATAAAAATTCCCTTAAAATGAGATCTTTTTCGAATCTTTACCTCTATTTTCTGATTTTTGGTGAATTTTTAAAAATTTATTTTTAGAATTTAATTTATTAAATGCTGATCAAGTGATTTCTTTTTCTGGTACTTTAAATAAATGTATCGTCACGTCCATAACAACTAAATAGACAAAAAATATTTTTTTTTCTTGCTAATGCGGCAGATGATTGGACATTATCCAAAAATATATTAAAATACAATAAAAGATATTATATTCCTCAAACTGTACTATATTCTTTAGTATGTCCTATTATATTTAATTTGAATATTTTCTTCTACATTATTTTGTCTATAAAAATATCCCTTACAATTTTTTTATAAATATATTTTTTGGTTTGTTTTGCATCAATTGTATACATTGATCGTCGTATTTATTATAAATATATATATATATATATATATATATATATATATATATATATATATATATCTTTTTTTTTTGGCATTAATTGCATATATTGACCGTTGTATTTAATTTGAATGTACTCCGTAGCGAAGTGCGGGTTTTCAGCTAGTAAGTGTGTGTGTGTATATATATATATATATATATATATATATATATATATATATATATATATATATATATATATATATATATATATATCAGTGACACTTTTGTATGGCAGTTAGTCACTGCTCCGAAAAAAATTGTCTGTTTTGACGGGTTAAAAGGCTAGTTCAACCCCTCAAAATGGCCACTTTTAATTTTTTGAATCATTACTGACCGCTTTAAGAGAAGTTTCACTGTATATATATATATATATATATATGTCCATATATGTTCATATATGTGTGTGTGTGTTGGATCCTTCAGACATATCTCTGAGAACAGCCAAAAATTTCAGATATATTTCGGTAATGCATTTGTCTAAGCCTCAATGGATAGCAATAAAAAAACTATATATAACTTAAGAAATACCGTATAATATTGGATTTAAACAAAATTAATAAAAAAAATTTGGGCGACGGATTTTGTCAGGACTAACTATAATACAATAAAAATTTTTACTCAAATAAGTTGAGCTTTACAATTTTTGTGGCAATATAGCCCCGTATTTAAGAAAAAAAAAGACAACAGTTGGATCAAGCTTTTTAAGCGAGCCTAGAAGCTATTGGATCGAAGCTTTAAAATTTTTATGGATTTCACGACACGGCATAGTACACTTGAGGGGTGTGTGGGGAAAGCTCAAAAATTCGATTTCTCTCGTAATTTCTGTTGATGCTTAACAAATTCTAGACAATCCAATTAACGACAGTAAGAGCTAATCTTCTTACACACTAACTGCGAGTTGAAAATTAGATAGCTAGAACAGCTGTACAATACAATTACATGATCAGCAACTTAGCATAGCGGACAAGTACTGTATATTTGACAAAAGTCCAATATCGTAATTCTTTTTAAATTTACTATTTTTAATGGTTAGTAACACATTCAAGATAAACTAGCTACACAGTATGGCATATAACCATCACCTGCGCCTGAGGTAAGATAATTCCCAAGCCAAATTTTCCCCAATCTTTCATGGTAATTGACAAACTCCAGACATTCCATTCTACAACGACAGAAATAGTAAAGAGTCTTTCATAAATTCTACCGAAATCAGACATTTAGAGGATGATACAGTTGTATGAATAACAATCAGCATGACGCAAATAGCAAGTACCCTGGAGATGACAAAATTATTAAAGATTTTTTTTTTTAATCTGAATTTCTAGAGGTAATTGAAAATTCCAGTCAGTGAAGCCTAAGACAGTCGAGAGTAAAGCTTCTTCCCCGAAATGCGGTTCAAAAGTTTAAAAGCTAGATGATAAAATTGCATGACACACACCCTAGTAAGAGATGAACATTTGACCTCCCTTGCTAGGGTGTGTTTCATGCAATTTTATCTTCGTTTTGGGAAAGGTCGGAAGACCACAGAGAGAGAAGACATAGTTCAGACGGTTGCGGTGACTCTTTCGGGGGCTTCATCTTTTTAGATTAATGAAGCTCTAGAGAACTGGAGACTGCATCGGTAAAACAAGTTAGCTGGACAAGAAAGTTGAGCAAATAATTTTTTTATCAGTCAATGGTCCTGTACTATCAAAACCAGATTTGACTTGACTTTAATCGTCCACGGGCATTACATGGAGTATCAGGGGGTTTGTGAAGGCTCATAATATGTTACAATACAGAATGTTTAAATCCTCGGCAACTTAGTTGGCCAAATGTCAATGCTAGCTATTGCTCTCAAACGAGAATTTTGCTGGAAGAACTTTTCATACAGGTCTCATCTGCCCTCTTCAATCTTCCACTCTTTTCCCCCCAATGACTTAAAAAATATTTTAAGTGACCTGGATTCGAATTCTCCAAGATGCGAAGTTGTCATTTTAACGAACTTTAAATGGAAGCGGGGATAGTTCTTTGTGGTAGATTTAAGAGGGCAAGAAAAAAAAAACAGCTTTCATAAATGCATGGAACCAGATGTAGAGGATATGTAGAGAAATGACTTTTGTTTTTTAAAAATTTGACGTTGAAGCAGTTCTTTTTGACTTAACCTGGAACTTACTTCCAGAGAAGAAAAAAATATGAAATCGGTTGAGGCAGAAATTCTATTAATGTCTATTAATTATCTGTCAAGAAAATTACCTCATAGTATATTTATAAATTTAAATTATTACGAACAAGATGCGCTTACCCTGAGTTTCAAATTAAAATTCGATTTTTGAAGACAAAAATTAAAACAGAAGCTTTGCAGAATTTCTTCTCTTAAATCAGTTACAACTTTTCATGGGAAGTTTTTAAATGCAACCCGGCAATCAGCTAAAATCTTCTATACTCATATTCTTTGGTAAACTGTTGTATTCTATAGCTTACAATAAGACTAATTATGCTATGACACTGAAAATATAAAGCGAAATAGTTTCTCGGTTTTTGTATATTATAATTTCTTTGCTTTTTACGCTAAAAATGTTGAACTCTTGCATGAAAATTTTTATACAGGGAAACTTCTCTAGCCGACCACTGCTCTATACACCCTATTTTGTTCAGAACTAATTCACGACTCCATAGAGAATGGAAGAAACCTCTTTTCAACCGCCACCCCTGAAAACTGCCACTCTTTTTTGACTGTCCGCCATAGATAAATTTCCATAGACATTCAATACTCTTATATTGTCAGGTGTTATAGAATATCTACATAATCGTGAAGAGGATCACATGTCTAACTACAAGTCTACTGGCACCGATTCCTTCTAGTTCAGAGGTGTCCAACCCGTGGCCCGCGGGCCACTTGCGGCCCAAAGAAAGTATTAGTGCGGCCCAGAAAGAGAACTCAAATCGAAAATAAAATATCAATAGCCCGCCTCTACGGACTAAATGTTTTTTAGTCCCCACTTCAATTGACCCAGATATTGATACATTAGTTTCTCATATTCAATGCCAAATATCACATTAATTTTAATGACTCCTTTAGTTATCTTTATAATTATAAATAAAATTTATAGTGAAATGTTAACTATATTATACTTTTTTACTCATTAATTATTTTTAATGTTAAGAATATTTTTGTGCGGCCCAAAACAATTCGTTTTCTTTCAATGTGGCCCAAGGAAGCTAAAAGTTTGGACACCCCTGTTCTAGACGAAGTTTATAATCATCTTTGCTACTTTCTTTTGACAATATAAAACTCAGAAGTTTTTAAAAGCTGTCACCTAGAAATCAGTTCCCTGTTTTACTTCAGGCCGTACTGTAAAAGTTTTGACTTACCACCAAAAGTTATTCAATTGTCGAGCTAAGGTCTAAGATAGAGCAAAAACTTCCAGGTATTATACCAACCTCGTTACAAAGTTTCTCTGTAATTTTCAGCCTTAAAAGAACTGCATTCTCCGTCCATTTAATTATTTTTAATACGTAGCCACGCCTTTAAAATCTTGAACTTGTGCTTGGATTTTTTTTCCATTTTATTTCGTGATGGATTACGAAACGAAATTAATCATTCACGCTTCATTCTAGCCATGAATACAAGGAGCAAATATAAATTGCCAGATACGTAATACAATGCCAATTCTGGCAACCCTCCAGTGGCTTCTCAGAGTCAGCGTAAACTCATGATTTTTCATTGGATTGTTGCCCAAGCACGTTACATTTTGTCAACCCCCCTAGTCTCGCAGATTTTTCCTGCCTTTGTGAGCAGAAGGTCAAAATTTTTTGACTTTTTTTTCTCCAGAGAAAAAAAAATATGTATAAAAATCCCCCGCTTAATTTTTCACTGCTTCTTCAAAATCATGCGACAATCGTGAATTTTCAGCAGATGTAGAAAATGATTGTTCCAAGAAGTCACCTTAATTCTGTGACAAATGATTTATCAGCTCGGCTTTTGTGAGGCTGAAAGGAAATGAAGACCTTCGAAACGAAGATCGTTTCGTTTCCAGAATTTTCTCTCTCGACTTGTAAAATGAGGCTTCTCGTATTAAAATACTACTATCTTGCCACCAATAAGGTTATTACACTGGAGGCCGGAATTTACCGTGTATCTGAAGCCGAACAGAAAAATTTCTTACATCCTCTTCCTCTTAAATGCGTGTATCTTATTTTTAAATATGATAGAAGTTATGAATTTGGACTTTTGAGGGGGTGGGATTAAAAAAGGTCAAATTTACCTTCTTTATACCATGACAGTTGAATATCCTCTATGGAAATAAAAATACTTATTAATGGAAACACTTCTATCGCTCTCTCTCTTTCTCTTATATATATATATATATATATATATATATATATATATATATATATATATATATATATATACACGAGTGGTATTGTGGTGAGTGGAGTGGTTAGTTTAGGCTGCTACGGTCAACTTTTGCCAAACAAGGGCTAGTTAGCAAGGAACCTGGAGTTTAAAGCCGATATCAAACAGCAACAAACACCCATGCCCAAAATTGAATCTCAAACCCACAGGCTTTGAACTGCATGCCAACGTCCTAGCTATTCATCTACATGCTGGCGCGTTGTATATGAAGGAAATAACGTTATTATTACCCCAGTAATGACACCATATCTTCATCCTGTACCCTCTCAGATGAGAGGTTGAGCGTATGACAGGGGTTGCGCCAAAGTTTCTTAAGAATATGATGCACGTCAATTTTTTATCATAATTTTATTTCGGTAAGGTAAACTCTTTAACAGGGGGGGGGGACCATTGTAGAATCGTAAATGGAGAGTAGATGAGGAACAACAGGTTCGTCGAGAAAAAAAGGGGGTTTTCATGATTCTCTGCGGTTTACTTTATATTTTCCTGTGTATTTCGCTTAATATCTTTCTTTTCGCAACGTCAGACCACCTCTCTGAACAAACTCAGAAAGTATAATAGACCCCACAATGGCATTATTTTGTCCAACATCTGAACTCCCTTGGTGGTCAGGACGGGGGATGGCCGAATTGCTAGTGCGATAGCATTCAGTACCAAGTCTCTGCACAGTTGGCATGGATGTTTGTAGCCGTTCGGAATCGACTTTAAAGCAGCTGTGTACTAACCCTATCGGATACGCCCACCTCGATGTTAACCTATGGAGAAAATGTTTCGAAAGAATGCCACCTTGGAGTGAAAGATTTTTTTTTAATTGCACTCCACAACAGAGAAAAAAATTTTACACCTTGGACAGTTTTTCGCATTTAAAAAAAATACAAATAATATTTTAAAATTTAAATTATTCGGGGATAAAAATCTGGTATAGTGTGTTTTAAAAGCTCCTAAATTCCTTTTTTGGACGCAATTTATAAAATGAATCCTGTTGCAAGGAGCAGAAATGTTCAGGCTATCTGAAAATATCATTTTTATCGGATTATCAGTATTTATGTAGCTGTCAATAGTAGACATATTTTCTCCATAGGTGAGTGAATCACATGGGTTTAGTACACATCACCCTTAAAATGTGTCATTGTACAGTAATAACTGATCCCCATCTCTTTGATAACTCTGAAGTTATGAAAACTCAATTCCAAGTAAACAAGATCTCGTAACGCCACGTTATACACTTTCTATTCCAACAGCGGTTCCCTTAATGGACACTCAGAGAACGAGAAATAATTGAAAGGTCAAAGTTTGTAGACGGGGAATGGCAACGCTGTGTAGGGCGGCGTTTATTATTGTCATTAGGTCATTAGAGAAAAGGAGAACTGAATGTCAATAAGACGAAAATGAGTGGGCTTATTTTTCACCCTCTCATCTTCGCACCTTGGCGAGCGTTTTAAACCCGGGGAGTTGATGGAGTTGTAAAAAGGGTGAGTACTACCTAATGAATGGTCCACGCAGGGAACAATGAAAGCCTCTTCTTACATTGAAACAAATTATGCCCCTTCTTTCTTCTTTGAGGTTCATTTGGTGGTGAGCTACGAAGTAACATTTCTGCGAGTTATATGTTAATCCCACCCGCCATTGAAAAGAATGGTGGGGTTTAAATGTTACCCCTCGCCCTCTCTAGTTACAAATTCTTTCTGTTTTCCTTTTCGACATACGTGATTAGGAACAAAATCAGTAAAGTTAATAGTGAGGTACTGTTAGCTAAGTACCGACAATTTACTGGTGAAATAGCAAAAAAATGAAAGTTTCGTACTTTCTAGACACGCCAGAATTCTATATCAATTTTCGATACGAAATTAAATTACATTGTTAATAGAAAGATGTCTACCTGCGCTTAAAAATTCCAACAGAACGACTCAAGATTTGGGTGGAACACAGAGGTTGGGGAAATTCTGAGTCGCTGTATTAAGCGCTTTTGGATATCTCGGTTGTCCTTCTCTGAACACCCCTCTATAACAGCTGATTCTATGAAGTGCGTAACTAAACGCGAACAAGTAAATAAAATAAGCAATAATAAGGGAACTACTAAAGAAAAGTGAGTAATTAAGGAAAGAAAACAAAATTAAGAAGATTAAGTAAGAATAAGGGAACTAATAAAGAAAAGCAAGAATAAGGGAGGAAGCAAATTAGGAAAGATAGCCATTAATTGAAGAGTAATGTCGAATAAGTTTGTATATAAAGAGAAAAAAATATAAGCAATGGTAAATAAGAATCATAAAAAGTAAGAATAGGTGAACAAGAAAAATAAGCAATAATAAGGGAACAACTTAAGAAAAGTGAGTAGTTAAGAAAAAAACAAAATAAAGGAAATTAAGTAAGAATAAAGGAACTAATAAAGAAAATCAAGAATAAGGGAGGAAGTAAATTAGGAAAGATAGCCAATAACTGAAGAGTAATGTCGAATAAGTTTGTATATAAATAAAAACAGAGTATAAGCAAAGCTAAATAAGAATCATAAAAAGTAAGAAAATGTGAACTAGTAATAAAAAATAAATGAAAAATATTTCATGTAGTCTCTTCTAACGAAACTACCGCGGGTTATTAACGTAGGATTACTTATCGTTGCTTACCTCTTTTATAAGTATATATGTATCTATATAAATGTACGTATGTATATATATATATATATATATATATATATATATATATATATATATATATATATATATATATATATATATTATGTTTTTAATAACATTATTGTAAATCAGTTAGTTCGTATAAATAGGCTATGTTCTAAAGACAATAGGATTAAGCATATTATAGACTTGAAAGCTGTGCTAACTCGTAATAATTACCCAGTTAGTCTATCCAAAAACATAATTGGTTGTTTTTGTTTTAATGAATAGTTTGTTCTGTTGCATTAATAAGTTAAACATAACAATAGGTTAAAATAAAAATAATAACTACTAAAAACAAAAATAAAAACATAAGAAAAATAAAAAAATAATTAACTCATAGTAGTAACAATAATAAAAACTAAATAAATAAAGGAATAATAGTCTTAAAATATGGTAACCTAAGTAAGTTTGTAACTGAGTATCCACTACCTCAATGGTTGCAAGTTATATGACGTCAGTCATCTTGCGGTTACAAGTTCTTAACTTCCACTCTGACTAGCGCCAGGCTTGGTGTTCTTTGGTTAAGTACTTTTATTCAAACTTAATTCATTTATTATTCAATTCTTCTGTTAATAATGGATTGTACGGTGTCTGAGTGTGTTTATTTAATAGATCATACTCATCAGAAACAATCCATTGGTTTTTAGACAGTATTGACACCGCTGATGAAGAAATGCTGTCAAAAACCTTATTCATACTTTTCTTTACATGTTGGATGTTCCTGGCTTCATGTAGCTTTAGAGCTATTACTGGTTTTCTCTTTCATCTTATTCTTATTTATATATATATATATATATATATATATATATATATATATATATATATATATATATATATATATATATATATATATATATATATATATACATATATGTATGTCAAAATTTTGACGCATCTTGGTACTTTCCTGTTTAACTTGTTCAAGCGATAGACCGGTTTTAGCGCGCTGTTAAATTTATAACTCGCGAGGACGGATGGACGGACAGTTTTAGCGTCTGAAATTTTTCTTTCTGCAGGACCGTTATGGAGAAATGTAATCGTACGTCAAAAGGGAATGAGAAGAAGATAAGTATAAACAAACGAGCAAAAAGTAAGAATAAGTCAGCGGTTCAAGAGAAATAATTCAGAATATGCAAGCAGATGAAGACAAAGAAAGAGCGCTGATAAATAAGTATAAATGAAAATAGTAAAACTAAGTGAACTAGTAAAAAAAGTTATAAATCAACAGGTAATGAAAATAAATAAAATTAATAAACAAGTAAAAATTGGAAAACATTTTAAGGTTTGATTTGGTTTGCAGCGTTACGGTCAACTTTTGCTACACGTTGGTTAATTAGACCAGGAAAAACATTAAAAAAAATAGCATTAATTAAAAAAAGGTTATAAATTTAAAATAAAAATTTCCTCCAAGTTATGATACAAATATAAGACTGGGTCAGATCATAAAATACATATATTAGTTAAATATAGTAATGGGTGCCATCCCGAATTGTCTTTTGATACGCAATATAATAGTTAAATGGAACCATAATCGATTTGCAGATTCGTCTAAAGGCTTGAAATAAGGATGTGCATTGTTATGGGCTTCATCTCGTAAAGAAAAAAATCTGTGGTTAATCTAGGCTAGTTAAATTAAAAGCATATCATGCTGGAATAAAAACTCATTAATTCCTTTCCTGTACAAGGAAATGGGTGCCCTCGGCCCATACCTCGCGTATTTATTTACAAATACGGCACTGCGTCCCGAATGTAATAAATTATCAAATTTATATTGCCGGGGAAAAAACCTGTTGCGAGAGAAATATAGAATTTCATCAACGAGACGCAGAATAAAAATATACCCCATTCAACTCCAACACGCCTGAGATTAGAATCGGGGCGTCAGGCGCGAATGTGAACAGTGGGTTAACACAGATGAACTCGTTCTATTGAAAAGGGAGTGGCCAGTTTCATTTCATTAGTATCTTCAGTTATTAAACGGAAATAAAGCAGCAAGATCGTCGGTGCTGTTATCGACGCTTTATCGACTTGTCAAACGTAAATGAATAGGGGTTCAATCCGTATGTAGCTGACGACAAAAAGAGAGAAGGCGTAGGATGGGAAGCTAATGCTGAAATATTAGAATACATTCTTGGAAGAAAAAATAAAGATATTTTGTTTCTCGTTACCTGAATAAGAAACATTTTTGTTTCGTTTTTTTCTTTTTTTATACAACTGCTGAATAAGATGGATGATTTTTATTTCAGCAGTCCAAAGGGAAGCTGTTGTTTTTTTCGTCTGTTCGAAGCCAAAACAATTTGAGATTTTCCCTGAATAAAAAGTTGCCCTTTTAGGATTCAAGGTTACTATTACAGTCGAGCCCTGTTATTACGAACTTCAAGGGACCAAAGGTTTTGTTGGCTATATCCGGTGGCTCGCTATATCCGAACCGTTAAGAAAAATGTTAGTTCCCAAAATGTATAACTCATTAGTTGCCACGTATATTCAATAATGATGTATTGAAAGAAGGATAAAATCTATTAAAAATGATCATTAATGAATTAAATTGACTAAAATCGATTACATTAAACTGACACAATACTAATTAAATTAACTAAAAATGAAGACAAATGGAAATAAATGGGTTTTTATCTTTAATAGTTGCTCACTGTTTTGATACATAAATAATCGGTAATCTTCTGCTGACGTGATGCCGATTTCAAAAATTATGAATTTCTTTGTCCAATACATCGAATGACTCCAACACTCTTTCTTCCACTGTTTGTGTAGACAAAAACATTAATTACACTCGTCGCTGCTGTAGCATCTGAGATGGTGGAGATTTCGTCATTTATGTGCCCCTCTTCATCAACATCAGATGCAGAATATTTGATTTCAGAAAGATTCATTTTAATTTCTTCCACAATATCTTCATCAGTCGGATTTTCACACTTAATGACTTCATAATCACATGTTTCGAACAATTGCATGTCACAATCTGAGAATGATGAAATTTTGTGCTTTACTATCCACATCAAGATAGGCAAATCTTCATCATCTTTTTCTTCAACGTTCTTTGCTTCTTCAGCATTCGTTGTATCTTCAACATTCTTAAAAAGTTTAAAAATTAAAAAATTTCAGTTTTTGACTGAAAAAAATGTTCGTTATAGCCGATTAAGATTTCGGAGGTTCGCTAGAAAAGGATATATTAGCATTAAATACAATAGGAAAATGGCGGGACCAAAATTTTCGTTCGTTATATCCGGGAGTCCGTTATATACCAGGTTCGCTATAACGGGGTTCGACTGTATACGCTTGTATATCACTTACTAAACACTTGTGGAATACGCATACTAAAACTTTAATATAAACAGGGAAAGCAGCGTAAATTTCCAGATGCACATCGTGGGAGGCGGAGGCATGAAAGGAATATGTCCGAAAGAGGAACAGAAGAGAGAAACATTATGACCGCAAAGGGACACGCCCGAGAAAGCAACGAACGAAGCAGGATGGTGTAATAAAGGCGGGAAAATAGAACAGAGAAGATGGAATTACGACATGTAATTAAGATGTAAGATCAAATAGTTGAAAGCACGCAGGAGTGTGGAATATTAAAAAACGCAACTGACTAAAACACAACTGAAGGCTACACACATCTATGCCAACAGTGGGACTCGAACCCACATGCAAAATTTTATCTCTTTATTTACAAACATTGTGCAGGGGCTTGGGGTGCCTTGTGTGGATGACAGATCTGTAATGTTTGTCCGGCATCCTCGAGCCCCACAGCAATAGAAAGCACCGGACCTGGGAAATTAACCTTCGTCTGCATATTCAGGTTTTGTTACGTAGCGGCTGGTCTTCAGGTGTCCATAGGCGTCAATAGAGAATTACAATCATTGTGCGATGGGATTTTCCCCCCTAAAGTTATTTGCAAAGATCACTACAAATAGTTTATTTGCAAAGATCACTACAAATATAAAATAAGCCTAAATATTTTTGAAAAATTTCTTTAGAAAATTTTTAAGCTTTAAATTTTAAGGTTGTTGAGATTTTGATATAACTACTGAACCAATGGCTATGTTTCTACATTTGAGTAAAAATAGGTTTAAAATCATTTGTCTTCAAGTTCAATAAATATACTACGCATAATTTTTTAACTTCTACGCATACATTTTTAACTTTAGGGCAAATAAATCCACTTTTATATGATTAATTTTTGCTTCAGGAGGAAAAACAGTTCAAGATTTTTTTTTTCCAAAATCAAAAATTCTGAAGAACGTTTAATAAAAATTGAACAAAGGATTGCTGTAGAAATCGTCGTAGTGTTACCTTCCAAGAAATTTTATATTCCTCCTCTCAACGATGGCAAATCGGGAAAAATACCTTTCTGCGTGAAACTCAAATGTATGAAGCCGTACAGATGTATGGCATCAGGTAAGTATAGACAGAATAACAAATTGCATCAGGAAACACTATCGCAGAGATAAGCGGTTTGCGAAATTTAGTTATGATAGCTCTATAATATGTTTTAAGCTAAGAAAATAAAAAAAAGCTTTTTTGAGACCTTTGTGTCACGTACCAACTTAAGGGGGCACACTACCCTTTGACTACACTGAAATGACCGTAAACATGATCGAATTCGAGCTACTGAAACTCCAATAATAATAATATATATATATATATATATATATATATAATTTTTTGTTTTATATCAAAATTATATATATATATATATATATATATATATATATATAATTTTTTGTTTTATATCAAAATTACAATTCTTCAGTTATATTTTATACAAAAATAGAACTTGTAAATCGATAAATAATTTTTAGATTTTATTTTTATATGTACACATTACTATAAAAGGGAAAAAATCATTGGATGTTTCGCGCATCATAAAATTAAGAAATATGCAGACAGAAACTATTTTTTGGTCAAATTAAATTAATAATATACTCAAGTTTAATGTAAAACCAAAAAGTATTCAAAAAATATAGTTTAAATTTAAAAATTTACATAAAATTTTTAAAATATTTAAAATTTAGGAATTTTTTAAAAACATTTTCAAGTGTAAAAAATTTTTTTACAAATTTTTTTTTGGGGGGTTATAGTATGTAAAGAATCTTAAAATACAAATCTGATAGAAATTTTGTGTGTCTAGCACACATAGTTTGGGAGTAACAGTGCGCGTAATCCAAAAATTTACATATTTGAGAAAGCTGAAGTTAAAATTGGAATATACATGACCATGGCAACAGAGTGAGCTTTACATAAACTCTCATAACTCGAGAAATAATGCGAATTTTTTTATGCGGTTTTTTTGCATATTGTTCAGAAATGTCCCAAAAATCAGAATACAGCAAAAACCAAAAATCGAATTTTTTTTTTTTTTGAAATTTTAAAAGGTGGTGTGTCCCTTTAAACGAACAATAAACGCGCTTCTGACCAAAAAGTACTAAAAGTTTTTTTTCGCTTCAACAAAATTCTTATCTAAAATTTAGATTATATTTTTTAAATATGCGCATATCAAGTATAACATTTTCAGTTTGGTTATGATTATTTTAAGTAACCACCAGTCAATAGTAACCTTGCGATATACCCTCGAAACGAAGAAAATGCATACCGTATGCTAATTAGGCAGTTAGGTGCGTGTTAGGCCGTCTGCACACGGAGCAACTCAAAAGAAACTGATAACTGACTCCAATCACAAACTAGTCCGTGATGAGTCGTAACCTATGTAATTGAATGGGGCCACACACACGGCGCAACTGGTCGCAAACCCGTCGCGACGGGTTTGGCAGAGAGAGACTCCTTGGAATAACGTGTTTATCATTAAAACATGTCACTGAGCATGCGCAGAAACAGTGTTTCTGAAGCCAGATTTAAACATGCCACTGAGAATGTGCAGAAATCGATTTTTTTTAATTGTAAATTATGGCGAATTAATAGAAATAGCGGTTACAAAAACCAAATTTGACAAATCTACAAATTGCAATCTTTTGTTTAAGACCAAAATGAAGTAAATTGATGCAGTCGTTTTCTCTCATGGACTGCCCAAAAAGTCGGCTTTGCAACTTAAATATAGAGATTCAAAATGCATTCAAGATGTCATAAGCAAAGTCTAGTGTTGAAAAATCTATATATTTAAGTTGCTAAATCGATTCTTTGGGCAGTCCGTGAGAGAAAACTACTGCATCAATTTACTTCGTTTTGGCCTTAAACGAAAAATTTCGATCTATAGATGTGTCGAATTTGGTTTTTGTAACACCAATTTCTACTAATTAGCTTTAATTTACAATTAAAAATTGCTCTCTGCGCATGCTCAGTGACATGTTTAAATCTGGCTTTAGATACTCTGGCTTTAGATCTGGCTTTAGAAAAATTTGTAGACTTCTGTGAAGTGTGGTTCCTGCCAAAATCAGTAGCCAGAGTAGCCGCCATTGTTGGAGATCACCGCTGCCACACGCCTCGGCATTGATTCAAAGAGACTTTGGATGAGTTCTTGGGGTACAGCAGACCAAGCAGCTTCCACACGTTGCCAAAGTTGATCTGCTGTGGCAGCTGGGGATGGAATCTGGGTCAATCGTAGAGCAACCATGGACCACATGTTTTCTATCGGCGAAAGATCCGGAGAGCCAGGGAAGCAATTCAATCTGACGATTGACGAAGAACCGTTGGACAATGCGTGCCACGTGTGGTCGCGCATTATCCTGTTGAAATATGGCTGTGGGCAAGCCCTGAAGGTAAGGAAGGACAACTGGCTCCAACACCTCGGAGATGTAGCGCTGGCTGTTTAAAGTACCGGCAATGCGTACTAGAGGTGTGCGAGAGTGATATCCAATACCGCCCCATACCATAATACCCGGTGCAGGACCAGTGTGGCGATGTATAACGCAGCTGTTCAGCGTCCTCTCTTCACGGTGTCTCCAGACTCGAATGCGACCATCGTGGTGTTGCAGACAAAAGCGTGACTCGTCAGTAAAGACAATTTCATTCCATTCTGCCGTCCACATCCTTCTGTCATCGCACCATTGGCGGCGGAGACGTCTGTGGTTCTGCGTCAAGGGTAGACAAAGCAATGGACGTCTTGCGGACAGACCACTCTGCTGTAAACGGCGTCGAATGGTACGCGCAGACACTGGATGATGCGTTACAGACTGCATGTGCTGTGCTATGGTTCGTGATGTGACTGAGCTATCCGTCACTGCCATGCGCACAATTTGCCTGTCATCACGTGAAGTGGTGCGCTGAGGTGGATGCGATCGAACACGCCGGTCCGTCGTACCCTCCTGCATCCAACGATCACATATCCGCATTACAGTTGTTTGGTTTCGTCCAACACGACTACCGATTTCCCTGAAAGATAATCCACAATCTCGGTAGGCCACTATCCTTCCTCTGTCGAACTCGGATACTTGATCAAAAGATGATCGCTGTTTTCGACGAGGCATAATTGATCGTTTTTTTAAAAAAACCACAAGAAAAACACAATTGCCGAACTTGAAATCGTCGAAATCTCCAAGCCTTAAATAGCGCTTTGAAGTGGCGCCACAGGCGCGCGTGCTGTGCGTCTGCGCTGAAATTCTAATCATTTGCATATCTCACCTCCGCTAATGCATGTTGTAAATTTCATGTTATTTGCATGTTTCCTTCAGGGTGTTGCATTTACAGTGGCCAGCAGTGTAGAATAAAACCCGGCAGAAATTGTTTATTTCATGCTGTTGAGTAACCCTATTTCTTTTTATGGGGTTCAATAGTAATTTTTTAAAGTGTATTTCTCTGTTCTTAATATTATGATTTTCAACATTTGGCAATGATTTGTTGAGTATAATTTGTGCATTAGTACATTCATTTACTATCCAGCCGTCATGTTTTGGTGGGTACTAACTAGTTAGATTTTAAACTGCTCGATGGAGTAAGATGCACTGAACCGAGAGAATGTTTCGAACTGTCAGAAAAAAAAGATTAAAAAAGGTTGGGATAGAGTAAGAGAATATTCATAAAGTACTTCTTTTCTAAATTTTTACTTTAACCTAAATTATTACTAAATTATTTGTTTTGTTTCAGTACTTCATTCACAGGTTTTTACCTTTAGACCCATCTCCCGGCTGAGACAAATAGCATTAAATCATCAGCGCAGGTTGAAAAAGCGCAAATGCAGGTTAGGTATATTGTGCCCGCATATCTTTCTTTAACGAGGTATCATTCTTCTTTCCTTTCATTTTACTTTTTTTTTCCACTTTCCCGCAACAGGAAAAAAAAAGAGAGCCAACACATTTCCAGCGTTTCTTCTTCACGGCAGCAACAACGAGGGGAAAAAAAAGCCTAAAAAACGAGTATGTTATACGATCCTCCACCCTGCGAGAGCTTGTTAAGTCGCAACCCCCAACCTACCTGCCAATAATTAAAAAAGCCCCTGGACGCTGGCGGGCGAGTTCATTAGCTCCGGCTCGCACATTTGGCACACCTGTGGAGGGGCGAGTGCTGCCTATAAGGCCCTTTTTTGAGCGAGAAAATGCGTTATTTTATGGGAGTCGTTAGCCGGTGGGGACTTGAGTGAGTTACAGCGGCGCGCCACCCGCGGTGGTTCCAGAAGCTGCGCTGGATACAAGACGAATCGGTGTTTTTCGGCCGTGTTTTTGTGCCCCGTCTCCCCCCTTGCTCTTCCATTCGCAATGGAAGAATTTTTTTCCAAAGCTTGAAAAAGGCAAGTTATCTAGCGAGCGCGTTCAGCGGCAGTCAAAGACCTCGGTGTCGCTGTCATCAGGTCTTCCTGTGCATGACGTGGCAGCTGAACGCATTGGAGACAACGGAAACCCGCATGCGGATTGGCTTTGCGACTTTACAGGGGATGGAATTTATCCTTGCCACTGAGCCAGTCTACAGAAGAAGGAACTGAATATTGCCCACACAAATACTAGATCCGCATTAAAATGACGCAAATTTCATTAACACCGCTCTGGCGAGAAGCCAGGGAATCTACGGCATGTTCAACTGACATGGTCCCAAGCATTTTCTTTTATATTATTTCCTTTAAATTTTTTATTAGGCTTTTACTTTTATATTATATTACCTATATTTCTTTTAACATATTCATTTAAGGGTGGACGTTTAATTCCCATTATATAATTAGTATTTTAAATAGGGGTATCATTTTACTGTACACAATTTATCCTATAACTAGCTGAAAACCCGCACTTCGCTACGGAGTACATTCAAATTAAATACAACGGTCAATGTATGCAATTAATGCCAAAAAAAAAAAAAAAAAAAAAAAATATATATATATATATATATATATATATATATATATATATATATATATATATATTTATAATAAATACGACGATCAATATATACAATTGATGTAGGAAAAAATATATATATTTATAAAAAAAATCGTAAGGGATATTTTTATAGACAAAATAATGTCCAATCGTCTGCCGCATTAGCAAGAAAAAAAATATTTTTTTGTCTATTTAGTTGTTATGCACGTGACGATAAATTTATTTAAAGTACCAGAAAAAGAAGTCACGTGATCAGCATTTAATAAATTAAATTCTACAAATGAATCTTTAAAAATTCACCAAAAATCAGAAAGTAGAGGTAAAGATTCGAAAAAGATTTCATTTCAAAGGAATTTTTATGATCTTTCTCGTGATATAAATTTTATAACCCTCAAATTATTATTTTAAATGTAAACTTAAAAAAAGTTACTAAAACAGCTTAAAAATTTAATTTTAAAAAATCTAAGAATTTTTCAAAAATCTCTCTTAGTGCACCCCTACACTATAAGAAGAATCGCCATACAAAATTTCAGCCCTTTAGGTCCAGCGGTTTGGTCTGTGCGTTGTATGTCAGTCAGTGAGTCAGTTACGGAACTGTTTTATATATATAGATTAAAAAAACTATACTTTAAAAAATGCTGAAATTTTCCTCTGAGGATTTCAGTATTCTTTGTCAAATTGCTAGAAAAATTATACATACCAAGGTGATGAAAAGTGTTTTAACCTTAATTTGTTCTTTCATATAAAGATCTTCAATCTTATCTCACATTGTCGGGCAAACTATAGATTTAAGATGACAAGAAATTCATACATACGTGCCTTGTTCTTTACTATGTGGACTGCTATAGGGTTTTCAGTAAATTTTAAGGTGAGGTAAATTATAAATACCAAGGTGACGAAAAACTGCACTAACTCTGTTTTGTTTTCTCGCTCGTGGACTTACTCTACTATACTCTACTTCAACTATGAATCAAAATGCCCAGATTTGTTGTAAATCTGAGAGAATCGTTTCGAGTCATAAGCTCTTTAAAATGTCCACCTCGAACTTGTTTTACAACTGGGTGGTTGGCTGTAAATGGTGAAAGGTTTGGTTTGGTTTGGAACTCTACGGTCATTTTTTTTTTGGCTACATGAGGGCTAATTAGACCGGGACCTGCAGTTTAAACCGATTCCGAACGGTTACAAACATCCATGCTAAGAGTGGGACTCTAACAAATGGACTGGTACCGAAAGCCTAGTCATTCGACCATCGTCCGGCGTAAATGGTGAAAAAAAATTAATCAGAAGGAATTTGACACCGAAAGCATAAAAACCTGTAGTCGATGTGTCTATATATTGCTGAAATTTTGTTCTTTGTGAGAAAAACAATTTTACAGACATATACATGGGATTTCCATATTCACGTAGTCATTGTGGCCCTAGGTAAAATCAAAATGGCTTGATTTTAAAATTCTGGACTTGACGACAATATTGAAATACTGTGAAAACATAATATTCATACATTCTTAATCCTAAGAAATCTAAAAAAGATATTTTAATGGTAAAGGCCTATTTGTCTACTTCCCGATAAAAGTTCCAAAGCTATAAAATATAAGTCTGCTATGTACTAACCCTATTGGATTCGCTCACCTCAAAGTTAACCTACGGAGAAATTCGTAAATCATGCCGACCACTGCGAATGCATAAACGGCAAGGTTATGTATATAAGTCACATTAACTAAATAAAACAACTTAGGTTCAAAAATAACATAGTTATTGCCTAGCCATATCCGTGGCAACAGACTCTCTACTTGGAGGTCTAAACCAAATTAAATTTTCGAGCTGGCCGTTTCCGGTTCCAGTCGACTTTTACCTTTCTGCATTTATTTCTGATTACAAGCAAAGTTAAATTACAATACATTTCTAACCTACGGAAAAGTTAAATTACAATACATTTTTAATCTACGGAGAAAATTTGTCTACTATTGACAACTACATAGATGCTGATAATCCAATAAAAATGACATTTTCAGAGAGCCTGAGCTTTTCTGAACCTTGCAACAGGATTCATTTTATAAATTTCGTCCAGCAAAGGAATTTATAATCGTTTCAAACACACTAGACCAGATTTTTTACCAGAATAATTTAAATTTTAAAATATTGTTTGCATTTAAAAAAATGCCCCAAGGTGTCAAATTTCTTTTTCTTTTAAGGAATTCATCTTTAAATTCAAGTCGGCAATCCTTGGACACATTCTCTCCATAGGTTAACACTGAGATAAGCAAATCCAATAGGGTTAGTGCACAGCAGCCTTAACATGTAATATCTACATTTACTTGACTCGGAACGTATTGTTTTTAATAAAGTCGATTCGCGCCCCCATAAAGTCTACACATAGAAAATTTAAACTATGTCAAATATTCCCCTATGGGGAAAAAATTAAATTAATTTACCATTTCGTTCTCTGATATTGAGGCCAGATTATTTTTTTTATATAAAACACGAAGTGGTTTGATCACTACGTCAACTGTAGGTCAATTTGTTCGTGTGTTAAATCTAAATGTATAAAACTATTATATCTATGGCATTAGAAAATTTTCAAACGCACTAGCATAAAGTCCCATACGTCTGATGTTTGAAATATAATTTTATATTTAGTATTTCTTATAATATACTAAGCTGTTTCCACAGCTGTTGATGTTAATACGCCGAATGTCTAATGTTAAAAATATAATACTATATTTAGAATTTCTTATAATATATTAAGCTTTAGGCCTCCACAGCTGTTGATGTTAGTGTTTCGATTTACTCTTTTTCAAAACAACGCAGTCTGGATGTCCACGATGATTACTTTGTGTAACGGGTTTCCGTCTAGCGGCTGGCACGAATGTCAAACTCTGCTTTGAACTGCACGTTCAAAATTGTTTGTCAACAGATAACAATTAGAAAAAACTGGCTAACGATTAGGCCGTCTGCACACGGAGCAACTCAAAAGAAACTGGTAACTGACTCAAATCACAAACCAGTCCGTGATGAGTCGCAACCTATGTAATTGAATGGAGCCACGCACACGGTGCAACTGGTTACAAACCGGTCGGACGGGTTTGTAACCAGTTGCGCCGTGTACGTGGCTCCATTCAATTACATAGGTTGCGACTCATCACGGACTGGTTTGTGATTTGAGTCAGTTACCAGTTTCTTTTGAGTTGCTCCGTGTGCAGACGGGCTTAGTTGACCAGTGATTGAGTGGCCGCGGACGTTTTTTTTTCCGTTTCGGTAGTCCAGAATGCCCCCAACTGCAGTTTTGTGACTGACTGAGCAAGATTTTCGATTGGTTTTCCAGCATGTATCATTATAACGGAGTATTTTCTGTTCTGAATGATATCCCAGGAAACTACCACTCTCGCTAGGGGATCACCGTAATAGGTTAATACAAAACAGGTTAATACAGTAAAATCATTATATGGCTTGATGCAGAGGTCAGCACATGTGTCGGAAACCAGAGGCTCCAGATTTCAATACAATGGTTAGCAAAGTTGCTTCACAAGAACAGAGACCCATGTATTGTTCCAGTTTTAGATCACTCCTTATTTTTGAGAAAAATAAAAATATACACTGTATACACAAATTTACAATAGTAAAATTTTATTTGAAAATTCAGAAAAAAATTCATAAAAAACACTTTTGTAAATTAAATTTGAAGATAAAAGACAGTTATAGATTTTTTCAAGGAGGTTTTAATTTAAACGACTTTTTTTACTGTATTCGGTGATAAAAGAATTTGAACGACTAACTGCACCGCTAAATTTTAAAAATACAAAGCTATATCCCAAATTTCGAAAATTTCAAATCCAGTTTTATATTTTGTAATTTTTTTTTCAATTTCTAATTCTGAAAATCAGTTTTATAGTTTTATGACGTCACTATTTCTGCCCCCAACCTCTCCTTGTTTCTTCTACACCTGCCTCGAAAACAGACAGCACCGGGCCTCAGGTAGCCTAGTGGTAGCGTGTCGCCTTTCGGTGTTGAGGATGCTCGGATCAAATCCCGACAAGCGCCATTAAATACCTCCGTTTCTAGGCCGGATATGGGCACGTTAAATTCGTAGACTGGAAAATCATATGCTGTCAGAAAGGGTGGGAGAAGGTACGGTCCCTCTAGATGTCGCCCCAGGGGGTTGTTCGGTCAAAATTGAGGTGGCACATGGTTAAATTGGACCCTGACCCTTGTGGGGCCATTAAAACCGGAGCCGCACCTCTCTGCCCAACACCTGTATGGACCTGGTTTTGAATAATTCCTGCCAGAGGCATTACAAAAAACAAAAGACAGCACCCTTCAAGTGAGAGATAAAAGTCCTTAAAATTGGGGGGACTGAAGTAACCATCATTATAACCGTAATTGTGCGTCTTCCTGGTTTACCTACCTCAAAACCTATTGCATTTCCCCAAAATTAAGATGAGATCCAAACATTTTACGGGTAGAGCACAGCGTTTTTGGAACACTGCTAGCCTGCATCAGTATTCATTTTAACTGGCTATTCCGCGTGTTTCTAAATCGGAAACTTTTAACACGCTGTCGTCCGCATGATTCAGAGGGCGAATTTATGCGTGGGTTCAGCCCTCGACTCGTTTAGGAAAGAAAATGCGTTATTTTATGGGAGTCGTTAGCTAAAGAACTTGGGTAAGTTACGACGAAGTGCGAACTGCGGGGGTTCCAGAAGCTACTCCAGGTACGGAGACGTATTGATGTTTTTTGCTGTTGGTTCTTTCCTTTTCTCTGCTTGTGAATGAAGGGACGGAATATGTCTGCTCAGCAGATGTAAATTGACCTGATTGCTAAAGGAATTGGCCTGATTGTATGTAAACCGAGGAAAAGACCAAATTTTTTGTGGTAAATAACAGAGATCTTGGTCTAACCCCTGCGACGAAATAACACAGCTATTATTCACGAAGAAGAAAAATTTTATTCACATTGAAACGACGAGGTACAACACTTAGGCCGTCTGCACACGGAGCAACTCAAAAGAAACTGATAACTGACTCAAATCACAAACCAGTCCGTGATGAGTCGTAACCTATGTAATTGGATAAAGCCACGCACACGGCGCAACTGGTTACAAACCCGTCGACGGGTTTGTTACATAGGTTACGACTCATCACGGACTGGTTTGTGATTTGAGTCAGTTATCAGTTTCTTTTGAGTTGCTCCGTGTGCAGACGGGCTTAAACAGCACACACATATATCACACAGGACAAATTCGTGAAGGTAGGTCATGTATTGGACGAATATTCACCGGCACGAATAAACACTAGAACGCAAAATCACTTGCATATAATTTAAAAAGAAAAAAACAGAACACGTGGACGGTTCTAAGTTGGGGGGAGGGGGTCACGCACACTCGACGGAAAAATTCACTTGACTGCAAGTTGTCAACTCGTTCGACACCTACTGACCTCCCTCACTTCAGTTCTGTTCCTTCATCAAAACTATCGTTCCTCATTTCACCTCCGTTCATCAGAATCGGAGATCCTTTCAGTTCATCACCTCATGTCAGTCAAGTCAATCGAGAAATCGTCAAACCTCCTTTAAGATAAATAATTATACCTTTTAAAGGGCCGAGCAATTTAAATAGCTGGGTACAACCATATCGGACAGTACTGATTTCAACCTTGAAATTAGTAACAGACTATTGGTGGCAAAGAGGCGCTATTTCCGTTCGAGATGTCAACTAAAATCAAAGTTAATTTCTATAAACGCAAAAATTAATCCATATAAAACTTTAATAAGACCGATTATTCTTCCTGGCTGTGAATGCTGACCCCTAAATAAATCTGACGAGAATAAACCCTTATTTTTGAAGATTCTACGTAGAATCTATGGTGCAGTACGACAAACTAACATCTGGAAAATTCATTATAACCATGAATTAACTGTATGTGTGACTAAGGCCCCTGAGGCTGACAACTGTCACACCCCAGTCTGGTGTACTTATGAATACAAGAAAACGATGACACCGGCGATGGTGGATAGATTGCAGCTCCCCTTTCTAGACAGGACTCCTTTTGCAGATGGAAGACTGACGAGTTCCCCAGAATACAACCAAGCCTTATGCGAGAATCGAACCGCGCCCCCGGCGTGACAGGCTGATGCCTTAACCACTTAGCCACTGGACAACACCATGAATTATACCTTAAATATAGGCAACCAAATATAATAAGGGTAACTAAATCTTGTTGTATCAGATAGCTCGGCCATGTTTATAGATATGACGACACTGACCCAGTTAAAAAAAAACTGACTTTTTATAAAATGGAAGGTACTAGAAGAAGGGGGAGACCCTGTACTAGATGGATTGATTGTGTCGAGAGAAATCTTAAGATCTTTGGAATGAACCGGTGAAGAACATTGGCGTCTGATCAGGCTGGTTGGAGAAAACTGAAAAGTACTGCTTTGGCCTGTACCAGGCTGTAGTGCTGAAGAAGATGTAAATTAATGAGAGTAACACGACTCTGGCATTCAGTTTACTGTATTACAAAATAGTCTTCACCAAACAGAAATGGACTGGTAATAAAGTTTTGAGATTGGAAGACAAGTATTCCTTATTTTTTAGCATGCATTAGAATTTCAAAAGGTTACAGACAGGAAAAAGGGTTACAGAAGGTTACAGATAGAAAACATTTACTGCATTTTAGTATGCATTAGATTTTTAACATTCGTACAAGAGTAACTAATTAGTGTTTTACTCATAGGAATTCTTTTTTCTAATCAGCAAGTTTTGAAAACCACAGAACTTTCTTCGTTTTAACATACATTGCTTTTCTCCTTATGACATATGAGCCGCTCACTTGCCGAATCGGTTAAGGCTGCTGTGTACTAACCATATTGGATTTGCTCGCCTCAGTGTTAACCTATGGAAAAAAATCCGTCTACTATTGACAGCTACATAAATGCTGATAATCCAATAAAAATGGTATTTTAAGAAAGCCTTAACTTTTCTGCTCTTTGCAACAGGATTCATGTTATAAATTTTGTCCACTAAAGGAATTGACGAGTGTTTCAAACACACTATACTAGATTTTTTCCTAAAATAATTTACATTTTTTTAAATATTATTTGCATTTTTTTAAATGAAAAATGTCTCAAGGTGTAATTTTTTTTATTACGGAGTACAATAAAAAATATAAATAATAAAAAAAAGGTGTTTCAATCCAATATCGGCAATCCTTGGACACATTTTCTCCATAGGTTAACATTGAGGTGAGGAAATCCGATAGCGTTGGTACACAGCAGTCTTAAATATCAGCAAATCACTAGTAATAATAACTATAAAAAACATGTTTTAATAAAGTTTTACGTCCGTACTCTAGATTTGACTGAAAAAAGGTGAAATCCAAGACTCAATTCACATAACTCCCCGCAGTGGATAACGCTTGTGCCACTTTTCTCCCCACTTTTCTTTTCTGATATATGTAACACAGGCCTGTCGTGTTACATATACCAGGAGAAAAAAAAACATGCTCAACACTCCCCAATTTTACTACAAAACGAGAGAACCGCTTAACAGAGTTACCATTCCGAAATGTCCTTCTCACCTCCAGCTGACAGTTTACGTCGCTCTCGAATCAAACGCACTCAAATAACGCCCACGGAAAACTGTGTCTTCGACTTGCATTAAACCAACTAAACAACTTCTTTCGGCGCTGTCACGACGAGTTTTTCACCCCAGTGGTTAGCTTTCGATGACACGCTAATGATTTGCCTTCGAGACTCGACAGCCTCAATTGGACATATCACCAGTCATGTCACTGGAGACAGAGCCCTTAGTATTTAGTAGTTAGTTGGGTTTTTTTTTACTGTTGGTGTTCGGTCGGATTTTACAATCGATTCGTAAGATCGGATGAATACTGAGGTCCTTAGACTCGGAACAAGTAGAAATTTCATCCTTTGAAGGGGTGTTGTATCAACTGTTGATATCCAATTGAAACCGACGGTATTTTTCGCGGTTGTATATTAAGACGGTGCGTTAATGTTGAAGATCTTCATCTCGCATGTTAATCTATGGGAAATTTTCCTCTCGTTAGTTTTCTTATCACAGACTAGATGAATACCCGTGCTTCACTATGGAGTACATTTTAGGATAACTACAATGAAAAAATAAAAAAATTGCTTTTTAGAGGATTTCCTTTTAAACAATACCTTTTTGTTTCTTCATTGGACGTAACTAATATTACCAGCCTCCTCCGCGAACTTACGTGTGAGCAAAGTACGTAAAACTGACGGTGGGAGAAATAATTTTTTCTTAAATCTAAGCCAGCGTATTTTAAAATTTTGCCTTGAGACTTATTTATCGTCATGTCGAAGCATACTTTGAGGGGAAATTGCAGTTTCATATATACGTTTCATTTAATATCCATAAAGCATACTAATTTGAATTAAATTCTTAAAAAACTTCCATCTCAGTTAGTCTAGTGGTTAAATTTCATCTTTTACTGTATTTTAATATTTTTTTGTCAATTTATTTCGTTGTTATGCACGTGACGCAAAATTATTTTAAAGTATCACAAAAAGAAAAGAAATGTCGTGATCAGCATTTAATAAATTCATTTCTAAAAATTAATATTTAAAAATTCACTAAAAATCAGAAAATGGAGGTCAAGATTCGAAAATGATTTCATTTTTAAGGAATTTTTATGATCTTTCTCGTGATATAAATTTTATAACCCTCAAATTATTTTTAATGCAAACTTAAAAAATGTTACAAAAACATTTTAAAAATTTAATTTAAAAACATCTAAGAAGACTTTTTCAAAAATCTTTCTTAGTGCACCCCTACACTATAAGAAGAATCGCCCTGCAAAATTTAAGCCCTTTAGGTCCAGCGGTTTGGTCTGTGCGTTATCTGTCTGTCAGTCAGTCAGTCAGTGAGTCTGTCACGGACCTGTTATATATATATATATATATATATATATATATATATATATATATATATTTGCAAATGCGTATTTTAGTATTCAGCTTTCTGCTTTGGAAAATGGATTTTTTAAAGCAATGCGCTTTTTCAAAAGTCTTATGATTTTGATTTTTTCTCAAAATACAGGTATAACTTTGTAGCGAATAGCGTTGGTAATTAAATTAAAATTTTACATATATACAAGTATATTAACCATATTATTTTCCTATTAACAACACTAGTACCCAAAGTCCCGATTACTTTTGGAAACCCACTCTCCCAAGCTGGCAGAAGGGACATTTAATGAGCTTTTCAGAATACCCCTGTGCAGAACTTCAAACGGAAAGCAATCTGGATATCGAGATAAAGATTTGTTGGTCACCGGTTGAAAATTTATTCCTGTAATGGGCATATGTGTTGATGACAATTAGATCGATAAGGTTGACGCTCGATGCTTGCTCGTCCAGTCTCTCCTCCCATATGATGTCATCGTCTAATCAAAGCGTTGCAGATACGCCAACAGAAGGGTCCAACCTACGGGACAACTTTTTAGAGCGCTGTCGTCGCATGTCTTTCACCCCAAGTTGATGCCCGTTGACATGGCAGAAATATGTCCCGAAAGTATCAAATTTCCCCCCTCGATATCAGCAAAGCTCTTTCGGACTTAATAACATTAGCTATGGGGTAAATATATTGCAGGCCTAAGATTTCCTTTGCAGCTTCAGTTGCGCTAAGCGGATAGTGGATGACTATTTTCGATGATTCAAAATACAAAATGTGAAATGATTGTTGAGATGAATTGTTGAATATGGAGTTAAACTTCACAGATATTATAAATTTGAAAAAGGTTCCTACTCTGCTGATGAAGGGATCCTCCGCATAGACGATCAGTTTAGGAACTTGATGACTGTTCCACAATATCGGTGAAGTTGATTGAGGTAAAGCCTAAATTCAGTTCCTCATAATACTTTGCAGCAAGTTTAATGGTGCTTTATTTTTCTTAATAATTTTAACGTTATCGGCCAAATTTTACACAGTTGTAGTAGATAAGGCAAGCATTTACGACATATGTGTCAAATCAAGATTTTATCATGACTTAACCAAATAAAATTCTGCCTTAGCTATTTACAACATAAATTAAAGTCACATAACATATTGAAACAATGCAACATTTTTTTAATATTCCCATGGTTATAGTTAAATAGGAAAAAAGTAAAATATGTTTATAAGTAAAACTTTGCAGCATGATTACTTTAAACTAAGATAACATGTTACAAAAAGTAATGAAAATGGGATGGAATTTGAAAAAAAATTCGCTTATTCCAGAAGTAACGTTTATTTCATTCGTTATTAAGGACTATTTTAAATTACTTCCAGTAAAAAATTAGGCGCAGTAAACTCAAATTACATTCTATGAAACATATTTCACGAAGAACCTCACCAGACGATAGCCGAATGGCTAGGGTGCTAGCCAGTGACGTACGCAGGGGGGGGGGTGATGGGGGTTAACCCCCCCCCCCCCATTGGTTCTGATTACATATATTATTTAGTTAGGTTTAAGCTTTGCACTGATTGCTCAAAACTACTCTTTCTCATTTAACCCCCCCCCCCTTTTGAAAATCTGCTGGTGCTAGCTTTCGGTACCAGAGTCTGTGGGCTTGAGTCCCACACTTGGCATGGCCGTTTGTAGTCGTCCGGAATCGGTTTTAAGCAATAGGTCCCGATCTAATTAGCCCTCGAGTAGCAAAAATTGACCGTAGCGCTCCAAACCAAACCAAATTCATGGAGAACAATTTTAGGAAAGTGAGTATTCAATTGCATTTAGCATTTCATTCAAGTTATTAATGAAATTTTTGTTTTATAGGTTTTCTTTTCGTGTTCAGTGTCCTTGTGATGTTTTAAATCTGTACTAGACTTTTCCAAAAACTTTATTTTCCTTCTTATTAACTGAATATTTATATTGTGTACGTGGGTTGCCATAAAAAATATGCAAAATTATCCACAACTATATTCGTAAAACTTTAACTAGTAATTAAAGCATAGTAGTTCAAACTGTTAGTTGCCACATGACACAAGCATTCCTGGAACTTCTCTCCACTACATTATTCAGAAATTTCAAGGATACGAGAACTACAATGGCTAGTTAGCCCAATTATTCAAGCCAGCCGACTGGCATAAAAAGTTTCAGAACTCATAACGCCGATCCATTGATCTTCAGAACACCATGTAAGTAAATTTTGCGGGGTTAGGGAACGCCACATAGGAATGCATGGGTAAATATAAAACTACTCGCATTATCATTTACATTGAAATATCCGACTACATATAATAGCGGAGCACCTCCCACCCCTTCCATTGTGAGGCGTTAATTCTTCTCGGAGTTGAAATACGAGATAAATTTGAGGGAAAGTTACACCCGCTCTAATTAATTTGAATAAGTCGCCCATTACACACATACGGGCGATTCTATGCGCGCCAAGTCACGTGCTTTGTATCACCAAGTTGTGGGATAAAAATATTAAATTTTAAGAGTAAATATATTAGCTTATACGTGTACGATGAATTGTAAAAAAAGCGTAATTTCGTCGATCCTCCTAGGGCGTTTATGTGACAGTTGCCCGCAAGGGCCATTAACTAGCGAAACTGGAATGGCTCCTGCAGATAAATCCTCCGAGGCTGCTTTTCACACGGATGTACAATAATTCCCTCTGCAGAGCACACAAGAGGGGATAGCAGCACATCATTCATAATTCATAACCAATTACCAAACTCTGTATCATTAACTAGAGGGGACTCTCAACCGCTCGTTAGAAATCGCGCACCAATTATAAGCGCGCGCACACACACACACATGCCGAGATACTTCTTCATGCCCAAACACACAGAAAGAGATAGATACACACACACAAACGAAATCCAGTCCGAGGCATTAGCATGACAAAGCGGCTCTCGCAGCTAACCATTGTCAGGCCCGGTAAGTTGGTGTTTTTGTCATGGTAATCGCGGACGCCGATGTCGCTAAGATCAATGTTTGCCTTTGCGGAATACTTGTTACAGACTCATTATCATGATCACTCGCCTCGACTTTTGTGAGCTGCATATCTGTGTGTGTGTAGTCCCGGAATTCACCAATGTCCCCAGAGGTGTTCTTACACTTTGTGCAATCCAGAATTCGTGATACAAGGCAAATACATCCCGGGTTGGTTTGTGTACCTTTGCACACCGTGTCTTTTCAGAGGCGGCTAGCCGTGATACTCTGCAGCAGCGATTGCGAAGTGCTGGGAAGTTGGGAGAATTTCGCGAAAACAGGAGAGAGAGGTTCTGGGAGCCAGGTATGAGAGAAAGTTAAATTCTTTCTTGAGGGGGAGAAACGAAGGAGCAGTGTAAAGTGCCCGCTGCCGTAACAAAGCTAGAGCCCATGTTCCGGGACGTACGAAATTTGCATAGAACTAGTCACCCATTTTATATTTAGAATGTTACAAACATCGGTAAACTTTCGTACATTAGAAGCATTGGAAATTTTCCGATTCTATCGAACAGTCTTCTAGATGTACGGCTGAATTCACGGGGTGACTCAGAATTCGAAAAAAAAACTCAAAAGATGTAATCTCTCAGATACTAGGACAATGAAATTCAGGGTTTCTAGATATTCTAAGTGTACATTTAAAAATATATTTGCAAAATTTCATTGAATGTACCCTATAATGAATGGACTTCAAAAATATAAAGTTCACACTGGGAGATTAAGTAAAATACAGACCTTGAGTATGGGAGATTCGGTTTCGAAATCCAGTCTCTTCTGACTGTTGTTACAATATTTCAGGAAATGTTAAGGGGACTCACTACTCTTAAATCTTTAAAACATTCGATTTTTTGAAAAAAAAATGTATGTTAAAGCCTGATCATTTCTGAACAAAATAAAACAAACCGCATGAAAATATTCCGCTTAGTTCCGGAGATATTGATATTCTAAATATTTAATTACTGATCAAGTTTATGGTAAGAGAAATTTTAAACTCATTTTTCTCAAAATGCAATTTTGTATCGTTCCGCAACTGATATCTCAAAAACTATGAAACACAATTCCATGAAATTTTTACCACAGCATAATCATGTTGTTTTATTGCGTCTGAACTTGAATTATTGCAATCACTGCACGTTTTGTTATTTTTTCAGGGGTAAATTAATGCAAAAATTTAAGGAAATTTTAAGTATATTTTGAGCAGTTTTAAAAAAAAACGAAAAATATTTTAATGTTGAATGTTTCAATTTTATTTTGAATTATTTATTTTAAATATAAAATAGGAATTATACATTTAAGTGTAAAATTAATTTCATAGTTCTGCGCGCAAGCCAGTATACAATAAAAATATTTAAAAAACAAGGTATATCTAAAGCATTAAAAAAAATTATTTAAAATTATTTTTAGAGTTGAAAATTTGTTTATTAAAATAGATATATCAATTTATCATATACATAAAATTTGGAAAAATTGGGAGTAAATTGAAATAGCTACAAAGAGTCAAAAAGTATGAAAATATGCCTTATTTCCTCGACTTAAGGGTCGTGAGTCCCCTTAACAAATTTTTCCTTTCATGGAGATTTTAAATTATATATATACATTTCATATAGGGCATATATACATTTCATGAATGCCAGTGATTTATATTTAAACATTTTATACGGCAAAAGCATTCACACCTGTTCCAACCTTTGTAAGTATGGTGAGTATTAATACATTTCAGGTATAAGAAAACTTCTTGCCTTTTATAGTGGGAAAAGTATTCATACTAGAAACATGCGCATAACGAAGTATTACCAGTACAGTTAGTTTCGTGTGGTACTGGAATCAGTACTTTTTGTGTGCTTATTAGGGGGGGGGGAAGGAATATTTATTGTTTTAAGACGACAAGGGACCTTGAATGTAGAATTTTTTAATTTTCAGTTTTTAACTTTATATACAGAATAAGAATAATGAATATTCATTTTGGCTACACTGAAAACTATTAGAATTAAAATTATGGATTTTTTTGCAAAAACATGACTGTTTGTCAAAATTTTTTTCAAAAACGCTAGAATTTTTCAAAATACTCTATACGCATTCCATATCATTTAAAAACCTTATTTTTTTAAATATAAGTTTATCATATATATATATATATATATATATATATATATATATATATATAAACTTAATTTTGCATTGAATTCCTTTTGTATCAATCTTAAGCTCTAAATATATATATTTTTTAAATATGCCTGTTATTTTTTTATGATTTTGAAAGTTTTCGCTTTATCATACGGTCTATAAATTTGAAAAATATTTGTGGTTTCAAGGAATGATGCACAGTTTTATGAAAAACACCTTGGTTAACAATCTTGAGGTATTTAAAAGAAATCAGAAGAAAATGAATGCGCATGGAAATTTTGAAAATTTCTAGAATTTTTGAAGAATTTTTTGAAAAGCTGTTCCTATTCTTCCAAAATATTCTTATTTGGGAATTCTAAGTGTCTTTAAAGTAATAAAAGATATTATTAGTTATTCTCATTTTGTATAGAGAGAAAAATATTGAAAATTAAAAAAATGCGAAGTTGAAGGTCTCTTGTCCCCTTAAAGGGATGGTGGACTTTCAAATTACCAAAAATCGAACAAAAATCGAAAATTTTTTTTGGGTGTATTAATATTTTAAAAATACGTAAATATTGGAATAAAATTGGCATTTAAAATGTGTAATGAATAATAGAATGAAAACTTGGTGGATTTAGAAAGGCAAATATTAAAGGTAGGTGAAAAAAAATATGTTTTAAATGGATCTTTATCAAAATGAGTAATTTCCAGATTTGCAAGTCTTTGAAATGCTCCTTGCGTTACAATTTTTGATGCAATTTTACAAAATGTTTAACAAACACTCCTCTTATACATTAAAATAAAGTTACGTATCCATTTCAGGTTTCTACCTCATTAAGATTATCAAAGTTTAACTTAACTGTAGAAAAGTACAAAAATTTCACAAAAATTCAGATTACAAGCATAAAAATATTTCCTAAAAATTAACTACACAACGAAAGGACAAAATAATACATAGCTCTGTTCAAAATGTATTTATAAGCAATATAAAGGTAAAATTAAGGGAAGTTAAAAATTGGATCACAAGGAACATTTTAAAAAATATAATAAAAATTTCAATTTTTTAAGTATAAATTTTTTCAAATATAAAATTTTATAAGGTGTTTGATGTAGTTATATACTTTAATTAATATATATGCAAAATTTCATATCTCTGAGGTAAAAATTTTAAAAAATTGCTTTGTAATGTCCACCAACCATCCCCTTAAGAAGAGCAACAAACCCAGAGCCCCAAAAGTTGCCAGGCTTACTCGGGAACCTCAAATTTATTTCCCAATCTTGCCAAAACAGACCCCACGCCATATGTTTGTAGATATTTCGACGTCAGTTTAAAAAAAAATTCTATGTTACATCTTCCATAGTCGCCTACTTTGACTTTGTTATATTTCTCTCTAGACAAATTTGTTGAGTACATACATGTGAATGATTGATTCAAAGTAAAAGGTCTTTAAAACGAACTACTTAAGCTCAATAAACTTTACTGGCTGTGTGAAAGGAATTTCGTGAAAGTGGAGACGTTTATGGGTTTACATTTCCCTGTCCAATGAGCTTTAAAAACTCAACGAAATATATTATTTTATCCAAAAACAAGACATGAAAGAAAAGACTCAAATAGAAAAAAAACCCTCTATCAGTATGACATTAAAATGGTTACAGTGATTGATAAAATTTCTGTGGCGTCAGCTGCAATATATAGGAGCCTTAGACATACCCATTCAATGATGTTGATGTTTACAGAGATATCCTACTCTAGGAAAATACTATAGAAATAATTATAATATATTCCTTTTTAGTTATATATAATAAGTATTTAAACAATAAATTTAAATATATAATTCAGTTCATTGCTTTTAATAGTATATATATTCAAATCTTTACGTATACCTTAAAGTTTCACCAAATTAAGAAAAATTTTATGGCAAGTTCTTATTATAGATTTTATCAATATACCATACACCATTTAAATCTAATAGACTAAAACTTTTTAATGTATCCGTTCACCTTCAAAACGGCATTTTCGGTCAAAATATCGATTTTTTTCTATAACATTAAAGCCTAATATTTTATCTTTCTAATTCTGTTTGTACTTATAAATCTGATGGATTTTAGAACGAAAATACTTATTTTTAAAATATGAAATGTGTTATAAAGTTATTTTTAGCGTTTTCTCGAAATTAATTCTTTCATCGTTTCTCTTGAAGCTAAACTTTCTATAACAAAAAGTCACACTTAAAGTGCCTTAAAATTTTGCATACTTTATAAATGTTCATAAAAAGAATAGACTGTGCTCCTAATTGCATATTAATTATTTTTTTTTCGTTTACATAGGTATGAACTGCGAGTGACAATGGATTTTAAGCGATTTTTCTGTACATCAAAAAGAAAGATCTTTTTTATTCCCTTGAGAAAGTTATCTTTAAGGATAGGTAATTTTTGTATTTGCGAAATAGATGCGAATAAATGTGAAATTTGACGATGTGAGCGAATAAATGCGAAAATTATTTTTTTACTACTTTTCTTTGAAACTCGGTGATAAACGACTTTTTAAGCGAAATTGGTTAATAATATTAATAATTTATTAACATAATTGCTTAACTAAAACCATCCACGGTCTTTAACAGAGAAATCTCTCCTTAGAATTTGCTCCGGATTTCACGCTGACAATTTGTCCGTACCGGAGTCGAACCAAAAAATTTAACTGTAAAAACCAACCATCAAGTTTTGTGCAACAATTTAGTAGATTTAAGAACGTCTCTTGTGCACCAAACTCAAGGTTATTTCAACTACTTACAGTAGTCAACCAAGAGACTCTCGTTGATGATGTTATACAGATTTTAATTGCATCGAAATGCTGCTACCTTAACTTTGTAAAAGGCAACTATAGAAAGCTTCTACAGTCCCATTAATAGAGTAGATGCTGAGATATTTTAGTATGTACAACATAGTAATTAATGACAAAAGGCAAAGACTTAAGGAACATCATGGGGAGGCTACTACAATATTAGCTTTTAACTAAGAATTTTGATACTTCTATCCAAGTAAGTAAAAGTGTGATTTTTTTAATAAATGCAAAATTTTTGAATTTATATTTTTGCGAATAAATGCGAAATTTTATATAATGTATTTTTCTTTTGTGTGTTGCAAAATTTCGATATTTTTTATGCGAAATTTATGCATCTCTAGTTATCTTCCTTCTCCAATTTATAGAATGGTGATACATTTGTTTAACTTTGAGTTATGTTTTGCGAAAATATCAAATTTTCACCCCTATTTTTTCTAGTTTTATCACTTGAAAAAACTATTTTAATATAACAGATAACTATTTTAATATAACAGATTTTTTTATACATTTTTTAAAGTTTCAACTTACATGTCATTATAAAAATTGATAAAATTTTAAAAAATTTCAGATAATCACCTCCAATGGTACACGTATTCTTTAAAACAATACAAAATATTTATGAACAGATGACTTTAAATTTAGCCAATGTAGTGATTACTGGATAGGATGTAAAATTTTCATGTAACAATGATATTTAACCGCTAGGATTGTGGGTAAAAACCCTCTTGTCAGATTCAAATGTCTAGTAGGAATCTTACTAGACAAACACTGATCTAATCTGCTCAAACATTTTAAAAATCAAGCTTTCTGTTAAGTTCTAAGAAATTATTTGTAACTACACCTAACATATAAGCAAGACTGGAAAATATTAATAGAAAACCTAATACTTTACAGTGTAGTTATTTTGACATATATTAATATCTTCATTTAGAAATTAAAAAATTATCTGCTCGTACAAATTTCCGTTCTCAATTTTTAATACGATTTATTTTTAATGAATAAAGCACATGAAAAAGTTTATAAGTTTTATGATATCACTTATGTTTATAAACTGACAGTTAAAATTTTGATTTTGTATGATATTTTAAGAAAGGAATTACAGAAATTTTCTTTTCCTTTCATTATAAATATTTTAATAATTGTTTCTTTTAACGTAGGATTACGTTTCTCCATACCGGTCCTCCAGAAAGCAAAATTTCAGATGTCCATCGATACAAGTTATAATTTTGGCAGCTCGCCAAACCCAGTCTGTATCACTTGGCCAAGAAGTAAACAGTTAAACAGAAAAGTACCAAAATGCATCAAAATTTTGACATACATATATGTATATATATATATATATATATATATATATATATATATATATACACATACGTACATATATATAAATGCATATATACATAACACATACATACATACAAAAGAGGTAAGCAACGATAAGTAATCCTACGTTAATAACCCGCGGTAGTTTCGTCAGAAGAGACTGCCTGAATTTTTTTTTCATACATTACTAGCAATGTACAAATTTTACGAGAAACTTCATGTCCAGATGTATATCAAAGTTATATATATATATATATATATATATATATATATACAGATATATATATAATATATATATATATATATATAGATATATAGATAGATATATAGATAGATAGATATATAGATAGATAGATAGATAGATAGATAGATATATAGATATATAGATAGATAGATAGATAGATATAGATATATAGATAGATAGATAGATAGATAGATAGATAGATAGATAGATAGATAGATAGAATCTTTCAAATTGAGTTACTGATGGCGGTTTTTAGAAATTCGCTTATTCAAAAAGCAAATGATGATAATCTAAAAGTTTGCTTAATATACTCCATATTTAAAAACTTGAATTCTAATAAACATCAATAATTTATTTTACACGAAGTTTATAACTTAATAACCAAAATTTTATTATCTATTCAATTCAGCTATTATTCAAGAAAGAAATTATAAAAAATTGCTTTTTTACTTATTGCGAGCCCAATGGGATTCTGCATTATTGAGGATGTACCGTAAACATTCAATATGGCAGTATAAATTCTAAAATTAAATTTTTCAACTGGCCCCCTTAGTCGCTCAATACATTAAAAATACATCCGCAGAGTTTTTATTATTTTAACCTATAATCCTTATTTTTCAAATGTGTGAAACGGTTGACATTTCGACTGTTGACATTTTCTTATTAGAATAGGTACAGATTGCAAGTTAAAATCAATTTTTAAGGGATTTTTTGTTTTAGTCAGCATTTTTAAAGCAACAGCTTATCAAATAACAGATATGTAATCGTTTTTGTTTTAGGTAAGTTTTTTCATTGAATTCTTTTCTAAACGTAAGAGGATTGTATGGGAAAGTTATAAAATAAAAAAAAACAAAGAAATAAATCATAAAATAAATTTCTGTAAATATGTGAATACGGTTTCTAAGGAACACTTTCTCTTTCTTTTTTAACGTAGGATTATGTTCCTATATAACGGTCCTCCGGAAAGCAAAATTTCAGACGCTAAAACCATCTGTCGTCGAGAGTTATAATTTTGGCAGCGTGTCAAACTCAGTCTGTATCGCTTGGACAAGCAGTAAGCAGTTAAACAGAAAAGTACCAAAATGCGTCAAAATTTGGACATACATATGTATACATATGTACACACACACACACATATATATATATATATATATATATATATATACATACATGTATACATAACGCATACATACATATATACATACAAAAAAGGTAAGTAACAATAAGTAATCCTACGCTAATAACCCGCGTGAGTTCCGTTCGAAGAGGCTATCTGAATTTTTTTTTTTTTTTCAATGCGGCAGGTATATCTCTCTGACGGTACTTCTTGACATTATACCATAGAGATCTGCGAAGCTTTGCTGGCTACTTTATTGTATGAGAACCCTATAGGTGAGCCAGCATTGCTCCCTATGAAGGGAACGACACAGAAACGACCATGAATTAAATTAGCACGGAATATTTGAAGTTTGGGATATCATATATATTAAATTTTCAAAATATCAATACATTTATTTCTTTAAAAGTTGGCATGTTTCGCTGAAACAGTAACTGTAAATTCATATTTCTTCATTTTATAAAATTTGTTTTCAAAATTTGAAATAAAAAAAGTTAAACAAGCTTTAAGCCAGATAAAATGCAGCCAGTAGTTATAAAATGCAAAAGCGATTCTAAATTCCAAATTTTTGAAAAAACATTTTCTCCAGTTGTTCACGACTAGTAAGTTACTATATTTACGTTCTTACCATGCTTGTAATCGTATGTATTTTAAATAGCCTCCAAAGAACACAAATGTAATTTTAAACCAGGTGAATTGATTGATGGATACAGAGTAACATTTTATAATGGGTCACTTTACGTATTACTGAATTGTATACTGTACCCAACCGATGTGCCGCAATATTTTTTGGAGAGTAAACAAAAATAAATATTAAGTTGATAGCAAAATTTTGTTCTCTAAGCACCAATCGCAAGTCTCACAAAATCATCAAAGCCCATTTACAAAAACTGAGAGAAAAATATTTCTAGCTCGTCGTAAGAAAAAAGTATGAAGAAAAAGAAGGTTTAACTTATCAGTGTGACGAATTGTAACTTGTTTTAAAAAGAATAAATATATTTTTACAATGACAAAAACTTTAAATTTTTTTTCTGAGAATTATGTGTTTTGGCACAAATCTCTACCGTTATCATGATATCTCACATAATCTATATATAGAGAGGCTGTTCGCACATTGTTTAGACGATTTTGATAAGCGGTAATAAAAAATTGTTTGCTGCAAAAGAAATAATTGTAATTGTACTATGTTTTTAAAAGTCAAATTATCGTCTGCAGCTTCAAAGTTTTGTTTTTATTCAAAATGGTGTTTTTAACAAAGCAGTGGTTCGAAGGCTACATTTATGCTCTTTCCGAAGAGAAATATGCATACTCCGTTATCCCAAAACGATGTGAGAGTCATAGTTTTGTGATATCTAAAGCGTCGATAGGTAATATCGTCAACAAGAAAGGAAAAAAACGTCAAATTGGAGCCTCAAGTGGGACAAAAATTCCAAACAAGTATCCAAGGAAAAACGGACATCTTCGACTATTGCAAAGGTACGTTGTTTAATGTTAAAAGAAAATCCCCCTAGTCAAAGGACATTTGCAAAATCATTAAAATGCTCGGTGTCCACTGTAAACAAAATGATAAACGTTGATTTAAATCTTAAGAAAGCGAATAAACGCAATGTGCATCGTCTTCTTCCAAATCATATCGCTGAACGCAGGACACGCTGCAGAATTCTATATGAGAAACACTTATCCAAAGAAAAATGGAAAACAATTGTCACAATAGATGAATCATGGGTGTATTTAAATGATTGCAACAAAAAAAGAGCCATTTATTATCATAAAAGGGAAAAAAAATTTAAGTACATGGTTCAAAGAATCGAAAGAATGGGATAGAGTACCTCTTCTGACACTTCAAAAGGCATTATTATCCTGGAAATTGCGGTGTCGAAAGATAGTTCAGAATAAGGGATGTCAAATAGAACATTTAAAACACAAGAATTTTATGTAATTTAGTTTTGTGAATACAATATACATCGTCTAAAAAATGTGTGAACAGCCTCTGTATATATAAAACAGTTTCGTGGCTGACTGACTGACAGATAACCGACAGACCAAACCGCTGGACCTAAAGGGCTGAAATTTTGCATGTCGATTCTTAATATAGTGTAGGGTTGCACTAAGATTTTTGAAAAATTCTTCTTAGATTTTTTTTAAGTTAAATTTTTAAGCTTTTTTGTAACATTTTTTTAAAGTTTGCATTTAAAATCATAATCTGAAGTTTATAAAATTTATATAACAATATAAAATTTATAAATATTTTTATAGAAAGATCATAAAAATTCCTTTAAAAGGAAATCTTTTTCGAATCTTTACCTTCGTTTTCTAATTTTTGGAGAATTTTTAAACATTAATTTTTATAATTTAATTTATTAAATGCTGATCACGTGGTTCCTTTTCTTTTTGCGATACTTAATTTTGCGTCACGCGTGATAACAACGAAATAAATTGACAAAAAAAGATTGAAATACGGCAAAAGATAAAATTTAACCACTAGATCAATTGAGATGGAAGTGTTTTAAGAATTTAATTCAAAGAGACTGCAATTTTCCCTCAAAGTATGCTTCGTCATTAACGATGAATAAGTTTCAAGGCCAAAAAATATAGTCTGGCGTATATTTAAAAGAAAGTTGTTTCTCCCACAGTCAGCTTTACGTAGTTTGCACGCGCGTAAGTTCGCGGATGAGCCTGGTAATATTAGTTCCGCCCAATGAAGAAACAAAAAATATTGTTTATAAGGAAATCCTCTAAAAAGAATTTCATTATTTTTTCATTGTAATTATCGTAAAATGTACTCCGTAGCGAAGCACGGATATTCAGCTTATAATGCATATAATTTGATGAAATTTTCAGAAAATATTTTAGATGCTATTGTTAATGAAATGACCTACAATAATTGATGTAAAATAAATGGAGTTTTTTTATTTGTGCTGTTTTTGTAAGGAAAGGTATGACGGATTAGGGAAAATGTTCATATTGAAAACATAAAATTGTATCATTTTTGTATTTTAAAATTTCTCTCAGATTCTAGGTCATTTTGAAGATAACTGTCATATGTACAAGGATTGAGAAGGAAATTAAGTTAGTTGCATTAGAATTTTGTGCAGAGTGATAGGCATTTTAGCTAAATTTCAATAAAAATTACATGAAATTAACCAATTTATAAAAAAGTATTACATTTATAGGTAAATTTTTGTTCAATTTTTAATTTTTAAGTGCTATTTTATCATAAAAGACAAAAAATTTCAGGTAGTCTCTTCTAACGAAACCACCGTGGGTTACTAATTTAGGATTACTTATCATTGCTTACCTCTTTTGTATGTATGTAAGTGTTATATTATATACCGGGTGGTCATAAAGAAACTTTGCCGATATATGGACCTCTAGCGGCTGTTCCGTTCAACCTATCGAGATGAGATTTCAGATATAGTTATTCAGAGGTATGAGCTCGGGATTCTGAGAACGGCAACACAGTGACCGTCACGGTTACGGTTATAGGTATAGAAACTCGAAATTTTCAAATGGCATCACCCACTTTTTCACGTCGCAAAATGCTCAGCGCATGAGAAAACCCTAAAAAGCGTTGGAACGGTACGTGTATCACAAAAACAGACGCGTTATGCACGCACAAAAAACAGCTCTGCGAACGGCCATCAAAGAAACGATCGGGGCGCAAGGAGGAAATTTGCATATGACAGAGGCTAGAAACCAATCACAGAACTCCGTTCACCAGATATTCAGCGTAGAAAATCGATAAAAGCTCTTTGATCGTGTTTTTGCTAGCCATTCGCAGAGCTGTTTTTTTGTGCGTGCATAACGCGTCCGCTTTTCGTGATACACAAACCGTTCCAACGCTTTTTAGGGTTTTCGCATGCGCTGAGCATTTTGAGGCGGGAAAAAGTGGGCGATGCCATTTGAAAATTTCGAGTTTCTATACCTATAACTGTAACCGTGAGCGTCACCGTGTTGCCGTTCTCAGAATCCCGAGCTCATACCTCTGAATAACTATATCTGAAATCTCATCTCGATCGGTTGAACGGAACAGCCGCTATAGGTCCATATATCGGCAAAGTTTCTTTATGACCACCCGGTATATATTATGTATGTCAAAATTTTGACGCATTTTGGTACTTTTCTGTTTAACTGTTTACTGCTGCCCAAGCGATACAGACTGGGTTTAGCGCCCTGCCAAAATTATAACTCGCGAGGTACGGACGGACGGTTCCAGCGTCTGAAATTTTGCTTACCGGAGGACCGATATGGAGGAACGTAATACTAAGTTAAAAACTAAAATTCTAACAAGGATACCCAAAGTTTCCAATCACATTCCCAAGAGTGCCGCAAGCATAAAAAGGTTAGGAATCCTTGGAGTACAGGAATGTGTTGCATAATCTGCTGGAATCAGATTTTTACTCCCTTCAAATAGGGAGGCAAAATTTCTTCCCCGCTGAAGTTTTTATCATACCTAGCTATTTGATATGATTATGCGAATTCTAATTAGTATTTTAATATATTTTTTATCCTAAAATAATAAAAATATTACAGTCATTATACATAATTAGCCCATGTTTGTAAAGTTTCTTTGAAAATTTTCCAGACTGCGTACATTAAAGGCAACCCAAACGTTTGTAATTATGAGACAAAAGCTCACAGGGACTAAAAGCTATGCTTAGATTTTTTTCATTTTAATTATCCCCTGGAGCATTTTTGTGCAAAGCGACAAATATAAAAAGCTTCTATAAAGAAAAACATCTTTATGCAGGGTAAAAAAAAAGCCTTAACACATCTTTCTTTCATAGAGCAGAAAATAACAAAAACACACACTATTGCGACTACAAACTTGGCCTTATGATTTTAACTTTTTACAATGCTCGCTCATTATAAAAAAGGTGACGGAAAAAAAAATACTCCCGCTTTTTTTTTGCATTCTTCTGAGTAAACGGCGCGAAAATTATTGTAGTTGACAAACCTGGCAATTACACACGCAGGTTAATTTTTCCGGGAATTGTTGGGGTGTGTAATATTAGTTACACAGCTTGGAGATAATATCCACGAGAGAGGTAGGAAGGAAAAAAAACTAATTTTCTCCTGCTTTAAAAACACTGAAGCTGTTGAAAATGCTAATTTGATGTTTTTTATAATCCTTTAGATTTGCTTTTTCTTGCATAAGGGAAAATATCCAGTTTGATAAAGGGAGAAAAAATAGGGCTTTATTGTGTGCAAGTTGCTGAACACTGTGATGTTAGTTAAAAAATATTAATTACTCTTTTTTTTTACTGATGCGTTTATGACTTTGTGGCTGGGAAGCTAAATCAAAAACATGAATATGAGGCTAAAAAGTCTGAAATGCAATTCATGGTTTAAACTTTGTCAAACAGTAGGGATGAAAACAACCAAAAAATTGCGTCTAGAAACAAAAATAATGTAAAGTCTTTCAAGTCACTTTTATAAGTATACAAAAGATAAATAAAACTCTCTATTTACTAATACACAATGTCTTTTATGGGTTTTTTTAATTACAGATGCCCTGGGAGCAACAATAAATGAACTTTTCCACTTTCCTACGAACATACATAATATTAGATGGAACTTAACTTTTGTCGAAACTTTTATGTTTAATTTGTTTCCGAAATTTTCTTACACGCAAAAAACTTCTATTTTTCCATATACTTAGTAATCAAACGTAATATTAATTCAGTACCACGGAGAATATTTGGTTATGTTTTTTAAGCGTTTAGAAACCTTTAATAGCAAGATCCAAGCAAACTTAACTAGATCAAACTGTAAACCAACACACGAAGGAAATCCGAAACTAAATTACTTGTGAAGTAAACTATAATCAATGATAACATCTTTTCATTATCATTGTCGACATTATCAATAAATTAAAGATCGTCTTTCATTACGCTAATGAATTAGTTTTCAGCATCTATTTTAATATATTTATATAGGTTTCCTTTTACATTGGGTAGGACGAGCCGAATGCCTAGGGCGCTCGCATTCGGAACCAGAGTCTGTGGGTTCGAGTCAACCTCTTGGCATGGATGTTTGTAGCCGTTCGGACTGGCCTCTAAGCAGGTTCCGGTCTAATCAGCCCCCGTGTAGTAAAAAATGGCAGCACGCTCTCAGACAAAGCAAAACTTTTACATAGGAAAATGCTGCGTTTTGCATCTTACCATGGTATTTACAACAAAAGCACACTTCCTACTGCATTGTTTTCGTCTAAATGTAGATTTTAAAGGTAAATTTTTGTCATTAGTTTTATCAATTTCACTTGTGTGTAATTAAACCAGATAAGAATTAACCGAGAAAGAGGAGAAGAAACACCAGATATATGTGTATCGAAGAGCACCGATTTATTCCTTATTAAAATAATCGCTCACAGTTTCAACTCCATATTTCCGACACGAGGAGTCCAGTGATATTTATGTATATGCAATTTCCCATAATAGTGGAAGCCAGGTGGAAGTCGTGTGTTTTGGTTTGGTTTGGAGCGCTACGGCCAAATTTTTGCTACATACGGGCTAATTAGGCCGGGACCTACTGTTTAAAGCCGATTGCGAACGACTACAAGCCAACAGTGGGGCTCGAACACACAGACTACGGTACTGAATGCCAGAGCCCGGCTATCGTCCGAAAGTCGTGCGGGATCGCAGCACAGGGATACAAATATTTACATCACGTATAGATAACTGTCTTACAGGAAAGCCCCTTACATGTGTTGCCTCCATAGTCACACCGCATTACCCAAGAAATTTCTCAAAGGAATAAGTGTGTGTATGTTAATGTACAGAGAATATACATTTTCAAGGTATTTGGACTTAAGGTTCAGACATTTTACTGTTCATTTTTGTGTTTCTAATGTTAATTTCTTATATGTTAATTAGTGTTCACTAACAGATGGCAGTGTTTCAATTCCTTGGGCTTTGCACTTTTTTGAAGTGGCAACACAATAAGTTTTATATTTCTGTTTAAATACTTTTAGCAACTAGCTTTTAACGCTATCGTGTAATTTTAAGGCAAATTTTTAGGAAGCTGCTTGTCAAGTTTATGGTTTTAACAAGAAAGATATTTTAGAGAGGATTTGTACAGGGCAGGTTCCCCCATTGTGAATCCAGGTAATGGCTTTTAAATGTATTTGTATATTTGGGACCAGTTCTCCCGTTCTTTGATGCCGCTAAGTGAAATGCTGCCATCCTGCAAGGGTTTTTGTTCTACTGAACATTTACTGGCTGTGAAGATTGAAATAAATATCTGCAAGTGAAATGTGTTTGATTCTGATTAGCGTATGGTTTGGAATATTAGAAAGATTCCAAATTAATAATTTGGAATTGTTTCATTAATTATTAATTAATTAATAATTATTTTTAATTAATTATTTTTTTTATTTATAATTTGGAATGTAATTTTGGTCTTGCATTGCTGTGGCACCATACTACAAAAAAATTGGAAGTAAGAATGTTTCATGCCTAACCTAACTTAGTTACTTCCCACATTGGTTAGATGGCAGTCGTTGCTGCGTTGGTTTAAACAACTTTATTTAATTTACCAATTTACATACATTTGGCGCTTCCGCCATTGTCGTTTGTTTCTACTTAACATTACACATTATTAAAGGACTGTACTTCTAAGATTTTGTAAGTAAGCTCGCACGCACACGCACAAACACACGCTCACATGTATACGTATATATTTCAACGATGTTTACGTCACTCCAATCTCCTCGGAAAATCCACCATGGAATGAATTCACAGTTCTCCCAAGAATTAAACATATACATGAAGTTACTTCTCTCCAGAAGGTATCTCAGATGACAGGAAGGATTTGACCCCACGAGAGCTTTGACTTCAAATGCAAATTACACTGAAGTGATAAAGACAAACAAGATTGTCTTCCGCCATTTGCATTGAAAGATGATACGATTAATCTTGCAACGGACAGTGTAATAGTCAGCCCGTATCAAAAAGTGACAACTTGTGATCAAAGAGCTCTCAAGAACAGTGGACACACTTACCAGCATCTCTCGCCTCACAATGAAATGCTCCTAAACACTATAATTGGGAAGGGGGAAACAAAAGATAACTCCAAAAACTATTCCTGCCTTATTGTTACTGCCTGACTTGAAAGTATTGTTATCGACAGATTTCCTACACACCTCACGACAACCATTTAGCTATTTTTTCTTCTTTTTTTTTAAATCACTGGCATTCATTCATCAGAAAACTTTGAAGAAACCTTGATCCACATGGAGAAACGCTCGGTGGAGTTTGCAAACAGCGGCAATTAGTGACCCCAAAGTCTCGCCTCACTTTCTTTGCTCTGCATTTTATCTTATCTCAATATAAGTCTTTGTGCGAGGAAGGTATTGTTATGTGAAGTTGAAATAAATTTCCCCCCTCTGCTTTTGAAAGGATTAAAAGGGTTTCGAGCGACCGTGGCCACACACGAAATAATAGTGTCAGAATTCTACTTTTTCTAGAGATCAATATTTTAAAACTGAGCTTCTGGGTATTTGGAGGAACCACTGCATAGAGTCATTTGAAAAAAAAAAGAGAGTCAACTTGGCATGTTTTACCCATTTAATAGATTATACCCAACTCCAAACTCAAGATTGTTTTTGCAATATCTTATAGTGGGAATTTTTATAGTCTACTTTTACGTCTTTTAGGAAAATTAATCGTTCGGATGGAATAGCTATAGCCTAATTTTTCGTCTTTTACGGAAACTAATATTTTGAAAAATTGTTTGATAATAATATTTTGAAAAGTGTTTAGTTTAGGGAAACTAATGTTTTGAAAAGTTCTATTAATACCAAAACGAGAAATTTAACGCGTTATAAAAAACTGAAATACATTTTGTACATTTTTAAATTAAAAAAATTTTGTTTACGGCTGGAAAATCTGAAATCGCCAATTTGAGATTTTAGTAATGCTCTTAAAGCCATCGGAATCATCCACTGACCGAAGAAATAATGGTCACCCATTTAAATATGAGGAGGGAGCTTTACTTTCTTACCTATAATTCATGCAAATAACCCTTTCTTACCAAAACAAAAACAGCGTATTAGTAATGATCACTAAAACAAAGAGTTTCAACTCCAAACATAAAATTTAGAGTAGTTCTTTCATAGTTCCAGCGCTTTTTTAAACGCAAGAAATTATTCTCTGGATTTGAAAGTAAACACATTGAAGGATAGAAAGAAACTTCTCTAGCCGGCCACCCCCCTAAACGACCGTATTTTGTTCAGAACCGATTCGACTCCATAGAGTTAATGTTATTTAAGAAACCTCATTTCGACGGTCAGCCCTCAAGACGGCCACTTTTTTCGGAATCATTACTGGCCGCCATAGAGAAGTTTCACTGTGTGTGTGTGTGTGTGTATATATATATATAAATTAAACTCATTTTACAAGCAAGTTATCTAAGAATCATTTTGTCTTAAACATCCAATATGTAAAGTTTAATTATATAAAGGGAAAATCTTCCAGTCAGCCTATTATTTCAAGTTTCACTAACGCTATTGAAATTAAGAAATAAAGATATCAATATATGTAATAAAGATATCAATATAACACTCGACTAGCGGATGATAAGTAGGAATTCTGTGATGTAAAAGATTTATAACTTTTTCGATACACCAATGAAAATTCATAGCAAGTTTCTGAATTTAAAGAAAGAAAGAGGCTGGAGGTTCCTACACATGGCAGAATTTTAAGGCGTTTTATTTTGAAAAACAAACAAACTGAAGATTATCCTTTTAGTTGACAGCAATGGTTCTGTAGACGGGTTACTTGTAATTAGACCTCCAAAATACATAGGCTGACTCATGAACCTTCATCTTGTTTCCTAGTCTAACCAAAACATAAGCCATGCATTACATTTTTTGCTAACTTAACTCCAGTTCACAAAACAACGTTGTTTAAACTTCCCTATACTTTACAATTCGATTATCTTTCTGTCGATTATCTGCATACATTCAACTGTATAATTCAGAGTAAAAGCCTTACAAACGAACTTTTTATGCGCATTAATCCTTAAATTGGTGAAATAATACTTGTTGGAGATATAATTCGAAATCCAGGATATAAAGAGGCATGCGACTTCATCTATTTCCCCTTCAAAGAGGTTTAAAAAATTGATGGAATATATTAGTTTTTGCATAAACAAGTCATTTAAGAAGAGCCTCATCTATAGAATTCTGATCAGTATGGAAACTTTGTGGCGACAATGGGAAAGAAACATCATGGGCCTGATACGTCAACTTCGATATCCAGGCGATGTATTACTATTTGCAAATCAGAAAAAAAAACTAGCTGATAACTGAGGGCTGAATAATTGAAATATCTGTTAAGCGTACCTTCACTTAAAAAAACCCAATGAATTTATACTTAAAAAAGAAAATCAATATAAATTTTTTCCGTTAATCGACGTCTACAAATTTGGAGTTGGTGGCCTACAAAATGTTCAATAACGTGTAATAGTTTAAGAGTGATAGAAATGAAAACTACAGAGTTCTATTTAAGTGACAATTAGAGGGTGATTCATCCGTTTCCAGGACCATTGAAAATGTTCATGGTTCATTGTTCATGACCAAATGAAAATGTCAAAAGTTTCTAAAGACCATTGAAAATGCCACATGTAATAGTTTATGAGTGATAGAAATTAAAACTACAGAGTTCTAATTAAGTGACAATTAGAGGGTGATTCATCTGTTTCCAGGACCATTGAAAGGACCATTGTTCATGACCAAATGAAAATGTCAAAAGTTTCTAAAGACCATTGAAAATGCCACATGAAATAGTTTATGAGTGATAGAAATTAAAACTACAGAGTTCTAATTAAGTGACAATTAGAGGGTGATTCATCAGTTTCCAGGCATAAAAAATTGTTTCAGATTAAAAAATAAATAAAACACAATATTTAAGCTTCCATCCGAGAATAATTTTTAATGTCATCAAATCTTAGTACAATTTCCATAAAAATATGTCACTAAAACTGAGTAAATTATTTTAAAAAGGCAGGCTCTGGCTTACCAGAAAACTTCTACCAAGCAATATGCGCAACACTCCTTTTTCTCCGTCTAGATGCGTTTAAATTCGATAGAAATCCTGCCTGGCATACATAACGCGCATAAACTTTAATTACTAGTCCATTTCTTTGTTTCTGAAAACTTTAAATTTAATTACCGGGTAATACATGTGCTTAAACTCTCATTTAGAACCTCTCACTCCAGAAACAGACGTTGCTGAGGACGTGCATTCCGAAATTTGCAATTCGAACGTTACGTATGATGGAACGAAGGACCAAAAAGAGAAAGAAAAAACAGAGCTCGGAGTGTGTTCTCGCACATCTTCGATCTTCCCTCTCAATTGACCATTTCTTAGTCCTCAAAGAGTCTCTTCCACAACTCGCTGGAGGGGACGGAGTTGAGTTGTCCTTAGAATTTCCAGTCACGTTCCCGGGGCTGGCGAGGGGGCAGGGGCATCCCCTCTTATCGTCCGCGTTCGCCTTTGTGCGTGGCACGGAGGATTTAAGAGAACCGTCTGCGAGGGGGTTTTATTTCTTTTAGTTAGGCCTCGTCCCCCGTGTAGGAAAATACAAAGAAAATGAAACAGAAGATTAAATTTAAATTTGGGTATCAGGGTAGCAGCAGGGAGATAAGTGGCGAACGTGACAACGAAGAAGGAAAATTGCGTTGGCAGAAATTTCTTTTTTTATATAACAATGCTCTCTTTCTGTTCATATCCAAATGTGGGGACCATTCTCTTTGCCCCTGATGAGTTATGCGGGAATTAAGTGCTATAGGTCTTTGACCGTCAGGTGGTGAAAAGTTCATAACTGGAAATACCTCCAGAACTAAGAAGAGTTACATTCATATCATACAGTGATGAAGACGAGGGGTCGGCAACGCGGTGCCCGCGAAACAATTTTAAAGTACCCGCCGTTCAAATATCTAAATTTTAGGTATTTGAGTTTAGAAATTTGATTTTAGATATTTTTGATTATTTGAGTTTAGAAATTTGATTTTAGATATTTTTGATTACTTGAGTTTAGAAATTTGATTTTAGATATTTTTGATTACTTGAGTTTAGAAATTTAATTTTAGATATTTTTGATTACTTGAGTTTAGAAATTTGATTTTAGATATTTTTGATTATTTGAGTTTAGAAATTTGATTTTAGATATTTTAGATTACTTGAGTTTAGAAATTTGATTTTCGATATTTTTGATTATTTGAGTTTAGATATTTGATTGAAAGAGATCAGAAGAGAAAAGGTATTTGAACGGTTTTTAAATTTATTACCACAGGGGAAAGTATTTCTATTATCCAGGAATGAAATTTATTTAGAATTAGAGAAAAAACCTAGGCTTTCCAGCTGATTTAACTGTAAAATTGAAGGAAATAAAGTGGAAACTACAGGGTAAAAATCATCATACTGCTTCTATAACAAGTACGGTTTGGTTTGGTTTGGTTTGGAGCGCTACGATCAACTTTTTGGTACACGAGGGCTAATTAGACCGATTTATGTCGCACTAATATTTTCATGTTTAAACATTAGCCACTTTTTTTCAGATACCATAGTTTCATTGTATATATATATATATATATATATATATATATATATATATATATATATATATATTAAACGCATTTTACAATCACGGAATCTAAGAATTACTTTCGGTCACATATCCGATATGTAAAGTTTAATTATGTAAAGGGAAAATCCTCCTGTCAGCCGATTATTACAAGTTACACAAATGCTAATTGTTATTAAGAAATAAAGATATCAATATACATTTTAGCATACAAATCCTCGTTATATATATATATAGATATATATATATGTGTGTGTGTGTGTATATATATATATATATATATATATATATATATATATATATATATATATATATATATATATAAATCGTAAGGGATACTTTTATAGACAAAATAATAGGACATACTAAAGAATATACAGCTCATATTCAAAATATTAGAATAATTATATTTTTTTACAAATTGAAAATATCCTTTGGTAATTTAATGTTTTTTAATGCAAATATGCAAATGATATTTTTATTAAGAACTTATTGTTGATTAAACTTACTTATTATCTTAAAATTAATATCATTTTTGAAAAGATTAATTGAAAAAAAATTATTTTGAAAAGTCAAATTATTAGAATATTTATTCAAGTGGTTCAAAATATTAGAATATTTCACATTAATTCTCCTTTAATTATCACCAATTCATAACTGGTGGCATCATTGATTAAATTCAGATGATTTTACTTAAAATAAGTATTCTTTTTGCAGTTTGTTTGCTTTTTTGTCTTAAAATGGGTCGTGTGAGTGATATTCCTGAGTCTATTAAACTTCGTATGGTTGATTTGTATCGGCACGGTAAAAATCAATGTTATATAGTGAATTATTTGCATTGTTCGCAATCAAGCGTTAGTAAAATACTAACACAATATTAAAAAAATGGAAAATTTCAAAATAATCGCTGAAATGGTGGCCGAAAACCAAAAGCATCTGCTAGAGATGACAGGAAACTGAAGAGTATAGTTAAGAAAAACCGTTTTAAAAGTGTGCGATTCTTGCACCGAAAATGGAAAGAAGAAGCAGTTGAAGTTTCTAAATCGACAACATTAGACGTCTCCATAAATTTAAGTTTGAATCTCATGTACCGAAAACAAAACCTCTCATGACTGCAAAATAAAAGCGTATAAGATTGAATTGGTGTAAATCAAGACGTTTATGGAGCGAAGAAGATAGGAAAAAAATATTATTTAGTGATAAAAGTATGTTTTGTGTTTCATATGGTAGTCAAGGTATTCGAGTTTGGAGAATGAAGCAAGAAGCATTTGATAAAGAATGCCTTAAACGTTCGGTAAAATTTGCTGCTAGTGTCATGGTTTGGGGTTGCATGAGTGCAGAAGGACCTGGAAAGTTATGCATCGTCTATAAAAAGGTTAACTCTCAGATATATCAAGAAATTTTGAAATATTACGTGATTCCATCATCAGAAGATTTTTTTAAAGATGATGTCATCTTTCAAAAAGATTTAGCGTCACTGCATACCTCGGTGTCAACTAAGAATTGGTTCCGCCAACGTAAAATTAAGGTACTTCCTTGGCCACCAAACTCACCAGACATTAATCCCATCGAAAACTTATGGGGTATAACGAAGAAAAAACTCCAAGAAAATCCTCCTTCAAGTAAAACTGAGTTAGTGGCACGTATAAAGTCTATTTGTGCTAATATTGATAGATATATTTGTAAACACCTTGTATATAGTATGCAAGATTGATTGTACACTGTTATTAAAGCTAAAGGGGATGCTACAAAATATTAACTACTATTTACTTCATATTCATAAGGTAATATTTTTGCATAAAATAAAATATTCTAATATTTTGAACCAATCTAAATTTTATTCTAATATTTTGATGTGTTTCAGAAAGCTGTTGTATACCTAATTTTTTGTATTTTATATTTTGTAAATGTTAAAATCTTATCTAAACATTCCAGTTTAATTTATAAGAAATTTAATTGCATTTACTTAGTATCAAAAATAAATAAATGGAAAATAATTTCTTTCTTATTACCTTTTCTCAATTATTCTAATATTTTGAATCTGAGCTGTAGTGCAGTTAATATAGTACAGTTTGAAGAACATATCTTTTACTGTATTTTAATATTTTTTTGGATAATTACCAATCGTCTGCCACATTAGCAAGAAAAAAAATTTTTTTTTTGTCTATTTCGTTGTTATGCACGGACAATAAATTTATTTAACGTACCAGAAAAAGAAATCACGTGATCAACATTTAATAAATTAAATTCAAAAAATGAATCTTTAAAAATTCACCAAAAATCAGAAAACTGAGGTAAAGATTCGAAAAAGATTTCATTTGAAAAGAATTGTTATGATCTATCTCGTGATATAAATTTTATAACCCTCAAATAATTATTTTAAATGCAAACTTTAAAAAAGTTACTAAAACAGCTTAAAAATTTAATTTTTTAAAAATCTAAAAAGAATTTTTCAAAAATCTTTCTTAGTGCATCCCTACACTATAAGAAGAATCTCCATGCAAAATTTCAGCCATTTAGGTCCAGCGGTTTTGTCTGTGCTTTTTATGTCAGTCACTCAGTCAGGGTGTCAGTGAGTTACGGAACTGTTTTATATATATATATATATATTATATAAATGCGTTTACATTAGTGTCGCCCCTTGTGAAAGAGGATTTTAGAAACACGATAGAAAACAGTAATTCCAATGTAAACTTTCGACAACCCCACCTCTCCCAGAAATCGGAAAAAAAAAAAAAGAAAACCTTGCAAATAATTTTAGTTGAGCCCTGATCTATCTCTCAGTGAGTTTGTATGTAATAGGTATGTGGAATTTTTTTTCTTAACTAACATAATTTTTTATTCTTGATAGCCCAGCCTCAAAACGTCTGCCTGTCGCAAGAGTAGAGCGCACAAACGATTCGACCCATTATTCCGCGCGCTCTCACCTTACCCAAACAAAGTAGCGGAGGAAAATGTCAAGGCCCCGACAGGCGACAAAACTCAGCTTCCATTCCGGAATCAAAGGATTGGGACCAAACCGGTTGGCTTGGCCACCGGAAAGTGGGCCGAAAAAATCGCCAAGGAGAGAGAAGCCAGAGGAGTTCATGGAGTTCACGCCGGTGTCCCCTTATTCCACTTCGAGAGACCTCATCTCGTTTCGGCGCCCAAAGTGCACCTCTGAGGAATGCACGTTAACCCTCTCTCTCTCTCTCACTCACTCCCTGCCCAACTTCCTCTCGGACCGACTGCCTTTGGAGGTAAAATGAGTAATTAGAACGGTCGCAGCCAAACTTCGCTGGACCTCTTCCGCTAACCTTGCGCTGTAATTGCTTGTCACACTGCCGTTGGATAAGACAGCGGGGTACCTAAGATTTAGGAATTTTTCAGGCTGGATTCTCTTTCGAGCATGTGGACTTCTAGGGAATGGGTTAAATATAGAGTAAGAGATATTATTGAATTGGGTTGTCTCCAGCGGCTATGTTATGCGCCGCTGAATGAAGTAAGATCCCCAAAGGAATTCCGAAGTTTCAGGAATATATTCTCTCCATCAAGCCTATGGGGGGGGGGATGAAAAATGATGGAAAGGAATTCCTAGACGAGGTAAAATCCAGCTGCTTTTATGAGGTAGTGTTGATTGCAAGGTATTCAGTGGCCATGTCATGTTGAGGAACTTACAAACCAAGACAGACTATTTTCATTTTATTCATTAGATCCCATATTTCTTAAAGTGGTGAAAAATACATAATACAGGCCCTCCGCACAGTCACGTACATACTTTTTCCAATACCACTGGTACTGATCGTTGACTGCTTTTTAATGGGAGCACCCTATAGGTGAGCAAACACTGCTCCCTATGATGGGACGGCATGGGAACGTCCATGCCCTACTCAGGATTCAAACTCGAGCCCACACTATGGAAGCCTGAGATGCAAACTACTATAGGCTGTGGGCGGCTTCAATATACAACTAAAAGACTAAAATCGGGCCTCTGGTGGCCTTGTGGTACAGCGCGATGGTTTTCGATGCTAAGGGTGCTCGGATCGAATCCCGGATTCGCACCACTAAAATGTCTCCGTTTGTGTCGTCCCTTAATAGGGGATAATGCTGGTTCGCCTATACGGTGCCCCCATAATAAAATAGGCAGCAAACAACTGCGGTGTATTATAGGTGAATGTCTTCACGACAAGTGCCTTCGCATTGGTTTTTAAAAAAAAATACTAAAATGTAACTAAAATATTAAGACGGATAAGCAACAAGAGATTCATCCATATGCATTCTCTCTTCATCAATAGAACAAATAGACCAAAAATTATGAATTTAATACGTTTGTCAATAAGATCAGAATAATGAAAGTATTATATATACACTTGAAACACGCTAATGTACTACTGTGTTGCTCCATTTGTACGTACATATTAGATTTGTGGGGTATATAAAACAGGAACTTCCTCCTTCCAATCACATCTATATATATAAAGCAGTTCCGTTACTGACTGACTCACTGACATACACAACGCACAGACCAAACCGCTGGACCTAAAGGGATGAAATTTTGCATGGCGATTCTTCTTATAGTGTAGGGGTGCACTAAGAAAGATTTTTTTAAATTATTCTTAGATTTTTTAAAATTAAATTTTTAAGCTGTTTTAGTAACATCTTTAGAGTTTGCATTTAAAATAATAATTTGCCAAATTATAATTTGCGCGCCAAACCCAGTCTGTATCGCTTGGTTAAGCAATATACAGTTAAACAGAAAAGTACCTAAATGCGTCAAAATTTTGACTGACTCACTCACTCACTCACTCACTCACTCACTGACTCACACTCTCTCTCTCTCTCTCTCTCTCTCTCTCTCTCTCTCTCTCTCACACACACACACACACACACACAGATAGATACATATATACATACATACATACATATATACGTACAGAAGAGGTAAGCAACGATAAGTAATCCTATGTTAATAACCCGCGGTAGTTTCGTTAGAAGAGACTACCTGAATTTTTTTTAACAGGTAGTCTCTTCTAACGGAATCTTCTAACTTCCATGTTTATAGATATGAATCCTTTCTAGCTTCATATCTATAAACATGACGTGCTATCTGATGCGATAAGATTTGATTAGCCTTAAATATGTCTGTATTTAAGGTATAATTCATAGTTATAACGAATTCTCCATGCGTTATTTTCTCGCACTGCATCATATTACATTGGTCTACTATAGAAAAAAATAGCAGATAGGGATTGACTCATTACTAAGGCTTTGTCGTAAATCAGGTTTTTCACGTTATCCATCCGATCTTTCTGTATCACTGCCTGTTCATGCCCCTAAGGATATAGTTACGTAAATATTATCACTACCATCATCGTAAACATTCTGTTTGGAGACCTCAAACTTTCCGTATAAAATCCCCCAATCCTTACCTGCACCTAACACATTTTCAGTTTCGTTTCGCTTTCGTTTTCATGTAGCCATTTCAAGGTAGTCGATAGCGAAATATAACAAAAAAAAACTTACCATAACAGGTTAACAAAAAATGAAATGATAGTAGTTGAAACAGAAACTCATCCTAACGAAGCCCTGTATGTGTTGCCAAAACACAAAAACTGCGGCTGATAACAGTGGTATAACGCTTAAATTGGTATGCGCAGTTCGATAAGGCAAGCTGAATTGGACGGTGTTATGGGATAAGGTACCAACCTACACTATAATATACTATCGATGAATCCGTAATGGCAATTGAGTTTTGACAAAGCATTCAATCAAAAATTCCAGTTTCGGATGGTTGGTTAGAAAAGTTTATGAAAAGAATATTCTTTGGACTAGAATGATGATTTTTTTACCAGATAGCTAAAGGGCAATAGCTGGTAGGGTACGCCACAACTTTTAAACTTTTGTGGGGTGTTTCCTTGTTGTACAGCTCATATTCAAAATATTAGAATAATTACATTTTTTTACAAATTGAAAATTTTGTTTGGTAATTTAATGTCTTTTAATGCAAATATGCAAACTATATTTTTATTAAGTACTTATTGTTGATTAAACTTATTTATTATCTTAAAATTAATATTATTTTTGAAAAAAAAATTATTTTGAAAAGTCAAAATATTAGAATATTTATTCAAGTGGTTCAAAATATTAGAATATTTCACATTAATTCTCCTTTAATGATCACCAATTCATAACTGGTGGCATCATTAATTAAATTCAGATGATTTTAATTAAAATCAGTATTCTTTTTGCAGTTTGTTTGCTTTTTCGTCTTAAAATGGGTCGTGTGAGTGATATTCTTGAATCTATTAAACTTCGTATGGTTGATTTGTATCGGCACGGTAAAAATCAATGTTATATAGCGAATTATTTACATTGTTCGCAATCAAACATTAGTAAAATACTAACACAATATTAAAAAAAATGGAAAATTTCAAAATAATCGCCGAAATGGCGGCCAAAAACCAAAAACATCTGCTAGAGATGACAGGAAACTGAAGCGTATAGTTAAGAAAAACCATTTTAAAAGTGTGCGATTCTTGCACCGAAAATGGAAAGAAGAAAGAGTTCTAAATCGACAACACTAAGACGTCTCCATAAATTTAAGTTTGAATCTCGTGTACCGAAAACAAAACCTCTCATGACTGCAAAACAAAAGCGTATAAGATTGAATTGGTGTAAATCAAGACGTTTATGGAGCGAAGAAGATTGGAATATTATTTGAATATTATTTAGTGATGAAAGTATGTTTTGTGTGTCATATCGTAATCAAGGTATTCGAGTTTGGAGAATGAAGCAAGAAGCATTTGATAAAGAATGCCTTAAACGTTCGGTAAAATTTGCTGCTAGTGTCATGGTTTGGGGTTGCATGAGCGCAGAAGGACCTGGAAAGTTATGCATCGTCTACGAAAAGGTTAACTCTCGGATATATCAAGAAATTTTGGAATATTACATGATTCCATCATCAGAAGATTTATTTGAAGATGATTTCATCTTTCAACAAGATTTAGCGTCACCGCATACGTCGGTGTCAACTAAGAATTGGTTCCGCCAACGTAAAATTAAGGTACTTCCTTGGCCACCAAACTCACCAGACATTGATCCCATCGAAAACTTATGGGGTATAATGAAGAAAACACTCCAAGAAAATCCTCCTTCAAGTAAAACTGAGGTAGTGGCACATATAAAGTCTATTTGGGCTAATATTGATAGAAATGTTTGTAAAGACCTTGTATATAGTATGCAAGATCGATTGTACTCTGTTATTAAAGCTAAAGGGGATGCTACAAAATATTAACTACCATTTACTTCATATTCATAAGGTAATATTTTTGCATAAAATAAAATATTCTAATATTTTGTACCAATCTAAATTTTATTCTAATATTTTGATGTGTTTCAGAAAGCTGTTGTATACCTAATTTATTGTATTTTATATTTTGTAAATGTTAAAATCTTATCTAAACATTCCAGATTTAATTTATAAGAAATTTAATTGCATTTACTTAGTATCAAAAATAAATAAATGGAAAATAATTTCTTTCTTATTACTTTTTCTCAATTATTCTAATATTTTGAATCTGAGCTGTATAACACAGTGTCATGATACTGCTCTGCCTAAGTATGTTAAAGAGAGGAAGAAAGGGGCATCATTTGGCATAACAGATCTTCAATTACCACGTAAAGCTGTGTGAATTTTCCGATTAGAATATTTATAGTCGTGGATTAGGAAACTGTTTTCCGTATATAATGAAAGTTGACTTCCAAATAATTAACGCTTATTTTTTAAAATTTGAATTTTTTTTATTATAATTTTTCTAGTCGTGGATTAGGAAACTCGTTTTTTAATCCTGTTTTCCGTATGTAATTAAAGTTGACTTCCAAATAATTAACGCGTAGATTTTAAAATTTTAAATTTTTTCGCAGGGCGTTTTTAACAGGGAATTCAATTATCCATATCTATAGCTAAAAAATCAAAACTAATTTTTTAAAAGTTAAAAAGACTTCTTAAAAATACACAATTGCAAATCTGTAATTTGAAATATACCGACGGAAAACCTCCCCGTAGCCTAACATGGGGACTGACAATCTCAACCGATGAGCTTCCTAATACAAGATATTCATAAAAGGGAATATCCAACCCTACACTCCAGCCGGTAAAAATATTTTTTCTGCGAATATCGTGGACTTTGCCTGAACATTTTAACTGTTAGCGGTATAAGAAAAGAAAAGTTTAAATACTTATATAGGAAGAACTGTTAGAATTTTTTTTTCAGAAACACATAGAAAATTAGTCGGATTTTCCCACACATTTCCATTAAAGAAACTAATATCTAACTCATTTACGTTTACCTCATTTATATCAAGAAATATTTCAGGTAGTCTCTTCTAACGAAACTACCGCGGGTTATTAACGCAGGATTACTTATCGTTGCTTGCCTCTTTTGTATGTATATATGTATGTATGTGTTCTGTATATATGTATCTATATATATGTACGTATGTATATATATACATATATGTATGTTAAATTTTTGACGCATTTTGGTACTTTTCTGTTTAACTGTTCACTGCTTGTTCAAACGATACAGACTGGGTTTGGCGTGCTGCCAAAATAATAACTGTCGAGGCACGGACGGACGATTTTAGCGTTTGAAATTTTGCTTTCTGGAGAACCGTTATGGAGGAACGTAATCCTACATTAAAAAACTGTCGCAGTTTCGATGCATCCGTAAAGAAAATCGAAACTAATGCTGTCCGGCCTGAAGAGCTGTAATTACAAGTAAGTCCCGAGCTGTCCATTTTTTTGGTATGCCCACTCCCTTTTGTAGATTTCAAAATGCTGTTGTTCACAAATTTAAAGACCTAGTCAAGTTACGTATAAACATGATTATTGTCAGAGTTAAAAGCATATTAATATATATATATATCGACAGTCATTCTCCATTCACTGAGTTATAATTAAGACATTTATAATCAGTACATGAGTGTTTGAAGGGGAAAAAGTGTCATAAAAAACACAAAAATCACCTACGCACCAGCTCTAACTTCCCGATAAATCCTTATTTATCGCTTATTTTCGTTTAGTCGCGCCTTCCATTAGCGACGCGAGCTCTAGTTTTCTTCTGGAATCGTGGGATGAAAGCAAAGCGTCAAGCGTTCTGATAACCACTCTATAAAATCTCGCTCGGCCGGCAAGCGTGCCCGATTTTGGATAAACAGGCCAATAAATACTCCTCATCCTTTCCTGAACTTACGCTCTCGAGACTGTCGGATACTGTTGAACAATGGTGCGCAAACATTGGAAGGGTCTCGGGTAGATTGAAGTAAATTTATATCATACTGAATAACTTAATTTAAAAATAGGCTTTTAAATTTTCCATAACAACTAATTTTTAGTATTTCTCAAGTATGTGTCAAGAGAAAGCTAACAAATTTGAAATCACGGTCTTTTATAATTTTAATTTTTGTTAATTTTTAACTTTAGGCTGCTGTATACTAACCCTATTGGATTCGCTTCCCTCGTTGTTAACCTATGGAGAAAATGCGTCTACAATTTAAGCAACATAAATGCCGATAAAACAATAAAAATGGTATTTTCAGATAGCCTGAACTTTTCTGCACCTTGCAAAGGGATTCGTTTTATAAATTGCGTCCACCAAAGGAATTTAGGAGCATTTCAAACATACTACACCAGATTTTTTCCCCCGAATAATTTAAATTTTAAAATATTTGCATATTTCTTTAAAAATGTAAAATGATCCAAGGTGTAAAATTTATTTCTCTAACACGGAGTACAATTAAAAAAAATATTTCAGGTAGTCTCTTCTAACGAAACTACCGCGGGTTATTACATAGGATTACTTATCGTTGCTTACCTCTTTGTATGTATATATGTATGCATGTGTTATGTATATATATATATATATATATATATATATATATATATATATATATATATATATATATATATGTAAAAATTTTGACGCATTTTGGTCTGTTTAACTGTTTACTGCTTGTCCAAGAGATACAGACTGGATTTGGCGCGCTGCCAAAATTATAAATCGCGTGGTACGGACGGACGGTTTTAGCGTCTCAAATTTTGCTTTCCGGAGGACTGTTATGGAGGAACGTAATCATACGTTAAAATCCTTTAAAAAAATTTAATAAAGTCGAACCCCGTTATAGTGAACTTGGTATATAATGAACTCGCGGATATAATGAACGAAAATTTTGGTCCCGCCGTTTTCCTGTTGTACGTAATTTAATTTGTATTGTGTCAGTTTAATGTAATCGATTTTAATCGATATAATTCATTAATTATCTTTTAAATGGATTATATCATTTTTTAATACATCATTATTGAATACACATTGCAACTAATGAGTTATACATTTCGTGAACTCTAGCATTTTTCTTAACGGTTCGGATATAGCGAACCACCGGATAAAGCGAACAAAACCTTTGGTCCCTTGAAGTTCGTTATAACGGGGTTCGACTGTACATATAATCCACACCGCTAGAGACTTAGAGGACCATTCGGGCGATCAGAATCCTTCACAGACAGAATCATGTACGTAACTATTCGAGGCGCTTATTGCTGATATAGGGTAACTGTCACTTTAGATGGATCTTTTCCAGTGGATTGTCTAAACTGATGTAAATCGACTTAATCTCACAGCTTCGCAAGAGTCAGAATAAATCCTAACCCGACAGAACAGTCGGAATTTTATGAGTGACATGCAAAGTTATAAAAATATGAAAACGTTTATAATAAAAAGAAAAAACTGAAAATATCATCCCAATCTCGGAGAAACTTGTGTCGTAGCGTAGATTAATTCAGCAAATAAAATGGACGCCAACAAGAAACGAGCATTTAAAATAATCTCCTGTCCACAATGACTATTGTGATGGCAAAAAAACCGTCGCCAAGAGCGAGCCAAGGGGGTTCACGGAGTTCACTCGTATTGAAAGACTGCTTGTCCCCTTATTCCACTTCAGTTCTCGTTTTATTTTAGTTGTGCGTTGTTGGGTGTTATTATTTGTTGTGTTTTTTTTATTATTATTCTTTCTTCCCTCCTCTGTTCGAGTAGACTTTATTTCGGCTCGTTCTCCCCGCTCCTTCCTGTGTGCTGGGTGCCTCTTGAGAGAACGTGACTTGCATCGCCAAGTGGGACTTCGATGGAGCTTCGAGAGGAGAGGGAAGGAAGCAGATTAAACAGAACATCGCCACTTTGGCGACAGTTTTAAGCGAATTGCATGCCAGTTATTTGGCTTCCAAAACTTCGGACAAGGAATGAAAACCGTATATAAAGCTTTCGACAGAAAAATCTTGAAGGACTTTTAATATTACGCAAACCTGGGTTGGAGGGCTTGGTCCATGGAACGTAGATAGTCCAGTTTATCCTATTGGTGAAAATCTTGAAGGAAGGGGGATTTAGATCCAGGCAAATGGTGCAACCCGTTCGTAAGGATAATTTGCTTTGCAATTTATTTCATTAAAACACAACTTAAGGCTGCTGTGTACTAACCCTATTGGATACGCTCACCTCAGTGTTAACCTATGGAGAAAATATGTCTACTATTTACGGCTACATAAAGGCCAATAATCCAATAATAATAGTATTTTCAGATTGCCTGAATGTTTCTGCTCTTTGCAACGGGATCCATTTCGTAAAATATTTATTTCCCAGGATAAGAGTAGACAGTGAAGTCCCTATAAAATGCATCCTTATTTTATAAAAAGCAGAAAGTATAAAGACGCCTGAAAGAATAATTTCGAAGAAAAATGCGTCTCAAACAATTCAGAATATTTCATTTCTACATATGAATTTAGATTTACTTATTTAATGAAGTAAATCGAATTACTTCAGTAATTCCACTTATTGAATGTTATCAAAATTGATAAAATCAATCAATAGATATCGATAATCTTATTTCACTTATTAACAAGTGAAATACCTGTCGGACCTTCAAATTCGATTATCCTTCTCAAAGAGGTAGAGTTCTTAAGATAAAGCCCTTTGGGAACTCGACTGAAGAAGAACTTTCAGGTCCACTTACATGTCTTTAAAGATACCTCTGAATGAAAGCGACGAAATTCCAAACCAGGAATTCTCTGCATTGTTATTGGTGACTGGCAAATGTTAGCCATTCCAACCCACAACTCAAAAAACCCAAGCGTCCAATTTTAAAAGCTCTTGAAGATTCGAAACTTAATTATAGTTTACAACAATATAATAATAAAGCTAATTATAGACTAAAATATAATACATAGACTAGAGCATAAGAGAAAATTTAGCGAAATTCTGCTTTTGGAATTTTGTTCCTACGTACTTTTCACAAAAGGCCATAAGCGTAGAATGCCATAAGATTGAAAACTCCATCCGTGGCTACTAAACACGTAGTAAATGAGTATAGATCGTGTGTGAGTAAATCAGCAAATATGACCATTCCTTTAAGGGGGCACAGGACCTTGAAGCTCGACGAAATGACTCTAAATATGGTCTAATTCTAACCACAAAAACTCAAATAATATTTTTAAAAGGAATTTTCTTTCTCAATGCAAATAAAGTACATATCATTAATTATGCCATATATAAAAATGGAAATTATAAATCTATAAATAATTTTCAAAATAGCAGTTTAGAATTTTATATGATTAAAAATCATAAAGTGTTGAGCGCATCATAAAATTGGGATATATGCTTAGAGAAAATAATTAATGGTCAGAATAATTCATATATATCATATATTTACCTGTAATGTAAAACCAAATAAACTGCGGTAAATATTATTTAAAATAAAAATTGAGCATAAAATTGGAAAACTTCAAAAATTACGACAATTATTTGCATAATTTTCCCACATAAAAAAGTATTCCAGAATGGCACATTTTTCTGGCTTTAAAATGTAGAGAACCATGAAATAAACATGAGTGTAATTTTATCAGTTTTCTATTGATAGTTTAAAAGTATTGCTGCACGCAAACTCAAATTAGCAGTTAATCATATAAAATTCTAAACTGCTAATTTGAAAATTATTTGTAAATTTATAATTTCCATTTTTATATATGACATATTTAAAGATATGCACTTTATATGTATAAAAAAAGAAAATTTCTTTTTGTAATGTTATTTGAGTTTTCGTGGTCTAATATTATTTGAGTTTTTGTGTGTGACCATATGTATAGTCATTTTGTCAAGCCTCAAGGCTCTGTGCCCCCTACATTTGGCAACACCAGAGATGTAGATAACAGACTCATTAGAGCCTCTGAATAAGACTGAAAAAAAAAACCCATTTTCTACTCAATCATGTTTTTCATTTTATGAGTTACGTAAAGTTCAGCCACTGTTAGGCAGAAATCCTTTTATAAGGTTATACTTTCAATTTATAATTTCCATAAGGATTACACTGCACCAGATGAGGCCCTACAGGATGAATCCCATAAGTGTTACAGATTCCAGTGATTACAGATTCCACGTTACTAAAAAAAAAATGTCAGGTAATCTCTTCTAACGAAACTACCGCGCGTTATTAACGTAGGATTACTTATCGTTGCTTAGGTCTTTAGTATGTATATATGTATGTACTACCTGAAAACCCGCACTTCGCTACGGAGTACATTCAAATTAAATACAACGGTCAATGTATGCAATTAATGTTTATATATATATATATATATATATATATAATAAATACGACGATCAATGTATACAATTTATGTAAAAATATATATATATTTATTTATAAAAAAATCGTAAAGGATATTTTTATAGACAAAATAATGTAGAAGAAAATATTCAAATTAAATGAAATAAGACAGTTTAAAGAATATAGTACAGTTTGAGGAACATATCTTTTATTATATTTTAATATTTTTTTGGATAATGTCCAATCGTCTGCAGCATTGGCAAGAAAAAAAAATATATTTTGTCTATTTAGTTGTTATGCACGTGACGATAAATTTATTTAAAGTACCAGAAAAAGAAATCACGTGATCAGCATTTAATAAATTAAATTCTAAATATGAATCTTTAAAAATTCACCAAAAACTGAAGGTAAAGCTTCGAAAAAGATTTCATTTTAAACGAATTTTTATGATCTTTCTTGCGATATAAATTTTATAACCTCAAATTATTATTTTAAATGCAAACTTTTAAAAAGTTACTAAAACAGCTTAAAAATTTAATTTTAAAAAATCTATGAAGAATTTTTGAAAAATCTTTCTTAATGCACCCCTACACTATGAGAAAGAAGAATCGCCATGCAAAATTTAAGCCCTTTAGGCCCAGCGGTTTGGTCTGTGCGTTGTATGTCAGTCAGTCAGTCAGTCAGTCAGTGACGAAATTGTTTTATATATATAGATGTGTTATGTATATATGTATCTATATATATATATATATATATATATTCATTTTGCAACTGTTTTTCTGTTTAACTGTTTACTGCTTGTCCAAGCGATACAGACTGGGTTTGGCACGCTGCAAAAATTTTAACTCGTGACGAAGGAGTCTGAAATTTTGCTTTACTGCGGACCGTTATGGAGGAACGTAATCCTACGTTAAAATCTACCCAACTTAATTATTTCAAAGCTTCTGCGTTGCCGCTTCATAATAAAAATGTGTCTAGTATCTACAATGGATCATATAGCCCAATAGAGACTCAATATAAGCTATTTTCTGTAATAACTAGCCATTTGTGAAGCAAAGAAAGTAAAATAATATGCCTGAATTCTCCATTCTAAAATATTCTTCTGTCTCTCTGTCAGCCCGTTTCTTGGGATAATCGGTACCAGTAAATGATAGAAATCATAATCGATAAAAATCTCTAAAATGAATGCCCACCAAAAATCAAGAAATAGACGTACGTAATATATATACTTCGCACCAATAAAAACGCTCAAGTGTCTCGATGTCAGCCCATTTCCTGAAGTAATCAGTTTTGACAGCACTCGCCTAGCAATTAAAGACACCCAGCCGTCTGATGACATCTCCTGGCGAACCCTACTCCAGAGCTCCTCGCTACGCTCAGGCGGCCATGCGGGCACAGGCCACGTACCGAGGCAGGGCCTGTTGCTTCCCAAAATGACTGATCTACGGTCTCTTTACTAACCAAGTAACTTTAGTTTAGCTCTTAAATTAAGAAGGAAAGAAAACAAAGTTAAAAGACAGGAGACAAAGGTAATCTTCACAGCAAACCAATGGCGAAGCCTGGATTCTCCGACAGGATGACAAGACATCCTTTCAAGGCCAATATTACCTTCCGAAAGGTCAAATCTTGACATTGAATTTTTAAAGTTTCATCACAATAGAACGACTGCTTTTTGCAGACCAAAAATCTTGAGTGATCGCCAAGATTGACACTAAAAGGCTATTTTGAGGGGTTTAAAAAGCGGCCGAAGAAGCATCTAAACTGCATCCCTCCATGCCGTATTAAGTTTTCGTTAGTCCCCGTATTTTCTCATAGAAATTACAATTAAAAGAACCTTAATATTTTGGCCAATATTATATTTCCAGAAGAGTGAAATGTTTTGATGAAATTACAATTGTTGTTACAATTGTTGAAATTACAATTGAAAGTTCTGAAGGAAATTACAATTGAAAGAACCTTAATATTTTGGTCAATATTATCTATATATATAAAACAGTTCCGTAACTGACTCACTGACATACAACGCACAGACCAAACCGCTGGACCTAAAGGGCTGAAATTTTGCTTGGCGATTCTTCTTATGGTGTAGGGGTGCACAAAGATTTTTGAAAAATTCTTCTTAGATTTTTTTAAAATTAAATTTTTAAGCTGTTTTTGTAACTTTTTTTAAGTTTGCCTTTAAAATAATTATTTGAGGGTTATAAAATTTATATCACAAGAAAGATCATAAATTTTTTTTTTCAAATGAATTGTTTTTCGAATCTTTACCTCGATTTCCTGAATTTTGGTGAATTTTTAAAGATTAATTTTTAGAATTTAATTTATTAAATGCTGATCACGTGATTTCTTTTTCTGGTACTTTAAATAAATTTATCGTCACGTGCATAACAACTAAATAGACAAAAAATAGTTTATTTTCTTGCTAATGCGGCAGACGATTGGACATTATTTTGTCTATAAAAATATTCCTTACGATTTTTTTATAAATATATATTTTTTTTTCTACATCAATTGTATACATTGATCGTCACATTTATTATAAATATATATATTTATTTTTTTGGCATTAATTGCATACATTGACCGTTGTATTTAATTTGAATGTACTCCGTAGCGAAGAGCGGGTTTTCAGCTAGTATTTCCATAAGAGCGAAATGTTTTGAGGAAATTTTAATTGTTGTTGCAACTGTTGAAATTACAATTGTAAGTTCTTACTATTTTGGCCAATATTCTATTTCCAGAAGAGCGAAAAGTTTTGAGGAAATTACAATTGTTGTTACAATTGTTGAAATTACAAATGAAAGTTCTTTAGGAAATTACAGTTGAAAGAACCTTAATATTTTGGCTAATATTCTATTTCCAGAAAAGCGAAAAGTTTTGATACAGCGAGCAAAAATCAGTTTCAAAAAATCATTTACCCTTTCGTTATGAGCAAGTAGCTTCAATGAAGCAAGCGGAAATACATTACAAAAGATTAAAGAAATATTTTTTAAATCTCATATTCATTTCCCTACACTTTCTTGTCTATATGGAGCTATTTTCTTTCCCTTTTGTGACATTTGACGATAAGGTAATAGATTATTTAGGAAATAGATTGATAAGGTAATAGATAATTTTTTGCCCAACTTCATTATTATTCCTTAAATGTAAGTAATTTAACACGATATGAAACTGACTGACTTGCTCACAAGCAGGTCCCAAAACGTTTTTGATTTACTTTAGGCAAACATATCCTTAAAAATCGTACCCTAGAAATAATTTATATTAGTTTTCGGACACTAATAATTTAATCTTCTCATATACACTCGTAATATAGAAGCACTTTTATGTTCTAGGAAGACTTAATACTATTCTAATAAAGTTGGAAATCATATTAAGAAAGTATTTTCTATGTAATAATAAAACCATTAAAAAATATGAGAAGATAAATCAAGTTTTTGTAGTAAAGCATATTTTGCGCTGGTTTGGTTTGGTGCGCTATGGTAATTTTTTGCTACACGATGGCTAATTAGATCGGGACCTACTGCTCAAAGCCAATTTTGGAATGCTACAAACGTCCATGCCAACAGTGGGACTCAAACCCACAGACTCCGGTACCAAACGCTAGTACCCTAGCCATTTGGCCATCCTCCGGCATATTTTGTGCTCTTTAAAACTAATAATACTCCGATAAATTCAATACCAATCTATATTTCCTCAGTTTATAACAAAGCAGGACCATATTAAAATTTGTTGTTTGGTACTGGAAACTAAATTAGATTGTTATAAAGTGTGATTTTTTAAGATTTATTTTTGCCTTAAAATAAACGTTGCTAAAATACTCTTATATAAATTCTGTGCATCGTGTAAATTAACAATCCTGATTTTTCCATCTTTGTCTATACAGGAATAAACAAAAGCCCCGTGTCGCACAACTCAAAGTACAAAATTTAATTGGAAAAAAAACAGCAATGAACGCTTCGCATATTTAGATATATCTCCTGACATAAAGATATTGAAAAAATATATTTTTTTATATACCTTAAGTTTTTGGAAACTTTGGAAGCATATTTGTGATTTGAATAGCGGTGACACACACTCAAATAAATTTTGTTTTACGTCCTTTTTCCTGTCCATTGTGGTGAAATCGTGTTTTTTCTAGACTTTTGAGGAGGGAGTAGGGATATTATTCAGATCGAATATAACAGTGGGGCGCCAACTGTCGGCCGTGTCCCAAAGAGAGGTAGAGGGCACTTTGAAGTAAATTTATATCAAACTGAATTATTTAATTAAAAAATATGATTTAAATTGTCTATAATTGCAAATTTTTAATATTTTTATTTATATTTGGTAAAAAATATATCATATGATATTGTTTAATAAGGTGTCAAACAGTCTGGCAGTTCCAACGCTGCATATATTCTCCTCTACTTAGCTGTGTGAGAATGGATTTTCAAATTGAGTAGTTATAAAAACCAAACATCAATCGAGAATTTACCAGGAGAAGGTGATACGAGAGTAGTATTCTAAAATATTTCACCAAATGTTAAACAAAAATGTTTCACCATGTGTCTAAACTGAAAACTGTCCCCAGAAAAAGAGTAGCCAGTCGATACCTGTGCGTGAGTCATTAGCGCCGCGTACCTTCTTTCCCGCGTGAAACCACGATCTCGCGCTATTAAGTGCACGTGTGAAGGTGTCCGAGAGGAAGGGAAAGCTGCTTTGGAGTGTACTGTTAGTTTTCCCGCGCGCAATCCCGTACGCTCCAAGCACTCCAAGAGCGTACGTGTAAAGGGCGCTATTCGAAAGATGCATTTCCTCCGCAGAAGACCAATTACACGAAGGAAATATTGCCAAGTGTAGTACGTAATATTCACACCAAAGTAAGTCCACAGGCCTTATTTCGTACAACGGTAAGAAATCAGTTCGGAGAAATTTGCAAGAACAAATTGCACAATAAAACATAGAGGTCACGGGGAGCATATCGGCTGCAAGGCGAAGAAACAATCCTATTCATTGATGGTAAACAGAACAAAACGGTGCACGGGATTATTCAAAATGGGGCAGATAAACTGAATGAAGATGGTCACATTTACATTCAACAGGACAATGAGCCGAAACATACGGCTTTTATCGTCCGACTATGGCTACTTATTTATCTATAGCTCATATTACCTGTCCAGATCTCTGCCTATCACGAGCCCAACTCTTTAGCATAGGGGTGTTTAACCTTTTCATGTTCGCGGGCCACACCAATAAATTCGCAAAGTTCCGCGGGCCACACATCTGTGAAATAAGTAGCTTAGCAGAGGAAAAAAATATACTACATTTGCAAACGAGCTTCAGCCTTTGAGTTGTTTGCTTGATTTGCTTTTTATAGCACGACTAGCTGAAAACCCGCGCTTCGCTACGGAGTACATTGAAATTAAATACAACGGTCAATGTATGCAATTAATTCCAAAAAAAAATAAATATATATATTTATAATAAATACGACGATCAATGTATACAATTGATGTAAAAAAACATATTTATAAAAAAATCGTAAGGGATATTTTTATAGACAAAATAAAGTCCAATCGTCTGCCGCATTAGCAAGAAAAAAATATTTTTTTGTCTATTTTTTTTTTTTTTTTTTTTTTTTTTTTTTTTTGCACGTGACGATAAATTTATTTAAAGTACCAGAAAAAGAAATCACGTGATCAGCATTTAATAAATTAAATTCTAAAAATTAATATTTAAAAATTCACCAAAAATCAGGAAATGGAGGTAAAAATTCGAAAAAAATTTCATTTTGAAGGAATTTATGTGATCTTTCTCGTGATATAAATTTTATAACCCTCAATGTATTATTTTAAATGCAAACGTAAAAAAAGTTTAAAAAACAGCTTAAAAATTTAATTAAAAAAAATCTAAGAAGAATTTTTGAAAAATCTTTCTTAGTGCACCCCTACACTATTAGAAGAATCGCCATGCAAAATTTCAGCCCTTTAGGTCCAGCGGTTTGGTCTGTGCGTTGTATGTCTGTCAGTCAGTCAGTCAGTGAATGAATGAGTCAGTTACGGAACTGTTTTATATATATAGATGATGGATTAATTCCTTCAAAACATATTACTGACGTTTTATGTGTATTTCGTGTTTTAAAAAGTACCTTTATAACCATTATTAATTAAAAAATATTTTTATTTACTGATTTCTACAAACAACAACAAAATGGGAGTTGAATCAACTTATTTTGTACTGCATGAAACAGAATGCATTCAGGAAGACGAAACGCACTTGAGATTCTGGATTGATTGATTTGGTTTGGTTTGGAGAGCTACGGTCAATTTTTGCTACACGAGGGGTAATTAGACAGGGATCTACAGTTTAAAGCCGATTCTGAACGTCTACAAACATCCATGACAACAGTGGGACTCGAATCCACAGGATCTGAACCGAATGCCAGGGCCTTAGCCATTCGGCCTGCTTTTTGTTTTTATTTCGTCTTGAGACTTTTTTCTGCACCTTGCAAAAGGATTCATTTTATAAATTTCGTCCACCAAACGAATTTAGAAACGTTTAAAACACACTACACCAGATTTTTTTACCCAAATAATTTAAATTTTAAAATATTTGCATTAAAAAAATGAAAAATGTCCAAAGGTGTAAAATTTATTTCTCTATTACGGACTGCAATTTAAAAAAAATAGAATCTTTCAATCCAAGTCGGCAACCCTTGGACACAGTTTCCTCCATAGGTTAGCATTGGGGGTGAGAGAATTCAATAGGGTTAGTACACAGCAGCTTTAATAAGCAGGAGTTCACTACATTTTTTTAATACCATTTTCAACTATGCTAGTACTTTTTCTTTTGTTTTGATGACTATAATGTATTATCTTTCCCCACCAATAATTAGTTCTATACTGTTCTTTACATTTTTTTGTAATATTCTTTGTATAAATCAAAATTCTCTCACATATTTTACGTAGTGAAACTTCTCTATAGCGGCCAGTCGTGGTTCCGAAAAAAAAATGGTCGTTTTGAAGGGTGGCCGGGGAAAAGGGGTTTATGCCATAACATTGGCTCTGTGGAGTCTAATCGGTTCTGAAGAAAATACGGCCGTCGAATAGGGGTGGCTGGCTAGATTCTCTCACTCTCACTCTCTCTGTCTCTCTCACACACACACACAACACGTGCCTGGTTTTTAGGACAGGTGTTTTTTGTCTTACAATGTATATATATAAAACACGTAGGTATGCGGCACAAAAATCGATGATATTTCTACACTCCGAATGGCAACGGCTGCAACTACCAGATGTAAACATTAGCGGCCGTCTGCGATTTGCAACCGCATGTCAACATGGATTTACGCACTGAAATCGGGAATGCTCGAAAGTGAGCTGTACGATTAAGTGAAAATTGGGAACAGTCTCAAGAAAGAAAGCGAAGAAGAAATAATTCATTAAGAGAGAGGCGTGGAAGAGAGAGCATAAATGATCGCGAGGTTAGGCTTAACCGTCGCCGGCATAGCAACCGATAGCTAGTAATAATCAATTTTCTACACTTTTTTCAGTACTTTCTGAATTTTTACTCCATTTTATACGTGAAGAAATTTTCCCAACAATTTATTATTTCATATGATTAAGTGTAGTTATCTGAATTGTGAACAGTAATACATACAGAGAGCGATGTAATGCACACTATATTTTATATTTTCCCCCTGCAATTTCTGATTTGTTGTAATGATAAAGTGCAGATATCTTAATTTTGAAAAATTGCTGAATTTTTACTTCATTTTATACGTGAAGAAATTTTCCCAACAATTTATTATTTGATATGATTCAGTGTAGATATCTGAATTATGAACAGTAATACATTCAGAGAGTGATGTAATCAACACTATATTTAAAAATTTTCCCAAACAATTTCTTATTTGATGTAATGATAAAGTATATAGACCTTAATTTTGAATAATAGTACATACAGAGAGGGGTGTAATTTTTACAATCATTGGTGTTGGGTTTTTCAGTCTTATCTTTAACTCTGTTCTGAAGTAATGGAAATTCACATTTTTTGATCACAATGTTTTAGAATCAGCCTTATAGAGAATACCCCTTAACAACGTATATTTATGATGACAGGTAATGGTAACATTCCTTACGTATGTTACTTTCAGGTGAGTTGTTTTGCAAAAGAAAATTTAAAACTTAACGCGACCATGCTGGTCGCGCAGCGGCTAGTTTACAATAAACTGTTCTATGGTACCTAACGAAAACCAACCAAACCAAACATGGTACCTAATGGGCTTTTTGGCCCCGAACGAGCATAAAAAATTATAGACGAAGAAAGACTTTACCACGACCATGTTCCACTTTATGGAAATTCCCTTGTATTAGACAAATATAACCTCGCTTGTAGGCTTTTATATCCTAAATTGCACTGCATATTTAATTAAATCTACAAGCATGGAATTAGGTAGCCGTCTTCAGTCGGGTCTACTGAGTATTGATGATTTACCAATAAAATGGGAAACTTTTGCCCTTTTTTTTTTGCGAGCCACCGGGATTGGCCATCTCAGATCTTAAAGAGACTGAATCGGTTTTTCCCCTCAGGACTTCGCAAAAATATCTGCTTAAAAGCCTTCTTTCTTATTTGCACTTCAGCATTTAAAAGAACGACTTCACTCGGCTGACGAACAAGAAAGATAAAAAAAAATGTATCTATACTTGAATATTTATTTTGGGGCAAAGCATAAAAATTAGATGAGTCATTACTGAGTCCCCGTTGATGAGTCGCAAAACACAAACCCAAAACAAAATGTGAGTTTTTTTTTCCGCTTCTTTTCCTCTGCTCCATTATCTGACCTTAGACGCAAAAGGGCTAACCATAAAATAAATATTCGATTTTCTTGCATAAAGAGACGGGCACAGTTCTGCGAATCAAAGTTATAGAGTTAAAAAGCCTTCTGGGTCGGCGGAATACAGAATGCATATCTCATAAATTAAGAGGGGGTTAAAAACTGCAAGCGTTCCGAAAAATCAAAGAACTGTTTGCGGACCACCAGGGAACCCTGGCCATTAATTTATCGCAGGCACAAAAATAAATTAAAACGCGCTTTCGCAAATACGAATATCGTTAGGAAAAAATATCGAAAAACAAGCCCGAAAAAGCACTCTTGAAAGAGACCGCCGCTCGAAATACGCGCGCGTAATGTATGTAGATTAAAAACATTGTCATCGAGTGCCTTAGTATAGTTTGCATTATCAATTGATTACAGTTAAAACGACACGAGCGGGAGCGGCGGAGGGAGGTGGGAAAGGGGGGGAATTTTAATCCAAAAAACTCAACAAAAACGGTCGCAAAAATTCGAAAAAATTAAAGAAACAAAACCTTGCGATCTCCTTTCGCCAGTGATTATGAGGTAAAATACAGTGTTTGTTTTATCAAGGAGAAGCTTGTACCTGTTGAGCCGTAATTGTGGCATTCCCATTAAATATGATAATGGGGGCTAATTTAAAAGGCAAATACAAATTATTCCCTTCTCTTTTCCGAGCGCTTTTTCCCTTAGAGGGATTTCTTTGTGAAGAGAAAAGCTCTTAACGTTGAAAGTGGAAGTCGAAGTTTTTTTCCCCCCTCTCTCCTCCAAGTTACTACTAGTCTCATCTGTGATTGCCTCTTTGTTGAATCCGAAAAATCGGATTTTTATGTATTTTTTTTTAATTTTATTTTATTTGCTCTTTTGGAGCAGATTGATTTTTGGGATTTCGAACATTCGTAACTCCTTTTTGTGTTCGATTTTCTTTTCTTTTTCCTAGTGTATGTTTTATTTTAATTTAATGAGTTCGTTTGCTCGGAAAGCAAGCGGAATGTGCAGGAATTAAGTAAAAGTAAACAGGTATTTGGGCGGAGAGCGGGTGGGGGGGGGGGGGGAGGTCTGCAGAGAATTCAGAATAAAATCAAAGAGGAAGAAATCGCTCTCTGAAGTCCGCGTGATTTGGTTTCGCTATTTTTTTTTATGAAGTCTTTTTCTCTTTTCATAGTCTTGTTCAAAATTTATGTTTAGCAGTAATTTTATGCAACGTACTCTGATATTTGTGAACTCATGTGTGTATAAGTAACGAATGGGAAATACCTGCTTCGAATAACGTCTCGGGTAACATAAATTGATTGGTTCTTTTATTCCAGGCTCGATTCTTGTCGACTGTAGCCTCCATAGGCAATTTGAAACTCAAAATAATTGGTCTCCATTTCATAGACATAGCTATTAAAAAACAAAAAAAGAATTTCAACCATCATGGGACTAAGCATTTTGAAGTCGTGAGACCAGTGATTTCACTAAAGTAAAAGCACATTGAACGATTATGAGCTTATACACTATATCATTGGTTCCCAACCTTTTTTCTACATCGACCCCTTTTAAAAGAATGATTTGCTTCATCGACCCCTCACATTTTTCTCTATAATATGCAGCATACAACATAATTATAATACTAATAATTGCACATAAAACACTTAAAGATAACAATTTGATTAAGGATATGAATAAAAATTTGGAAAAAGTGGTTCATTGGGTTTACGTTTTATTATTTTTGTACTATTTCCATTTTTAATTTCACAAATACAAACAAGATTTCAGAAACACAGATTGTGATTGCACAGAAGTTTGATTTCAATTAATGTGGTGGTTGTGCTTAATTCATTGATACAATTTTTTTAATGTTTGGCCTGATATTGCTTATCGTATAGTCACAATAACTAACATAACGAATATAAATATATCTTTTACTAAACAATTTTACCGACTAATATGTAATTATAATATATTTTAAAAAAATTTAATGCAATGGTTGTAGTTGATGCTTTTCCATAAAGCTTTTTATCAGTATTTATACATATGTAATCTGTATTTATACTGCAAATTTGTATTTATGCATATTAAAACGGGTTTTATTATCTAATACTTACATTCCTAAAAAATTGAATTTTAAAACAGAAAAATTTATTATCGACTCCCAATAGACCCCTGGAATACTGTAGACTCTTTTTAAACTTTCATCTATTTGTCTACTGTTACACATAGTAATTGAAAAGAAAAGAAAGAGAAGAAGAAAGGTATTGTAATTTAACTTTGCTTGTAATCAGAAATAAATAAAGAAAGGAAAAAGTCGACTGGAACCGGGAACGGCCAGCTCGAAAGTTTAATTTGTTTTAGACCTTCAAGTAGAGGGTCTGTTACCACGGGTATGGCTAGGCAGAAATTATGTTATTTTTGAATTTAAGTTGTTTTGTTTAGTTAACGCGACTTATATACAAAACCTTGCCGTTTATGCATTTGCAGTGGTTGGTATGATTTACGAATTATACATATTAAAACGGATATTATTATCTAATAATTACATTCCTACAAAATTGAATTTTAAAAAAGAAAAATTTATCATCGACCCCCAATGAACCCCGGGAATACTTTAGACCCTTTTTAAGCTTCCATCGACCCCCAAGGGGTCCACCTGGACCCCGTTGGGAATCCGTGTACTATATCATAAAAAGTATGCAAGCAATACAGTAATTATATACAACTATAGCTCCTCTGACATTTACTGTTGATCATCTTGAAGTGTCCAATTTTTTCCCCCAATGGCAAAAGATAAACAAAATCAGCAAGATAAAAAGTACAACAAAAAAACAAACAACGACAAGCTAAACAGTAAAACGAAGAAGGAAACATGACATACTAATTGTTCAATGGCCTTGCCTCCCAGTATCGGCTACAGAGATCCTGAGCCGAATGTGCCTCGCACTTCTGGGGGTGGGAAATGTCCATAACCCGTGGTTTATGAAAAAGAATTCAGGAAGGACTCTGTAGAATTTCCAAGCGGTTCAGGTGTTTAGCTGAGCAGTCATGACCAGCTGAAATAAACCCTGACAATTCTCATTCCCTCTAGCCGTCAAAGCCTATTATACCAATACTCAGCACGGAAGAAAATTGAACAGGAACTGGTCGTTTGATGCGAGATCAGTTGTATTGCCATGCTTGGCATCACAATCAAACGAAGTATATCAAAATCGAAGGCAGGTGCGATGTCATTGGGATTTTAAAAAGCCATGCTGACAGGGCTTCAAAGAAATGCCTGGGTGTGTTCGTGGAAACTTTGATAAGATTCTTAGCGGAAAACGTTTGAAATTTAGCTCAACTCTTAAAATATAATCACCTTTCCCTGCTGATGATGGATATTCTTTTAGAACCTCTGTCAGTACTTTAAAAATATACAGTTAGCACATTGTTGATTTACCGTAGTTCAACCATTGCTACGCAGGCCAAACGACATTTGGATGGGTTTTTTTTTTCACCCACCCCAACCCTCTAATTCAGGACTAAATATAATTAAAAATCCTGGTATTCTGACACATGGGTGCAAGAGGGAAGCCAACTCTTTAGAAACACTTCTTTTTTTTTTAATATTAAGTGGAACGTCCTGTTAAGTCCTCAACACAAGGAAAAATTCACGCTGTGCAACACGCAAGGTTGCAGTGAGAGATGAGAGAGGGTGCATCACAATAGAGTAGTTATCGCGCGCGAATGATTGCATTATTTCTTCTTCATTGGTAAAAGAAAATGTTTTCTGTTGGAACAGTATTGCTTCTGAAGCAATAATGTTGTGCTTCATGAATTTTTGTCATGGGTGACGAAATTTAGAGCTTTAGCGAATTTTAACTGGCTTAAAATGACGCGAACTGGTTTCAGCAGACCTCAGAAATATAGTCAACTAGCTGAAAACCCGCACTTCGCTACGGAGTACATTCAAATTAAATACAAAGGTCAATGTATACAATTGATGTAAAGTATATATATATATATATATATATATATATATATATATATATATATATATATTATATATATATATATATATATATATTTATAAGAAAATCGTAAAGGATATTTTATAGACAAGATAATTGTAAGCAGATATTTTTATATTTTTTTTATATATGTAATATTCTAATATTTTTTGGGATAATGTCCAATCGTCTGCGCATTAGCAAGGAAAAAAAAATATTTTTTGTTATTTAGTTGTTATGCACGGGACGATAAATTTATTTAAAGTACACAGAAAAAGAAATCACGTGATCAGCATTTAATAAATTAAATTCTAAAAATTAATCTTTAAAAGTTCACCAAAAATCAGGAAATGGAGGTAAAGATTCGAAAAAAATTTCATTTTAAAGGAATATTTTTATGATCTTTCTCGTGATATAAATTTTATAACCCTCAAGTATTATTTTAAATGCAAACGTAAAAAAAGTTTAAAAAAATAGCTTAAAAATTTATTTAAAAAAATCTTAAGAAGAATTTTGAAAAATCTCTCTAGTGCAATTTTAAAAAGAACTAAATGCAAGAGATGCAAAATCAAACAAATCAGAACAAATTACCAATTATTGCATAAAAAAAATAAAGTAATTGATTTGTAAATGTACAAATATTAATATAAAATGTTAAAAGGTCGTTGATAGCAAAATAAGTCTTCAGTTTGCAGTTTCTACACCCGGCGAAAAAAACTTTCAATCCCATCGATCTCAGCGAGTGCCTACGGAAAAGTTAAAACAAACGTTCACTGCACGGTAGCTCATGAATTTGTGAACCAAAGAGCTAACTTGAGGGGCAATAATATCAGGACAAGAGCTGTGATTTTTGCAATCACATTTGGCTCTCACTTTCAACCCTCTAGGCGTGTTTGAGGTAGTTTTTTTTTTTTTCAGTCTCTTTCTTTCAGGAGGAGAAAGTGTTTTTGACTATATTAGCCGTTCTCCAGTCTGGTTTCCAGAAAAGGCAAAATTTTACCATTCCAGACACTTTCAAACACCAAATTAAGGAGGGGAATAAGCTAACACACTTTTCAAGTTAAAAATACGTAACGCAAAAATACGTCTCAAACGCTAAGGAAAGTTTAAAACTGCGGTCAAAATTCTTAGAAACCTAGTTTACATGTCAAATGAGTCAAGCGCGGAACGCAGACAATATTCCATTGAAATATATATATAAGCGAAACTTCTTTTTCAGGCCACCCCTATTCCACGGCCAGCTCTCTAAACGGCCACA
>OU015503.1:102067042-102119164 GCA_907164885.2 Dolomedes plantarius | reverse complement strand
CACTTGACATATTACGTGTCTTACGCTGAAAATGGATGCCGAATTTTGATATCATAATATCGATTTACTTTTCATCGATATTCTTTGTATTTTTTTTTCTCCCCCTGACATTTGTATAAGCAAGCTAATGATGCAGTGTAGCTCAAAAAATGTGAGCGCATAATAGGCTAATGCATACACGCAACTCACTTCTAATGATGTTCTTTCAGTTGAAATAAATTACGAGACATTTGGAAAATATAAATGCTTTGTTGCGGCTCGTAAAATATGAGTTTGCCTATAACGCGTCTCGTTAAAATGACTGTCAGTTGTATTACAAAGAGAAAAAGATTCTGTTATGAGAATGCGATACGATTTTCAAACCTGAACTTTAATAGAGTTAAGTGATTCGTAATTTGACTGCAGATAAGGCTGTAGTTTAAAAAAAAATACAAAATAATGTCGTGACGTTTATAGTTGTTGCTTTGATTATTATGGTTAGATAAACAAGTGCTCAATAAAACTACTTGAGCAATTTCCAAGATAAATAAACTAGGCAAGAAAAGATAAGGCTTCACCTTTTCAGAATCAAAGTATGTGAAAATCATTGCAATATTTCTTGGGCTGTTTCTTCAGTTTTTAGTCCATAAAGACTAAAATAATTTGTTTTTAAATAAGAAAAAAAAGGGGTATCACCAGATCAGTATCAAAAGAGTATCACCCTTGTGTTTTTTAGTGAAAGAAACAAAATGGTGATACCCTTTTGTTACCCTTAGAACCCTTTGGATACCCTTTTGATACTCTTAGAAAAAACAAAATGGTGATACCCTTTTGTTCATCTGAATTTTATTTAAACTTTGGAATTGACAATTTAGTTTAGTTTAATGGTGTATAAATATAAAATTTAACATCATTAACATTATTATGGGGAATTTTCGTAGTTAAAAATCAATATAAAACTAAGGAAAATTAGCATTTCTATGAAAGAGAGAATCTTATCGCAAGGCATCTATAAATTCTTTTCACTTGATCTATTAAAACTGTATACTAAATTTATCATATATATATATATATATATATATATATATATACATACAGTTTACAAGAACATTTACAAAATTTGAATCATAATGGGAAAGAAAATTTAAATAAAAGTTGGGATATTTTCTCATTTTAAATTTTGAAAATTTGTCATGCATTTAATTGTCACTTGAACTCCTATAAAATTCATGTAAATGTGGAATATCAATGTTTTCATTCGATTTTCTTAAATATTTATTAATAACTCAGGCAAAATGTAGAATTAAAACATTAATTATGATATGTTAAGACCACTAAAGGAACTTAATCAGCAACAAGTAATGCTTGATCATGTCAAGAATTTAGAGAACACGGATGTATCGATTTCGTAATATATGGTTCATAATTATGGTTTTAAACTATGGTTTTAAAGTTTATAAACATTAAATAAATTGTAATTTTTTCGAAATTACAAATACAATTTCCTACAAATCAAAATTCAAATCATTAATAAAATTTTTCTAAAATAAATATTTTCATATACTGAAAATGGTCTTGAAGATTTATTTTTAATTGGAAAATGTTCTGCGTGTTTATCTATCTCACACTTCCTCAAAACCTGATTGCTTATGCCACTATATGTATTTTTTTAAGCTCGTATTTCCAAGATTTATAGAAAATACGAAAATAGAAAATTTTAAAAAAAGAAACAATTTTTTCCATATTATCAGAAATTCCACCGAGAAAGTTTCCTTTACAGTTTATGAAAAGCGGAACAATTGCCGTCTATGCATTGATGTGAACTTTCAGCAAAGTTTAACGTGTCATATAACTTTAGCTCAAAAACATCAGTTTTCTTTTCACAAAGTGCAATATTACTGGAATACATTGGGTTGTGATCTTGAAATTTCTGTAAGTTTCGTTAAATAAAAAAAGGCATTTACTAAGTTAATCAGTTTTTTAAACAAGCATATTTTTAAAAAACTGTAAACCAATTAATTCTAGTTATTTCATCATTTATTAAATCTGCTTAAGGCTGCTGTGTACTAATCCTATTGGATTCGCTAACCTCAACATTTACCTATGGAGAAAATATGTCCAAGGATTGCCGATTTGAATTGAAAAATTTTTTTAAAGAAATTGTACTCCGTAAAGAAATTTTACACCTTGAAATTAACACAGAAAGAAATTTTACACCTTGGGATATTTTTCCTTTTTTTTAAAATACAAATTATGTTTTAAAATTTATATTATTCGAGGAAAATATCTGGTATAGTGTGTTTGAAACGCTCATCAATTCCTATCGTGGATAAAATTTATAAAATGAAGTTGAGGCTATCTGAAAATACCATTCTTACTGGATTATCAGCATTTATGTAGCTGTAAATAGAACACACTTTTTTCCTTAGGTTAACATTGAGGACAGCGAATTCAATAGAGTTAGTACACAGCAGCTTAAGCTATATAAAAACTTTATATATTTTCTATCTTGTTAGGTATAGAAAAATATTTTCAATTTCATACTTAATATTAAAAAACATGTATAATAAATATAATAAATAATATAATAAATAATATATATATATATATATATATATATATATATATATATATATATATACATATATATATAAAACAGTTCCGTAACTGACTCATTCATTCACTGACTGACTGACTGACTGACATACAACGCACAGACCAAACCGCTGGACCTTAAAGGGCTGAAATTTTGCATGGCGATTCTTCTAATTAGTGTAGGGGTGCACTAAGAAAGATTTTTGAAAAAATTCTTCTATATTTTTTAAATTAAATTTTTAAGCTGTTTTTAAACCTTTTTTTTACGTTTGCATTTAAATAATACATTGAGGGTTATAAAATTTATATCACGAGAAAGATCATAAAAATTCCTTCAAAATGAAATTTTTTTCGAATTTTTACCTCCATTTTCTGATTTTTGGTGAATTTTTAAAGATTAATTTTTAGAATTTAATTTATTAAATGCCGATCACGTGATTTCTTTTTCTGGTACTTTCAATAAATTTATCGTCACTTGCGTAACAACTAAATAGACAAAAAAAAACATTTTTTCTTTCTAATGCAGCAGACGATTGGATATTATCCAAAAAAAATAAATATTCCTTATGATTTTTTTATAAATATATATATATATATATATATATATATATATATATATATAAATATTTTTTACATCAATTGTATACATTGATCATCGCATTTATTATAAAAATATTGCATACATTTACCGTTGTATTTAATTTGAATGTACTCCGTAGCGAAGCGCGGGTTCAGCTATATAACATGATGGGCCCCAACCCGAAAAGACCGAAGAAACTATGGACCCACCATGTCACAACGAAGACTTAGAAGAATTGTAGTAGTCGAGGCCGGAGTAAAGACGGCAATCGTAACGTTGAACTAAATATTTTATTAGACAAAATGACACAACCTCTCGGGGCAATGACATATGAAAAAAGCTCTTCGAATTCTGACCGCAGGGTCTTATATAAACTTTTGAGGTGACTCGCCATGTGATCATGAAAAAATAGTAACGATTGGCTATCCGTGATCCTGGTGTCAGAGGTCACGTGATACCTTATGTAAGACGCGCGAGAATTTGGGATTTTCGAGGGGAAGCTAAGCAGCTCTTTGTTCTTTAAATCGGAAACGAAATTAATCTACGCCCAAGGAAATTTAGAGGAATTTAGAATCTTGAAAGAGATTTTGGGGTTTATTATGATATATATATATATACATACATACACACACACATATATATATATATATATATATATATATATATATATATATATATATATATATATATATATATATATATATATATATATATATATATATACATATATATATATATAAACTAGCTGAATGCCCGTGCTTCGCTGCGGTGTACATTTTAGGATATTTACAATGAAAAAATAATCAAATTTCTTTTTAGAGGATTTCCTTATAAACAATATTTTTTGTTTCATCACTGGGCGGAACTAATATTACCAGGCTCGTCCGCGAACTTACGCGTGAGCAAGCTACGAAAACTGATCGTGAGAGAAACAATTTTCTCTTAAATCTACGCCAGCGTATTTTAAAGTTTGGTTTTGAGACTTAATTACCGTCATGGTGAGCATACTTTGAGGGGAAATTGCAGTCTCTGAAAGTCAAAAGGGAGGTCATTGGGCATTAGAGGAATGTGTGGCACGAACACTTTCTCCTGGGTTAAAATAATTCTTTTCCACACCTGGTTAAAATAATGGCTTCGATTAAATTTTTATGCAGGGCTTTTACTTGTAGTATACTGCCATTACGCAATTTTGGTGGTTTTAAATTCCGAAGGAGGATTGCAGGTGTGCTATTCCGCAAAGAGAGCTTATGTTATGCAAGACCCAGTGGTTTAAGAGAATTTAAATCTTTACCGGATAGTTAACGGCATCATCTTAAATACAGACATTGTCTATCGACTTGTAGACCATTTCTTCCCCGTCTAAGGACTTTAGGAACATGTCATTAATGAACGCAGCTTGATCGTTTTTTGGAGTCAAAATGACCCTTCCGCAAAACCATTCTATAGGCTTATTCTGCATTTGAGCAATGCCTGGATAAATGCGATCTATCAGTTCCTGGATGATAGTCACTAATTTGAATTAAATTCTTAAAAAACTTCCATCTCAATGAGTCTAGTGGTTAAATTTTATCTTTTACTGTATTTTTTCATCAATATTTTTTCATCAATTTATTTCGTTGTTATGCACGTGACGCAAAATTAATTTCAAGTATCAGAAAAAGAAATCTCGTGATCAGCATTTAATAAATTAAATTCTAAAAATTAATCTTTAAAAATTCACCAAAACTCAGAAAATGAAGATAAAGATTCGAAAAAGATTTCATCTTAAAGGAATTTCCATGATCTTACTCGTCATATAAATTTTATAACCCTCAGATTATAATTTTAAAAGAAAACTTAAAAGAATGTTACAAAAACAGCTTAAAAATTTAATTTTTAAAAATCTTAGAAGAATTTTTCAAAAATCTCTTAGTGCACCCCTACACTATAAGAAGAATCGCCATGCAAAATTTCAGTCCTATAGGTCCAGCGGTTTGGTGTGTGGCGTTATCTGTCAGTCAGACTATTTTATATATATAGGTATATATATAATAAAATATTCATTTTATTTTAATGTTACCTTCGGACCATAAGCCGCACCCCAATTTTAAGGTCTTTGCACTATAAAAGGTGCGTCATATGGTTCGAAAAATACAGTAATTCGATATTATACGTTTCTCGCAAAACGTACTTAAAAAAATTTAAATTTAGATATTCTTTATTTGCAACTCTTTCTGAAAGATATCGGAACTGTATCAAATATTTCCATTCCCAAAAAGACTTCATTATACAGAAATTATTTTCTAATACGTTCGAACCCCGTTATAGCGAATTCGGTATATAATAGACTCGCGGATATAACGATCAAATTTTTTGGTCCCACCGTTTTCCTATTGTATTTATTGGTAATTTATCGTTTTATAGCGAACCTCTGAAATCTTAAGAATCGGCTATAACGAACCTATTTTTCAGTCGACTACTGAATTTTTTTAAAAATTTTTAAGAATGTTGAAGGTACAACTAATGTTTAAAAAGAAGAAGATGAAGATTTACCTATCGCGATGTGAATAGATAGGCACAAAATTTTATCATTCTCAGATTGTGACATGCAGTAGTTCGAAATATTTGATGATGAAGTCACTACATGTGAAAATCCGACTGATGTAGATATTGTGGAAGAAAGTAAAATGAATCATTCTGAAATCGAAGATTCTGCTTCTGATGCTGATGAAGAGGAACACATAAATGACGAAATCCCCACCATCTCAGATGCTACAGCAGCGATGCGTGTAATTAATAAGTTTTTATCTACACAAACAGTGGAAGAAAGAGTGTTGGAGTCATTTGATGTATTGGACAAAGAAATTCATAAAATGTTTTTGAAATCGGCATCCCGTCAGCAGAAGATTATCGATTATTTCTGTATCAAAACAGTGAGCAACTATTAAAGATAAAATCAATTTATTTCCATTTGTCTTCATTTTTAGTTAATTTAATTAGTATTGTGTCAGTTTAATGTAATCGATTTTAGTCAATTTAATTCATTTATGATCATTTTTAATAGATTTTATCATTTTTTTAGTACATCATTATTGAGTACACATAGCAACTAATGCGTTATACATTTTGTGAACTCTAATATTTTTCTTAGCGGTTCGGATATAGCGAACAAAACCTTTGGTTCCTTGAAGTTCGTTATAACGGGGTTCGACTGTGTTACTGAGATCCTGCTTTCTCACAAATATATCAAGGGTATTAAGAGTCAGACAAGCCTATTACCAGGTAATCTTCCCTGCATGTGAATTTGTTCCATCACTGTCAATCAAATGGAATTAAAAATAGCGCCGAAAAGTAACGTTTTTAAGACCTAGAATATGTGTAAAGCGATATGATATCCCATTAGCAATGTTCTTTCACAAAAAGCCTACATCAGAAATAATGTCAAGTTTTCTTTTGAATGCGACTGCGAAACTATTAGCAACTTGGCCGACAGCCATTATGCCGTTGGCCAGTACAAACCTAGTAAACAAGCTGATAAATCGCCAAACGTAGCAATGACTTTGTATCGTAAGCAACAAAAATTGGGGTCCCACGAAAAGTCGAAGGTAATAAAGAACCAAAGCAAAATAACATAAAAGAAACAAAAATGTTAAAAAATATCGCCGTCACTTTCGCCTTGTCGCCAAGGGCTATGAAGTAAAAATCATCAACAGGAGATGCAGAAGAAAAAAAAAATTACATTCGCTAGGCACGAGACAGCAGAGCTTTCAGTTGGGAAATAAGCGGGTCAGAGGTCGGCCCCAACAAAAAAATATTAAAAAAAGGTATTGGATAGGAAGGAACCTCTGATGAAGAAAGGCTCTCCCAAGATATGTAGGTCGCCTTGTTAGGGAGCTTGCGTAAGCTGTAAAAAGATATACCTGCAGAAAAAGGAGCTAGGCGGAAAAGGAATTGATGTGGAAGAAGGACAAAGAGTGTGTTCTTGTCGGACACGGCTACACAAAGATCCAAGAGTAAGCTCAAAGATTTGGCGATCGGAAATTATAAAACAGATCTCTAATAGTATCGGAAAAAGCATTTACTTTAGCCAAAAGTGAAAGTACAACTAGAAACTTTTACAGATATGTGCATAGTAGATTGTAACGGATTGATTTTACAATTTAGATCTAATCTTATGGTGATCATCCACTCAAAGATTTCTTAACGATCTGTACCCAGGGTGATCTTTTAAGATGTTTAATTACATACTACTCGTACATAGGCTATTTGAATTCGAAATTCTTTGTACGTCAAGCGAAATAAATTCGACCCTACTTTTGCATTAGAATTAAGGTTACTGTCATTTGTAGATAACCATGATTTACAGCAAAGGAATTGCAATCTATTACAGAAGGAAGATGTAACTTTTGACTACAACAATCGCTGCGGCAGTAGATTGTAATATGTGTGCGCGTCTGTGTGTTATGCCCAAAATAAAAAGATATCAAGATGGAAATTTTCAAAATGATGACATCAATTTGTTTCCTCTACAGAATGCGCCTATCCACGTAAAAAGTTTTGTTTCCTCTTTTGGAAAATTTATGTTTCATCAGAGAAAGTATGGATTGAGACCAAAAATTAAGGAAAACATACAAACATGGATGCTCGAAAATCCCCTCCCTATTGGAACGGGAACCTTAAATGGACGTTTACAAGTTACTGTTGCAGCAAGATGTAACCTTTGGTCACAGATATTGTTGCTACAATAGATTACAATATGTGTGTGTCTCTGGGTGTTGTGCGAAAAGTAAAAAGACATGAGGAAATTTACAAAAATGAGAAGAAAAAAATGGAAATTACAAAAGTGGAAATTTACAAATATTCATCCATCAGATGAATATACCAGCGAAGCGGTGCTTCTGCATGTGGAAATACTTTGCAATTTTTACCGGGTTCAGAATTTTTTTTTAGCATTTTTCATGCCACAATGAAAACCAATTGACGATGATGTGAACTCAGATACGGGGTTATTTTAATGAATGAAAGAAAGAAAAAAAATAGTGAGTGGTCCATCCCTGTGCAAGTGAAATTATAATGGAGGGCCTGCACGTACACTACAGGGTGTCCGGTATAAAAGTATCCAAAATTTATGACTTACTTTTACGGAACTAGCCATTAGAATTTAAAAAAATATATTTAAATAGAAAGAACATCTCACCAAGTTTTAATATCAATCATAGATTTCGATGTGTGCACCTTTTGTAGCACGACTAACGTCTAAATGGTAATCCAGTTCTTTCCAAGTGTTTCGTAGCATATCAGGAGTTATTGAACAAATTGCTTGAATGATACGCTTCTTCAGCTTTCCACAGTTTCAATTTTTTATCTATACACAACGGATTTAATGAATCCCCAACCAAAAAAGTCTTATAACTCCTGATATGCTACAAAACACTTGGAGAGAACTGGATTACCATTTAGACGTTAATCGTGCTACAAAAGATGACACATCGAAATCTATGATACTATGATAGAAATCTGTGATTGATATTAAAACTTGGTGAGATGTTCTTTCTATTTAAATAACTTTTTTAAAATTTTAATGAGTAGTTCCGTAAAAATAAGTCATAAGTTTTGGATACTTTTAGCCCGGACACACCTGTATAATTGAAAGGTAATTAACAGTAGTTAAAATAAATTTTATTTCACAGCATAAGAATTTTGATTACCAGAGATTTTACTTATTACACTCCAGTCGAAGTTTCTGCTAGCGGCCACGGGACTCTTTCAAGTTAAAAATTAAGTTTTTATTAGATTGGTAAAGATAACGTATTTATGCTGTGGGTAGGAACGAATATACCAGTCTGTAAGTGAAACGAAAACATGGATCCGCTGATATGATCTGAATCGTATATCATCCTCGCTTTACAATCAAAGCTTTGAAAACTCACGTTTATTACTTCATTATCGGTAAAATATAGATACGAAACCCCTTAATTATTTATCGATACGCCTGAAAAGTTTCCAGATACTTAACGCAAAAGCAATACATTAATTCCTTATCGAACAACAAATCCAGTTTTCCTACACGATTCGTCGAACTCAACTTTTATGCAAATTCATTATTTGCTTCATTATATCTTAAAACATAATTAAATCGAGCCTAATTAATTGCCAGAAATATTATCCGAAACAAAAATCAATTTCCCCCAAAATGTAAACAGACCAGCCTCGGTACGCGATTCAGCCGTTGCCAAACGATACCAGACAAATTGCGGTGTCTAAATGCTATGTTGCCAAAACAGCACCCAACAAATTCCGGTGGTTAAATGCCCCCTTCCCACCCGGGTCCCCACCTTTTGCGGCCTGTTTATAAGGTGCGGGAGGGAGGGGGAGTCATTCCACAGCTTGGAGGAGTATGATCACAGTCTTGGGCAGTTAGGAGTTCGAAATGTGTGACGCATTTTGTGTTGCGACTGAGTCATGAAAGTTTCGGGATGGGGAGCGGGTACAAATTACGAAGTGGATCGTATAGGAAGGCGTGACGGGAATCATCGATTATAACTGAAATTAATAATCTTTTTTTTTAAACTCAAAAGTTATTAATACTTGTGGTATTACATATCTTATTGCAGGCGAATTTCAATACTTTATTAAATTTTCATTAGATTCGGTTGTAAAATTGAAAAAAAAAGGATTAAAAATTTTTATATATTTTATTTAGTAGTCACTTTGGAGTATACTGTAGAAAAATACATATATGTCTATCTGTGTGTATATATGCATGTATGTATGCGCGTATATATATATATGTATGAGCATATATTTATTTATTTATTTATCAGTGCCGTAACTAGGCAGGGCCCGCCCAGGGCCTACTTGGAATGGGGGCCCAGAATGCTGTATTTGTTTTTATTTTTCCAAACCTAACTAAGGGGCCCAAAGACAAATTTTCGCCCAGGGCACAGGAATGTCTAGTTACGGCATATTATCTATATATATATAAAACAGTTCCGTAACTGACTGACTGACTGAGTGACATACAACGCACAGACCAAACCACTGGACCTAAAGGGCTGAAATTTTGCATGGCGATTCTTCTTATAGTGTAGGGGTGCACTAAGAAAGATTTTTAAAAAATTCTTCTGAGATTTTTTTAAATAAATTTTTAGGCTGTTTATGAAACTTTCTTTGAAGTTTGCATTTAAAATAATAATGTGAGGGTTATAAAATTTATATCACGAGAAATATCCTAAAAATTCCTTTAAAATGACATTTTTTTCGAATCTTTACCTCCATTTTTTTCATTTTTGGTGAAATTTTAAAGATTAATTTTTAGAATTTAATTTATTAAATGCTTATCACGTGGTTTGTTTTTTTGTGATGTTTTAAATTAATTTATCGTCACGTCCATAACAACGAAAAAAATTAGCGACAAAAAAATTTTTTTTCTTTCTAATGGGGCAGACGATTTCAGCTTTTTTTTAAAAATTTATATATATATATATAGGCTGATTAATTATCAGACTCAAGCCCTGACACTGTAGATAAGCATATGAGTAAAGGCCTGTTCACATAGAATCCGTCGGCGTCAGGGTGAAAATTTTTACCAATCATATACCAATCATTGACACATTTAACCAATCAGCGAAAACGGCATCTATAAAACTAACGCTAACGAATTCCACTTGAACAGGCTATAAAGCTATTTATTACAATACCGTCATCAGTTGCCACTACAAAAGTAAAAGAAACAAAAATACTGCAGATATTATAGGTCACTTCCCTATATTACGAGTAATATCTTACAATTATATAACGAATACGGTTATGATTGATAATTAAGATTACCAGTTATTAATCGACTTTTTGAGACATTGGTTTCATAGAGTCTTTAATCTTTTCAGCGATACTATAGCTGTACAAATATGCCGCGATTGTGTGTCGCTTGCTGGCACTAAATTACGGACAAACGCGGAGTTTTAGTAATTAATATATCATTTTTTAACAAGTTTATTTGTACGAGATGGAGGCGTGGTAAATGACCGTTAAAATATTAATTTATATTCTGGGTCTTAGAATAATGAAGCGAGTCTTAAAAGAGAAGCCGAGTAAGTGATCGTCTGCCATTCTGGTTTCAACGCTAGCAAAGCTTCAAAATTGAAAACACTTGTTCACCTACATGTGACGAGGTAAACATGGCCATAACTCAGTGGGTGTGACATTTAAATTAGAAAAAAAAAATTTAAGTTTGTTCCTCAGAACTTGAAATGCAGTTCACGCTCCACAGGCACATAGATACAATTTTTAGAAATTTTCTCGTGGACTCCATAGGGAATGTTCAAGGTCTTATAGCCAGAAAACGGCGATTCTTGGTTGAAATGAAGGTACTAGAATTAAGGGTTCATAGGACTCATAAAACTTTTTTAAAAACTGATTTTCTGAAAAAAAAATATATTAAACTAGTGGACGTTTTTAACATTTTAAATCAAACCGCGTGTAAAAATTCCCATTATTTCTGGAGTTATGGCCAAAAAAAAATTCAGGTAGTCTCTTCTAACGAAACTACCGCGGGTAATACACGTAAGATTACTTATCGTTGTTTACATACTTTTGTATGTATATATGTATGTGTTATGTATATATGAATCTATATATAGGTACGTATCTATATATATAAAACAGTTCCGTAACTGACTGACTCACTGCAGTAGTAAAGCTCTGGCGTGTTAATACTATTACTTTAATAGCATATTCAACATTGATTACTAATTATTATTGACATGCACGTGCGATCGTGATACTTGTAGAGCTTTGACTTGTTTTCGTATATATTGTTTTCAGAGTATAAACTAATGCACATTCGACCTTGATTCCTAGTTACTATTATTAGTTATCTATATATAAAAAACAGTTCCGCAACTGACTGACTGACTGACATACAACGCACAGACCAAACTGCTGGACCTAAAGAGCTGAAATTTTGCATGGCGATTCTTCTTATAGTGTAGGGGTGCACTAAGAAAGATTTTTGAAAATTCTTCTTAGTTTTTTTAAATTAAATTTTTAAGCTGCTTTAGTAACTTTTTTTAAGTTTGCATTTAAAATAATAATTTGAGGGTTATACAATTTATATCACGAAAACGATCATAAAAATTCCTTTAAAATGAAATCTTTTTCGAATCTTTACCTCGATTTTCTAAATTTTGGTGAATTTTTAAAGAATCATTTTTAGAATTTAATTTATTAAATGCTAATCACGTGATTTCTTTTTCTGGTACATTAAATAAATTTATCGTCATGTGCATAACAACTAAATAGACAAAAAAAAATTTTTTTTCTTGCTAATGCGGCAGACGATTGGACATAATCCAAAAAAATATTAAAGTACAATAAAAGATATTATGTTCCTCAAACTGTACTATATTAACTGTACTATATTCTTTAGTATGTCCTCTTACATTTAATTTAAATATTTTCTTCTACATTATTTTATCTATAAAACTATCCCTTAAGATTTTTTTATAAATATATTATATATATATATATATATATATATTTTACATCAATTGTATACATTGATCGTCGCATTTATTATATATATATATATATATATATATATATATATATATATTTTAGGCATTAATTGCATACATTGACCGTTGTATTTAATTTGAATGTACTCCGTAGCGAAGTGCGGGTTTTCAGCTAGTGTATCTATATATATATATATATATGCATGTCAAAATTTTGACGTATTTTGGTACTTTACTGTTTAGCTGATTACTGCTTGCCCAAGCGATACAGACTGGGTTTGGCACGCTGCTAAAATTATTACTCGCGACGACGGACGGTTTTAGCGTCTGAAATTTTGCTTTCCCGAGGACCGTTATGGAGGAACATAATCCTACGTTAAAATGCGTTTTGACTAATATGTAAACATGTTTATATGAAAAAACTTCAAAGTCGTCTTTCTCAAAATGTGATTGTTTAGCTTTGCGCAGAAGATATCTTCTGAACTAGTCAATATTTTATCATGAAATTTTTAGTAGAGTTATATCATTTTAACGTCTAAAACCTGTACCTAAATTTTCATTTCATACAATATATTGTTTTTATTAGGGCATGAATTATAGGATTTTTTTCTACAATTTTGGGATAGCTAAATACAGCTATATATTAAAAATAGAAAGAAGCTTCAAAAACAATTTAGCTAGGGACTAACAACATATTTACAAAGTGTATTTATTTACCAAAATTTTTCTGCTTACCACTCTGATACCAACATAGGGTGAAATTTCTGAAGTTTTAATGCTTTTCGTTATTTGATATCACGTATCTCAATCACTTGCCAAGATATTAACTTGGAGATATTAATTTTCCCAATAACCTCAATGGCGTAAATTTGCATTATGGTTTTTATTTCTGTAACTAGAACCTTAAAATGTGTAGTACACAATTTTAAATTTTATTAAAATCGTTAATATATATTGATGAGTTGTAAACGTATTTATATTGCGTAATTAAGCTACATTTATTGATTTTTATACAAAGATAGTCGTTGGAGAAAATATCTGACACACTAAGAAAATTGGACAGTATGAAAATAATATAATTCAAATTTCTATAAACGAGTTTAATAAAAGTAGCTCATGATAAAAATACAACTTCTTAACAGTACAGATTTTATGTAAAAAATTATCGGAATTGCAAAAATTATTAAATTTTTTTAAATGTTCTTAAATTACTTAAATGTTCCTATCATGAGTCACATTTATGAAACTTCTGGCAATAGTTCAAGGAGTTATTCAATTTTACACATAAAAAGAATTACAGAAAGAAAATAGTTAAAATAAGGTTGATGAGTGCTAATTTAAAATCATACGCCCTAAACCCTAAAAGAAAATTATAATAGATATCAATCATAAAATTAGAACTGTGGACTGTTATTATTTTACCTTTTTTAAGGTCTATTACATAGCACACTTTCTAACATCTTTTTGACAAAAATCAAGCAAAGAACAAATCCTTTTAAAATTATTGAAAAAAAATTAAAACATTCAATTAAATCTTTAAAAAATTATATAACTAACCAAAAGAATAAACAGAACTTTCTGATGCAAAAAAATTAAATTATAAAGACATGATTTTTCTAATGCATCAGAGAATGTAACAAAACACCCTCCCCATACCTAAGCAAACACTACTTTTTTCCAGAAAAGGCTACTCGAGCAGACCGATTTCAGATTTCAAGATGAAGTGGCTATCCTCACTTTCCTATTGAAAAATCCTGTGTTGTTAAAGTGAAATATTTTTCAAGAAAAACAATTAATTGTTATTCATATATTATCAATACACATAAGTCGTAGAATACGGCATTAAAATATGCAGTTGCTTTGAATTATTTTGTGGCAACTCATGTTATAAATTCATATACTACTGTAAATACATTTTACAGAAGTATGCACTGACATTCATGGTAAAAAAAATTATAAGAAAAAATATCGAGTAAAACTTTTACCTGTACATATTAACCCCATGGAAAAAAAAAAAAAAAAAAAAAAAAAAAAACCCTTCTCGACCCGCAAGTCGAATCGAGACAATCGATAAGATTTCTAGCTATTATTAAACGTGATGTACGAGGATTAAAAAAGAAAGACTAAAAAGAAAAAAAAGATTATCTTGCTTTAGGCCGCTACACCAATTTGCAAGACCGCAAATGCCCGTGCGTGTAGGTATCTCAGTGTAACATTAGCAGAACCTAAGAAGTTCTGAGAAATAATTTGCGAAAATGGCAACAGGAGAACCTGAAATTCAAAAACCTGCAAGTAAGATTTGAAATCTTTTAGCATTAACTTTGTAGGAATTTATAACCCAATACTTTTCCAAACACCTGTTGAAGAATGCATGAGTTTAAATTTTCATTACACAATTTTCCATTCAGCCAAAAAGCCCAGTTTGATTATGACGTCACTGAGTGTTTGAAAAGCATGTAGCGACATTGACTTTGCACTCCATTCTCTCACTGCCTTTATTTTTATCAAATCTCACAGAATATAATTTTAACAAATCGAAAGGTGAAGAACTGAATTGGACACTTACTTCAAAGAGAGCAGTGTTGTAACCTTCTTATCTATTAAATATAAAACAGTTCCGTGACTAACTGACTGACATATAACGCACAGACCAAACCGCTGGACCTAAATGGCTGAAATTTTGCATGGCGATTCTTCTTATAGTGCAGAAGTGCATTAAGAAAGATTTTTGAAAAATTCTACTTAGATATTTTAAAATTAAATTTTTAAGCTGTTTTCGTAACTTTTTTAAGTTTGCATTTAAAATAATAATTTGAAGGTTATAAAATTTATATCACGAGAAAGATCCTAAAAAGTCCTTTAAAATGAAATCTTCTTCGAATCTTTACCTCCCTTTTCTGATTTTTTGAGAATTTTTAAAGATAAATTTTTAGAATTTAATTTATTAAATGCTTATCCCACGGTTTCTTTTCTTTACGTGATACTTTATATTAATTTATCATCTCGTGCATAAAAACGAAATAAATTGGCAAAAAAAAATTTTTTCTTTTAAGAAAGATTTTTTAAAATTCTTCTTAGATTTTTTTAAATTAAATTTTTAAGCTGCTTTAGTAACTTTTTTTAAGTTTGCATTTAAAATAATAATTTGAGGGTTATAAAATTTTTATCACGAGAAAGATCCTAAAAATTCCTTTAAAATGAAATTTTTTCGAACCTTTACCTCCGTTTTCTGATTTTTGGTGAATTTTTAAAGATTAATTTTTGGAATTTAATTTATTAAATGCTGATCACGTGATTTATTTTCTTTTTGTGATACTCTAAACTAATTTTGGGTCACGTGCAAAACAACGAAACAGACAAAAATATTTTTTTTCTTGCTAATGCGGCAGACGATTGGACATTATCCAAAGAAATATTAAAATACAGTAAAAGATATGTTCCTCAAACTGTACTATATTAACTGTTATATTCTTTAGTATGATCTATTAGATTTAATTTTAATATCTTCTTCTACATTATTTTGTCTATAAAAATATCCCTTACGATTTTTTATAAATATAATTTTTTGTCTTTTTTTTACATCAATTGCATACATTCATCGTTGTATTTATTATAAATATATATATATATATATATATATTTATTTTTTTTTCATTAATTGCATACATTGATCGTTGTATTTAATTTGAATGTACTCCGTAGCGAATTACGGGTTTTCAGCTAATATATATATATATATATATATATATATATATATATATATATATATATATATATATATATATATATACATACATACAAAACATATGTATGTTCTCTGGGTTATTTGGGCTGTATGCCCGCTAGCCTATTTGGGCCTGGTCTGGAATACTTTCGTATTAGAAACAAACACAACATAAGTACTAAACACATGTATGTACACATTATATCAATACGTATTATTTACAAGAGCTACACTTCACTGACTATCAAGAAAATACCTATGTTGTTTTTAAAATAATGATTTTAAATTTTAAACAGTTTAGAACAGTTTACAGAGAAACCTAAGCTTATCAAGTCTCCTAAGAGTAAAGAAGATCGAAATTTATTTAGATATCAGTGTTATTAAGTATTATGTTCAAAAAGTGCGTGCTTTCTATCATTTTTCCCCAACAATGCGTGACTGTTTACAATGTATTTATAAACATGACTTTGAGAGGAGTATAGCAAAACATAACTAAAAATTATACCTACCATTATCCCTAAAAATTATCCTTACCATTTAAGAAATGAAACGTTTAAAACTTTGAACCACAGAAACTCTGTCAGTGTATAAAATAATCAAGAAATCATTACCATGACTGATTATCTAAACGTGATTAATATTATCATTGATCGTAGTGTGATTGGTCACGGTGTTTAATTTTGTACCTCAATACCTGATCATTAAAGTAATTTGACTTTACATTTTTCAAGAGAAATTTTATAGATTAATCATGTCGTAACACTGTAAATAAAACCTTAGAATTCATCCGACAATGATAAGTACCCAAAAAGAACGGAAATGTACATTTAAAAAAATACTTTACACATTGTATTAATGTAATTGAACATGGTGAAGTAATCTTCTTTCCTAATGTTCTTTTACTTTCAGTAATAGCTTTTTCTATTATTAAACTTTGCAGAAGCAGCAAAGCCACCTGCAAGTTTTATCAGATTTTTATTATTACTAATCGTTGTAATATAACGTGAATTGAACTGCTATTTAGAATTACGTTATATAATTGAAGTGCTGTATTCTTAATGCTATATCTTTCAACAGCCATCATATGTCTCAGTTTTCAATCCCTATTGATTTTTTATTCGTATTGATTACTCTAGGAGACAAATTTTAAAACATTTGTCACTGAAACCAGTCGGTTCTTTCCAATAAGCGAGTGTTTTAGTTTACATATTTATTGTTCCTCTGAAATGGACCAGACAGAGAAAAATGTTGAACCTATTCAAGTTTTAAAATTTAAAAAAAATTCAGGTAGTCTCTTCTAACGAAACTACCACGGGTTATTAACGTAGGATTACTTACCGTCGCTTACCTCTTTTGTATGTATATATGTATGTGTTACGTGTGTATATATATATATATATATGTCAAAATTTGACGAATTTTGGTGCTTTTTCTGTTTAACTATTTACTGCTTGCACAAGTGATATAGACTGGGTTTGGCGCGCTGCCAAAATTATAACTCGCGACGACGGACAGTTTTAGCGACTGAAATTTTACTTTCCGGAGGACCGCTATGGAGGAACGTAATCCTACGTTTAAAGAAAAACATTTATAAATACCCAAGAAGTAAAATTTAAAAGAAAAAATGAATAAATAATTAATTAGCAATTAAATAATGATAAAAAATAAATAAAAGAATAATAATAAAATTAGTAAATGAAATATATATATATATATATATATAAAATGTAGGATAACTAAATATAATTTAAAGGTATGCAAAGATTACACACAGTTAGTTATTATTATGTAAGTTGGCAGTGTGTACAAAACAGGTGCCGAGGGAATTTATTAATGTATTGTCTGTGATATTAATTTTACATGATGTATTTTTGAGTAGTATGAGTTGTAATACTACTTGTCTACTGTTACACATAGAAATCAAAAAGAAAAGAAAAAGAAGAAGAAATGTATTGTAATTTAACTTTGCTTGTAATCAGAAATAAATACAGAAAGGAAAAAGTCGACTGGAACCGGAAACGGCCAGCTCGAAAATTTAATTTGTTTTAGACCTCCAAGTAGAGAGTCTGTTGCCACGGATATGGCTAGGCAATAATTATATTATTTTTGAACTTAAGTTGTTTTGTTTAGTTAATGTGACTTATATACAAAACCTTGCCGTTTATGCATTCGCAGTGGTTGGCATGATTTACGAATTTATAAATATCCAATGAACCCCTACACCATGTGGGCGACTAACAAAAGAAATGTCAACAATTATATTGCACATAGGAAGCAAACTTTAAATGATTAAGACTACCGCCGACATTTGAAACAAATTAACTATACATAATAAAATTTGAAGATTCTCTACTCGTTCCTAAAAAGCTAAGAAATAAAAACTGTAACTCGGTGTACAAGATGTAAGCGAGTGTTGTGTACAAGATTTTTCTGTAAAAGGTGGATTCAGGAAAAAGGCGAAATTTTTACGAATAGAATTTATAAAGTCCCGTCACACCCACACAACCTTATCAACGTGCTAAAAGCCCCTCAAAACAAGACGCTTGAAAGAATATTGGCTTTATACAAACCCAAAAGTTTTATTTCTCAGGATTTTGTATTTCTCTATGTGGATATTAATTTCCATAATGTCGAGTTCAAAGACAAACTTCACATGGAAATTTCTTTGAATGGAAGTTAGTTGCCCAGCGATTCTACTGGTATATTCTATTATTTTATTAATATATATGTATATATACGCCACCTACCAATAAGTATTTGAACACCCATGCAAAATTAGGATATCTGCGGTCCTGATATACGTCACGCACTCCGTCGTTAAATAACGTGTAGGAAACAACATGTAGGAAACAGCATTAGTTGTATACCAGATGCCACGAAGTGCAGAGTTATCTGATTTCGAGACAGCGTAATCGTCGGATATCACAGAAACGGCCGATCCTTATGAGACATCTAGAGGGGTGAATTACCCAAAATCGACAGTGGCCTATGTGATTCAGAAGTGGAAGGTGACCGGTGATTGTCAAAATGTGCCCCGAGTCGGCAGACCCACGAAAGTGGGAGATAGAGATCGACTGATGCTGTCCAGAGAAATTCGCAAGAACCGCACCCAACCGATGGCCCAGGGAGTGTTGTTTCGATGAATACCATCCATAAGGAAGCACATCTACTTGGTTTTCATGGTCGTGCTGCCTCCCATAAGCCTTTGATCCCAAAGTCCAACTTCGCTGCTCGGTTAATGCGGTGCAAATCACGTCGAAAGCGGACCATAGATCAGTGGAAACGGGTTCTCTGGAGCGACGAATCAAGTTTCCCCACTGCGGTCGGATGGCAGGGTCTGGGTCTGGCGTCTGCTTGGAGAACGCCTCCTGCAGACGCCAGATCCACAATGTTAGAATGCATTGTGTCCACAGTAAGTTTCGGCGGAGGTGGAATCATGGTCTGGGGATGTTTCTCTTGGTATGGACTAGGGCCCTTGGTCCAAATTCATGGTAAACTCAACGCCGACGCCTACTACACTATTTTGGATGATAGTGTTTTTCCTACTTTGTGGTTTTTTTAAGGGTTGAACCCGTTACTTAAAAGACGACCACGCCAGCTGTCACATTGCGAGGTCCACCATGGATTGGTATGGTGACAATGGGGTTAACCGAATGGATCGGCCTGCCCAGATTCCAGACCTGAACCCTACTTGTGAAAAGCCTGTCTCGGAGATTTGAGTGTGTAATTGCTCTCTTTACAAACTATTGAAGATGAATAAATTTTGTTTTTCCTTTCTATCACAGGTCCCCAAATACTTAATGATAGATAGTGTCTATATAAATATACAGTGAAAGTTCTGCAGCTGTCGACCCCTCTAAACGGCCCTGTTTTGTTCAGAACTGATTAAAGACTCCATAGAGCCATTGTTATGGAAGAAACCCCTTTACCACGACCACGCCTCAAAACGACCTTTTTTCAGAACTATCACTGGCTGTCATAGAGAAGTTTCCATATATATATATATATATATATATATATATATATATATATATATATATATATATATATTAGTTTCGGGATGACAGCGCCGGACTTAAATAAGTTTTAGCTCTTTTAATTACCAGTTTTGAAGTATCTGGTTTGTTGGTTCTTTCTTTTCGACCACATGAAAGATGAGTTTCATCTAACCTTATCAAGCACATTACATTACATTAGTTCCAGGTTATATTTGTTAAACGAAAGTTATTAGAGTACATACGTCAACTTCTTATAAAAAAAATCCGAAAAGAATTTTTAGATCTTCGAAATATACATTAAAATCTCGAGAATAATAAATTATTTTACACATAAAGCAAAAAAAAAATGGTGCAGTAGAACCGGTAACCACAAAAACACATAGGAAATACATAGAGTTTCACATGAAATATTTTCAGGTGGTTGCGATTCAAACACAGTCAAACGCTTAAAAATGTTAAGAAATAAATCGACATGTGTTTAGTAAGAGAAACAATTGTTTTTTTAAAGGGAGATTAAAAGCACATCAGTACGCACAGTTGTTGAGCATACGATTCAAAGCCGGCTAAAACACCCTAGATTATAATAAAACCAATGGTTTTATGTCAAGCATCAAATACCGATGCTCATTTTGTCCAATACATGCAGAAAAAAGATTCATGCATAAAAAAAAAACTAAAGTACGGCATGTAGTAGAAGCAAGTTTTTTAGAACATGGTTGGATATAATTATGCGATACATAAAAGTCCGATATATTGCTCAATACATTGGCAACAAGAGCAGTCAAATAAGTGAAAGCAGAAAAAGTGGTGAACATAAAAACGATGGCATAAACTGAGATGTTCTTTTGGGTGAAATTAGATTGTTATTTATTGCATAAGCCTTCGATTTAATATTTAAACTGAACTGACGAAGAAAAAACAATTTCTGTTGCACAATAACTACAAAGGGCAATACTTAAAGATAAACAAGGAACAACCTAATTTTTATTTATTTTTTTCCAGTGGACTAATGTTATCGATTAGAGTGCAATTTTGAACATTCACCAATAATTTACGCCTGTACAAAGCACAAATCCTAAGATAAGGAGGGAAATAATCGGCTGCCAAAAAAGTACAAGAAAAAATTCGACAAAAAATCATGCTAGTTATTTTGTATCATATGCAGAAACCATAGAGTTTTTTGCTGTATAAATAGAAGATTTTTAAGATGTTGTAAAGGTAGTAGATTTAAGGACTTCAACCTCGTTTGGTTTTAAATTTTCAATATTTTACTCTATATACAAAATAAGAATAATTAATATCCTCTTTTGCTACATTGAAGTCACTTAGAATTCACAAATATATATTTTGTGGAAGAATGTTTTCCAAAAAATTCTTCAGAAATCCTCAAAATCTTCAAAATGTTTCACAAGCATTAATTTCCTTCTGACTTCTTCCAAATTTGTCAGGATTGTTGATTGAAGTGTTTGTCTCAAAACTGTACACCATTCTTTGAAACCACACATATTTTTCAAATTTATAAACCATGAAATAAAGTGAAAACATACAAAAACATGATTCATACAAAAAAAATTCAATGCACAATTAATTATATATATATATGGTAAACTTATATTTAAAAATTTAAGGTTTTTAAATGATATGGAATGCGCATGGAGCATTTGGAAAAATGCTAGCATTTTCGAAAAATAAATTTGGAAAAAAAACAGACAAAAAATCCATATTTTAAATTCTAAGAGTCTTCAATGTAGTAAAAAAAGAAAATCTCATTCTGTATATAATATTTGAGGTTGAAAGTTCCCGTTTCCCCTTAACGAGGAAACACAAAACTGCTGATAAAATTCAACAATAAAATTAAACGGTCGAATTTTAACAAACAGCTATGAAAACAGCACTTACTCAACGATATTAGATTTACCCCGACCACTGACGAATTAAGACACCCTTTTGAGGTTTTGCAAAAAAAGAAAAATAATAATAATATCAAGATTGCCGTTTTAACATAATTCTCTGATTCTGTCATTGTTACGGCAAAACGGGGTACGATTTAATTTTTGAGGTTAAACAGAGAACTAGGTATATTTCTCACCATAATTCTAAGGATGCTTTCTTTAAAATGTTCAAATTAAATTTTTCGACAGATTAGAAACTTTGTTATTTCATCTGCAACAATTTGTGTTTGAGGCGGTGCATCAGTTAACACCCCAGATCTTAAATTCCAACGCAACGGGGAATTTACCTATGAGTACTTTTTTAATCACAGATTAGAAAATGGATTATAAATTAATTTTGTTTCCTGCATATGAAGCAAAACATTTAAATTTAGAGCACGTTAGATTTTTGCAAGTCTTTTTATAGGATATTTAATTATTGATGTCTCTTGCAACAAAATTTATACCGTTTCCTGAAAAAAAAAAAGAAATTAAAAAAAGATTTTTGAAAAACTCAATATTGCATTGAACGATTTATTTTTAAAATCAGAAACAGAATTCGAAATATGTATTTGCTAATATGTGATAAGAAAAATTACGAGACAAAATGTTTCTATTGCTTAACATTGAATAACTAATGTACCTGTCTTAACGACTAAGCTTATCGCACCCTACAGAAAGATTTGCTTTTACTTTTTGCAACCGCTCTATTGAAATAGATCCTAGAACAGTGTCCAATATTTTCCATACATTTTTGCATTATAAATATATGTTAACATACTCTTATTTATTAACTGTTTGCAAATCCTACGAAAGCAACCGTAAATAAAATTGAACCAATTATTAGAGAAATTTGCTTATAATACATTGTTGACAGGTACCGAGCAAGTTCGTGTTTTTACACGCAAATGTTGAAGACGATTTAGGATAATAGAAAGTCTTGTAGAAGAAATTGTTTATCCACTGAACATCGTTTTACTTGAAAACTACCTTTGCAATGAGCGAATCCTCATATAAATAAAGATTTCAGAAAATAAAAATCCCGTACTTTATTCCAAAATTTCGGTCTTTACCGGTGACCTGCGTATATACTAAAATAAAATTGCCGGTCAACTATATGTTAAAAGTAATATGACCCTGTAGCAAGAGTAGCACGAAGTTCTGAAACTCATACTGTAATTGGAGAAATGCCTTTTATAATTACGCTTGTTAGATGACCTAAGACATGTTGTTTTCAAAACTCGCTATCAATTTGGAATGGTCAGAAATGGCCCTTTTTTTAACCTTTTTATGAACTTCTAAAGTTTAGGAGGATATTAATGTAACGATTACAAAATCTAAACAATGAACGTTAAATAAAAGTTCATTGGTCAGAAACTTTTAACAATTAAGCTCGTGGAAAGTGTGCAGTTTAATGATAATGGTATTCGTGTGATTCAATACATTACCCATGCTCCATGAGTTAAAAACATATCAATACTAAATTCCTAAAAGAACCTCATTTTAAAAACAATATCACTTATTTAAAGAACATCGTAATACATAAAAAAACTAACTTTTCCGTTATATTCACTCATTTATACAAAGAACTGCATCTGGTCCAACATACATTTTTGTTATTAAGGACTTGATATTGTAAGTAGTTAAATATAACATCGAAATTCTATATATTTTTTACTCTTAGAAAATTACATTATGATAATGGTATGCTTACAATTGGATGACCTTATAACGAAGTTTAACAGCAAAAGTTATTTTAATAAAAGTTTGATATTCATCAAAATATTCATTCTTTGTTTCCGTGCAACGTACCGATATGTTTGTCTAATTAGTGAACAGGTTTTTGAATCAATCTCTCTCAGGACTTCATACAAAAAAGAAAATTTTAGTAACCACATTGTCTAATCTTTTTTCCGTTTAATATGACTGTGATCATCATCTTGAACATATGAATGCCCTTCCTAAAATCTAAAAATGGGATAAATAGACACCAAAGCATTCCTTTAATATTTCATGCGAGTTAGCTGTATTTTTATCTATTAAAGCAGAAGAAACATGATGGATATCCGCTGCCTTCCAATTCTTAACCTAACGTACATAATGACCATATAAATGTTGTATTGTTGTATTCAATAAAACAGAAAAATTGGCTAAGATTCCGTATATACGTGTTCCAAGCTCGCCAAGGCGATTTTGCACCAATCCTTGCTCGTTCTACTCCCCTCGGAAGAGCCACCTCAGCCTGATTTTCTTTAATTTATATAATTTATTTTAGCTTAATATATTTATACATAGCATATTTATAGATAACAAAAAACGAAACATGCACACTTAAAGATCATAAACAAAAACAGCGCCAAGGTTGGCGCGAAAAATTGGCTTGGCGAGTTTGGAGCACGAATAAGGAAGCTGTTCCCAGGAAATTTTTTTCAATTATTGGGCATCCCCATGTTTAAAAATTAATATGTATAATTGTGCAAGACATATGATGCAATATTTTTCATCCTCGTGTATTTTAAAAAATTACGACTGTATCGCGTGTTTCATCTGCGCAAGCAACAACATCAAGGGATTTTGTTGAACCAGCTGCCTCATCAAAAATAATAAAATTATTGAGTAATTTTGGACCAGAGTCAACTTCCCTAAGAGAGTCACTCAATAAAAATTTCTAGTTTGCTGTGCAAATCTGAAGATATTTTGAACCTGAAAATATGCTTACATGAATACAAATGGCCGCAACACACAAATGACGAAGAAAGATTGAGACATACGTACAAAAATTGGTACATGAAAATAGGTGGGAAAAAATGATGGCTCACCCATTAATGCTTTTAGTTCTTCCACTCAGTAAAACAATATACAAAATTGTGCTACACTAGTTTTACACTGCTGGAAAAACAACCTTTTTTTTCCTTCTAAAGCAACACCAGTAAGTAGATTCCAGATGAAAGAATAGCTGAATCAAAAACTCGTGTCATGAGAAGGTATAAACGCAGTTTTTTTGGCTCGACAGCAGAGGTTAATACAGATAAAGCTAATTAAATTCTGAAATTCCGCAATTTCATATAGTACATTAAATACTAAAATATAACTGTTTCTACACGAAAAGAACAACCGACTATCCAGATATCCAGGTTACCATGGAAACTGATCTGAGCCTACTCATAATTTGTTGCCACCTAATATCTCATTTTTACTTGCAAGCGATTTTAATTTGTAAATATTGACATGCGTAAGCTATTTAAAAATAACTGATTAACGGCGTCTGACGTCACGCGAATCTTTGTACAGATGAAGCAGATTTTTTTTAACGCTTTAAAAATCGACGTCGCCACCTCAGTTGGGACTCACGTAATTGTATTTTTGTTAACCGTGCTATACAAACGCTGGATATTTGTTGAAAGTCTTTGTTCTTGTTAATAACCCATTTTTGTAAGCGGGATTTTAGGGGATTTTTTTGGAAAAACTTCAAAGATGTTCAAGACGCTGAAAATTTCCTACAATAAGGGACCACTATACAACAAGTGACGTCATGTGTAAAAAAAAAAAAAAAAAAAAGAACTTGTCCCATTGGTGCTACTAATCATTCATTTTAGAGTTCGATTGTTGAAAATAAATGCAGCTCTACAGGCCTAATTCTGATATTCCAGTTTCACTTGTAAGCGAATTAGATTAGAAAATAAAGAGCCTGATTCTCAGGGCATTCGAAAATTTCGCCGTGCGAAAACGGCGTCACCGTGACGGAAATTCTTAATCGACAATAATGCTCATTTTCGAGCGTCGAAATTTCCGTAAGCCCCGAGACCCAGTGCTTTAGTTTTGCTGCATACGAATTTTACGCCGTGAGAAAATGGCATCATCGTGACGCAAGTTTAGTAAATCTACTAATGAGCATTATAGTCGATTTAGAACTTACGTCTCGATGACGTCATTTTAGCACGGAGAAATTTTACGTACGATCCGAGACTATGGGCCTGTTCACACAGGAGTCCGGTAGAGGAAGCGTTAAAGTATTGAAATATATTTAACCAATGACAAACTTCCAAACGATTAGCAACGAAATTTTTAACGCCTCTGATTGGCTATTTCCGTCTCAGCGCCATCTTTACTTTTACGCTTCCGCTACCAGACTCCTGTGTGTGAACAGGTCCCTATCTTACAACACGGTTGTTACAGAGCCAATGCAATGGGTTTATAAGAGCTCTTAAAAACAATTCGCCTGCGTAGCTAACTCCCAAACAAGAAATTATGACACCTGCTCTCATTGCGGAATACTGGAAATTCGTTTTTAAACTCTTCATATATAGTAGATTCCGTTCATCGCTTGTTGAAGTGTTAGATTATTAAAAACTAATACAACACAGCTCTAAGCCCACGCTTGGTAGGTGTTGATGTATCATTAAATTAAAACATTGATGTATCATTAAATTAAAACATTTTCAAACGTGTGGTTACGACGTTGATTTGATGGAAACAATCAGTTCTAAGAAATAATTAAATTTCGAATTTTTTAAAATAAATGGTTAATAAATTATTGTAAGCGAGAAAAAATATTCTGATCATTTAAAATAATTTCAATAAGTAAATTGATAATAACATAATGGTAAATGAAATTGAAATTAAATTAAATTTGAAATAATGTTTTTATTTCAGTATGCGAGTCTCTTTATAAACTAATCTCGTTATGTTGTTTGTTGCAGGTTTGCTCTTTCATGGCAAGCAGTTATTCTTGACTATTACTACTTAACTATTACTAAGCTTCTTCTACCGAATGATTTGGCGGAATATGAAGTGGTAGGTGACATCTGCTGTTGTGGAAGAACAGGCCTCTTTGAAATATTTTGTAAAGGACGGTCCATTGTCGAGTCGTGTTTATTTCTAAACTTAACACAATACAGAAACAATCCTTTGTTTAAGAAAACGCTGGTAGAGTTTATAAAGAGAAGTTTTCATTAAACTTGACTTAATCACTAGCAACTTCAATTCGGTATTCCGTCACATAACAGTTTTCAGTTTCTTTTTTTTTTTAAATACATTTTTTCTTCTTTCAGTGGCAAGTGCAGAGTCTTACGTCTCATTACAGAAATATTTATATTAAAAATTCAGTTCTTTCAGCTTTGTTCAGTTCTTTCTTTAAAAAGTAATCTACTGGCGCAATTGTTGTCTATGTTTCTCTCAATTTTCAACGTGCATGTATATATATACATACACAATGGAAACTCGATATAATCGAATTCCTTAATTCGAAGTTTTTCCTCTCCCCTTGAACCAGCCTGACACTCCCATGTTATTATTAAATGGAACCTCGGAACATCGAAATCCTCCATGATTCGAAGTTTTTACGTTCCTTTTCAGTTTCGATATATTGAGGTTCCACTGTGTATATATATATATATAATATATATATATATATATATATATATATATATATATATATATATATATATATATATATATATATATATATATATATATATATATATATATACATATATATATATATACATATATATATATATATACATATATATACATATATACATATATATATATATATACATATATATATATATATATATATATATATAAATATATATATATAAATATATATATATATATATATATATACATATATATATATATACATATATATATATATATATATATACATATATATATATATATATATATATATATATATACATATATACATATGTATATATATACATATATATATATATGTATATATATATATATATATATATATATATATATATATGGGGGAGAATTTATCGCTTAAGGCTAGCCTGCAACCCCTCTAAGCGGCCTATTTGGCTCAGAACCGATTAAAGAATCTATACAGCCAATCTTAATGGAAAAAACCTCTTTTCGACAGCCAACTTTTTCCTGAACCACGACTGACCGCCACAGAGAAGTTTCACTGTGTGTGTGTGTGTGTGTGTGTGTATATATATATATATATATATATATATATATATATATATATATATATATATATATATATATATATATATACACAGTGCCGTAACTGGCCATTCCTGTGCCCTAGGCAAGAATTTGCATTTGGCCCCTTTAATTAATTAGGTTTGGGAAAAAAATTAAACAAATACAGCATTTTGGGCCCCCCTCCCTTCCAAGTAGGCCCTGGGCGGGTACCTTTGTTGCACCTGCCTAGTTACGGCACAGTATATATATATATATATATATATATATATATATATATGTGTGTGTGTGTGTGTGTGTGAGTGTGCGTGTGCGTGTGTGTGTGACACCGCTGATGATGAGATATTGTCAAAAACCTCTATCAATCATATCTTTTCATGTTTTTGGTTCCTGGCTGTAGTAGCTTTAGTGCTCATACTGGTTTTTCTCTTTCAACTTTATCTTATATATATATATATATATATATATATATATATATATATATATATAAAGTGGCCGTTTCTTGCATAACATTGGCTCTAAGTCATGAATCGGTTCTGAACTAAATATGGCCGTATTGAGGGGTGGCCGGCTAGAGTAGTTACATGTATACATTTAGATGTGTATATACATGTAATGCATGTAGGTAAAAATTCATTCTAATATTTATTTATACAAATGCTAGACATTTGGCCGCTAAGTCATTATGCCTTAGTCTATACATTGAAAAGCTAGCCTTAGTCTAGCTTCCCGATACTTCAGAACAATAGAAGAATTCATCCTAATATAGACATATCAAACAGATGAATGAATTCTCATAACTTTGACAACACTGAAGCCACCAGAATGCATTTGACCTAAGCGCACACCTTCTCTCCCAGGAGACGCGCAAAATACACTCTGAAAAAAAAAAATTAAACTCGAATTTTAATAACGTCCCAGCCTAATGAAGAAAACACTAACTACGATTCAGCTCATTATCAAACTGCCCTCAATTAGGGCCCAGCCCCCTCTGCCGTGGACAAGAGGGGTGCGCAGCGGCAAATTTTGCGGTGATGCATCTGGCAACATCTGGCTCCCAACATCACCTCATCGTCTGATCGGGGATGGGGGGGGAGAGGGCGGTGGGGGAGGTATGAACTGCGGTACAGTGTTTCTTGTAGGGTTCATCAGGTGAACGCCGAAGAGGGGGGGAGACAGGGGAAAATATTTCTGCTCTCGATCTATCCTATTTCATCGCAGAAATTTCTGAATTTCTTGAAAGAAGAGCCCGTTTAATATTACAAATTTTGTTTTGACGTTGAAAGGAATTCCTTGCGTTTTTCGTAGAGGTACTGAGTGTTTAAAGAGGAAAATTCGTTAGCTCGATTTTACGTTGCGCTGATTAAACAGTGGGTTAATGGAATAAAACTTTGCATGGTTGTTCCTATATGGCCCTAAGTGTTCCTAAGACTTTTTTTTTTTTTTTTGGGGGGGGGGGTGAAACTTCAAGGGGGTTAAAATAGGGGTTTCCATCCCCTAAAAATTATAAAACTCTTATTTAATGTCGGATCGCGGTCGTTAAATCATATGGTGGACTCCTACGAGAAATTACAAGGCTTTACTGCCAAAGTAATTAAAATTGAATTAACCAAATTACATAATGATTCATGGTAAACTCAACAACGACGCTTACTGCACTCTTTTGGTTGACAGTGGGTTTCCTACGTTGTGGCAGTTTTACGGGTTGGACCCATGTTACTTCCAGGACGACAACGCCAGCTGTCATGTTGCGAGGTCCACCGTGTTTTGTACGCCCGGGTACCACGAGTTTGTGTTCCTTTATCCGTCCAATCCAGAGGGGCATGATTAAAGTGGTGCCGCCAGCATGTGAATTGGATTGTGTCTGTTGGTATGGTGACAATGGGGTTAACCGAATGGACTGGACTGCCCAGAGCCCAGAACTGAAACCTATCGAGAACCTCTGGGACAAGTTGGATCGCCGAATTAAGGGGTGCAACAACCGTCCAAAATCGGTGAAGGAACTTACACGTCTTCTCCAAGCCGAGTGGAAGAAAATACCACTAGCCGTCATACAAGGCCTGATGGAAAGCATGCACCGGAGGGTTGAGGCTGTAACTGCCCTCTCGTGGAGGCTCTACCGACTATTGAATATAATTAAATTTTGTTTTTGTTTTCTATTGCAGGTGTCCAAATACATATTGGTAGATAGTTTATATAGTCTCACTTCCAAATGTTAAGCACGGAGAGGAAAATGTTAATTTCCGTAGGCCAATCTGAATTTAAAGAAGCTGAAATTTGCTGTAAAGGTAGAAGGAAGTATGCAAATATGTTAGGTAACAGCCAATCGCGGTTTCGCGTCGAAAAATATACAAAACAGGCAGTCGTATAAGAAGCCGGCATTGTGAAGGGTTACAGGAGTTGCGTGTAAGTGCTGATGAAAGGTGTTTAGAACATTCGTACGACTTGTTTTCAAGCTAGAAGTGTTTCTATGGCTTCTAGAAGACGAATGGGGGATTCTGACCGCTGGCGGGCTGTCGGACGCATTGTTGCAGGACAGTCTATCACAGATGTTGCTCTTTTCTTCGGCGTTCATCATTCCATCATTTCACGATCATGGAAACAATTCCAAACTAGCGAAACAGTTGTCCGAAGACCTGTAGTCGGTCGTCCAAGGGTTACGACCCCCTCGGAAGCTCGATATATTGCTGTTGTAGCCAAGCGGAATCGAAGATCGACCTCCACACGTGTGACATCTATGGTTGCAGCGGCCATTGGTAAGACGATATCTGCCACTTCTGTTCGTCGAAGGCTACACATGAATGTTCTGTACGCCCGGGTACCACGAGTTTGTGTTCCTTTGTCCGTCCAATCCAGAGGGGCGCGATTAAAGTGGTGGCGCCAGCATGTGAATTGGACTGTGTCTGATTGGGGCAACGTTATGTTCACAGATGAGTCCAGATTTGCCCCACAACCCGATGATAAGCGTGTAAGTGTCTGGAGGGAACAAAGCACACGCAATCGGCCCGAGAACAACACCGAACATCACGCATTCCGCGGTGGAAGCATCATGGCCTGGGAAGGGATTTTATTGGGATATCGCACAGACCTGCACATCTACAGGCGAGGTTCTGTGACGGCTGTACGGCATCGAGATGAAATCCTAGACCCCTCTCTGAAACTGTACGCTGCAGCAGTTGGTCCTTCTTTCATTTTAATGGACGATAATGCCCGTCCCCATAGAGCTGCCATCGCTGACGTCTTTCTGGAGAGTGAGGGGATTGCGCGTATCGAGTGGCCGGCTTACTCGCCGGACCTTAATCCAATTGAAAATCTTTGGGATGCCCTCGGCCGTGCTGTATGTAGACGTTTTCCACCTCCAGGCACTCTCAGAGATTTAAAAACTGTCCTACAGAAGGAATGGCGATTACTGGACTCTGTGGTGGTTGATCACCTCGTAACAAGCATGATCACACGCTGTACACTTTGTATGAAGGTGAGGGGTGCTCACATACCCTATTAATTTCGGTTTTTGTTGTTTGTTTTGCATTTAAAAATCATTTTGTTAATGATGAAAATATGACGTCATCTTATAATTTATGAAAATTCAATATTTTTTTTTTATCTCTGTATGTAATTCTTTGTTTTGTTTCATGAATAAACATAGAGCTACTTACTTGCAGCATTTCATGTCAATCAAAGCAGTACTTGTCCATTTTTTTCGCATTTTACCGCTCCGTGCTTAACTTTTGGAAGTGAGTGTATATACAGGTGGTTATCAAAATAATGGAAACACATATCAATATTAGTGGTGTTTATGAAAGTGTAATGTATATAGTGTATACATTATTCCATTCTAAAGTAGCAGTAATCAAACTATGGGCATAAGGCTCTTTGGGGGATAGCGTAAGATGTCAAACCTTGTAGACCGTGCAGAGAGGGCAAAATATTGAAGCACGTATAATTGGATTATCTGTTACAACATGGTTTTGGGTGTTTTCTGAGCTATGATATCGAAAGTCATTACGGCATACAGAGTGCACGAAAAGACATCCTCTGTGACACAGAATAGTGGACTAAGTGAAAGAGATTGACGGTTGTTGAAGCGGATTGTGACACCAAAAAAGAAGACAACTGGGGCCAAAGTGACTGTAGAGCTCCATCTGAATCTGCAGGCTCCAGTATCAGTCATTACAGGTAAGAGAAAACTTCACAAGCAAAACACTTACGGCAGAGTAGTAATTTCCAAGCCACTCGTAACAGATGTGAATGCAAAACGTCCTCTACGGCGGTGCCACGAGCACAAATCCTGGTCGAGTGATACGCCGAAATATGACATTTGGTTAGGCGAATCATTGTTCACTTTGTCCCCCGCAAACAGGACGTGCGTATATCTGAAGAACACCTACGCAAGCGTATGATCATGCTTGTCTCATGCCAGCTGTCAAACATGGAGGGAAATTTCTCAGGGTTTCGGAGGCCATCTCGTGGTTTTCAAAAGGGATCTATTGTAACCCCGAAAGAGAGATTGACTGGAAAGGACTATGTCGTACTTTTAGCCGACCAGATCCATCCTACGGTGCGAAAATTGTTTCCTGCAAGAAAAGACGTTCTCCATGAGGATAAGGGCCTGTTCACATAGGAGTCCGTTGCGTTGCGTTAAGGGAAAGATGACGTTGAGACGAAAATAAACCAATCATAGGCGTTAAAAATTTCATTGCTAATCGTTTGGAGGCATATGATTGGTTTATTTTCGTCTCAACGTCATCTTTTCCTTAACGCAACGCAACGGACTCCTATGTGAACAGGCCCTAATGCTCCGATCCATACAGCTAGACGAGTCAGGTCGTGGTTTGAGGAACATAAAGACCAAGTCAAACATCTTATCTGGCCCGCATGGTCCCTAAAATTCAATATCATCGAACTTCTGTAGTATGTTTTAGAGAATAGAGTCAGGAATCGATTTTCGCCAACAGCATCTGTACAGGAACATTGACGATTTATCCATAAAGAATGGTATAATATTCCCTTACCCACTATTCATGACTTGCGTAATCCAATTCCTTAATGAATGCAGGTGGTATCAAATGCTATAGATGGTCCTGTGCCATATTAATAAAGAATTTCATGTTATTCCTAAATGTTTCCATTATTTTGATAATCACCTATATATATATACTAGCTGAAAACCCGCACTTCGCTACGGAGTACATTCAAATTAAATACAACGGTCAATGTATGCAATTAATGCCAAAAAAATAAATAATATATATATATATATATATATATATATACAGTTGGTTCTCTGTTTAACGACGCTCTACTTAACGACGATCTCTATTTAAAGACGATATTTCCCGGTCCCGGTCCCTTCGACGTAAAAAATTCTATTTAACGACGATTTTGTTTCTATTTAACGACGATTTTTTCTTAAATGATAAACTTTTTCTTCAACATTTTATTTACAGGAGGGTTACTTTCTGTGGGGGAGTTTGGTTTCAATAACAGACCCAGAATTTCCTTTATGTTTGTTGCAATCATAGACTTGTTGCAATGGAAAAAACCGGGGGAGGGGTGGGGATTACTGTTTCTCGGAAGATCGGATATTCTTCCCTGGTGGATCGAATTTCCTAGTGCGGGTGTGGAATCACTCTATTGTACCTACCATGTTCTCATGTGATTTACGAACTGTCCAAAAGCACCCCTCACTAATTCTGGGAAGTACGTGTGCATGTTTAGAGAATTCATGGTTGTGTGTAGGAGCTCATTCCTTTACGAATACGAGGTGAGCAGAGCAAAATGGCATCAAAGCGAAAGCATCTTAAGCTACACGAAAAAGTGAAAATTATTGAAAACTGGGAAGAAAGTGTTGGAATAACAAAAGTCCAATTTGCAAGACAATTTCAGCTACCCGAGTCTACTCTCAAAGGCATTTTAGCAAGCAAAGAGAAAATTCTTGAAGCAGCACAAAAATTTGGTTTGGGATCCAAATCCCAAACCAAATTTTATGCAGAAAATTCAATGTGGCCGATCAGAAGAGTTTGAGAAGGCAGTCCTGCAATGGTTTCATCAAGCAAGAGCATCTAACATTCCAATTTCCGGAGTGATATTTAAAGAAAATGCTATTATTCTGGAAGAAAAGTTTGGAATTCAAAATTTTCAGGCTTTGGCTGGTTGGCTAACAAAGTTCAAAGAAAGATACGGGCTTGTATTTAAAAGCATATCTGGCGAAAGTGGCTCCGTAGATGAAAAAATAGTGGATGAATGGAAAATAGTGCTGAAGGGGATATTAGATGGATATGATGAGAAGAACATATTCAATCCAGATGAGACGGGCCTATTCTACAATATGGTGCCTAATAAAACCTTAACGTATATGGGCGAAAAGTGTTTTGGTGGAAAACACAGTAAGGAACGATTGACTGTTTTACTGTGCACTAATTCGGATGGATCTCAGAAATTTCCACCACTAGTTATAGGCAAATCAAAGCAACCAAGGTGTTTTAAGAATATCACCAGGAAACCTTGTGAGTACCGCAATAACAATAAAGCGTGGATGACATCACAAATTTTTATTGACTGGATTAGAAAATTTGATGCAAAAATGCATCGAGAAAAGAGAAAAGTTTTACTTTTAATCGACCGATGCACTGCACATACTCCAAATATCCCTGGACTTACAAATTTGACTATCCATTTCTTACCAGCTAATTGCACTAGCAAGTTGCAGCCATTAGACCTGGGTATCATTCGCAGTGTGAAAGCATACTACAGAAAGTCTTTAATTAGGAAATTAATAAACAATTCGGCTGACAGTATAAAAATTAGAAAATTTACAATCTTGGAAGCAATTCACATGATAACATCAGCATGGAAAGAAGTTTCTTCATCCACAATAAAAAACTGCTTTCGCGTTGCTGGAATTCACAAAGAACTTGTAGTGGAACTGCAAAGTACGGATGTAGAAACCAACGAAGATGACATTACCCCTGAAGAATGGAGAAGTCTTGTTGAAGATGGGGATGTTTCAATTCAAGATTTCTACAAGTGTGATAAATATGTTTTAACAACAGATTTCAGAAATGTAGAACAAATTTATGAAGATATTGTAAATGAAAACACAGTGTCAGACGATGAAGGTGAAGTTGAAGACACGGAAAACGAGACACTGCCACAGTCTTACACAGATGCAATTTCTGCTCTAGATGTTCTCCGACGCTATATAACATCGAAAATGGAAGGTGACTCATTTAACATTTTAGAAAATCTGGAAAAGAGAATAACGAAAACAAGGCGAATGAAGCAATCAACACTTTTTGAATTTTTTAAAACGTAATTTATTGTATTGTTTGTACTCTTTTTTTTCAATGTAATTTAAAATAACTTTTTGTGAATAAAATAATGATGATAGTAAAAATAACATTTTTAAACACGCTAATATATTAAGAAATATATTGACAGTCCTAAGCCTCTAAAGTGGGAAGGGAAATGTTATTTTTTCACAAATTCTGTTTAAGGACGATCTCTACTTAAGGACGATTTTTCACGGTCCCTTGAAAGTCGTTAAACAGAGAACCAACTGTATATATATATATATAAAATAAATACGACGATCAATGTATACAATTAATGTAAAAAAAATACACTTATAAAAAAATCGTAACGGATATTTTATAGACAAAATAATGTAGAAGAAAATATTCAAATTAAATCTCATAGGACATAATACAGTTAATATAGTACAGTTTGAGGAACATTTCTTTTACTGTATTTTAATAAATTTTTAATGTCCAATCGTCTGCCGCATTAGCAAGAAAAGAAAAATATTTTTTTTGTCTATTTAGTTGTTATGGACGTGACTATAAATTTATTTAAAGTACCAGAAAAAGAAATCACGTGATCAGCATTTATTAAATTAAATTCTAAAAATTAATCTTTAAAAATTCACCAAAAATCCGAAAATGGAGGTAAAGATTCGAAGAAGATTTCATTCTAAAGGAATTTTTAGGATCTTTCTCTTGATAAAAATTTTATAACCCTCAAATTATTATTTTAAATGCAAACTTAAAAATAGTTACTAAAACAGCTTAAAAATTAAATTTTTAAAAAAATCTAAGAAGAATTTTCGAAAAATCTCTCTTAGTGCACCCCTACATTATAAGAAGAATCGCCATGCAAAATGTCAGCCCTTTAGGTCCAGCGGTTTGGTCTGTGCGTTGTATGTCAGTCAGTCAGAGAGTCAGTTACGGAACTGTTTTATATATATACTAGCTGAAAACAAGCGCTTCGCTGCGGAGTACATTCAAATTAAATACAACGGTCAACGTATGCAATTTATGCCAAAAAATAAATATATATTTATAATAAATGCGATGATCAATGTATACAATTGATGTAAAATATATATCTATCTATATATATATATATTTATAAAAAAATCGTAAGGGATATGCATTTTTTTTGGATAATATCCAATCGTCTGCTGCATTAGAAAGAGAAAAAAATATTTTTTTTGTCTATTTAGTTGTTAATTGATCAATTTATTGAAAGTACCAGAAAAAGAAATCACGTGATCAGCATTTAATAAATTAAATTCTAAAAATTAATCTTTAAAAATTCACCAAAAATCAGAAAATGGAGGTAAAGATTCGAAAAAAAATTTCATTTGAAAGGAATTTTTAGGATCTTTCTCGTGATGTAAATTTTATAACCCTCAATGTCTTATTTTAAATGCAAACGTAAAAAAAAAGTTTAAAAAAAAGTTTAAAAATTTAATTTAAAAAAATCTAAGAATTTTTGAAAAATCTTTCTTATTGCACCCCTACACTATTAGAAGAATCGCCATGCAAAATTTCAGCCCTTTAGGTCCAGCGGTTTGGTCTTTGCGTTGTATGTCAGTCAGTCAGTGAATGAATGAATGAGTCAGTTACGGAACTGTTTTATATATATAGACTAGCTGAAAACCCGCGCTTCGCTACGGAGTACATTCAAATTAAATACAACGGTCAATTTATGCAATTAATGCCAATATATATATATATATATATATATATATATATATATATATATATATATATATATATATATATATATATATATATATATTTATAAAAAAATCGTAAGGGATATTTATTTTTTTTGGATAATATCCAATCGTCTGCTGCATTAGAAAGAAAAAGAATATCATTTTTGTCTATTTAGTTGTTATGCACGTGACGATAAATTTATTTAAAGTACCAGAAAAAGAAATCACGTGATCAACATTTAATAAATAAAATTCTAGAAATTAATCTTTAAAAATTCACCAAAAATCAGAAAATCAAGGTAAAGGTTCGAAAAAGATTTCATTTTGAAGGAATTTTTATGATCTTTCTCGTGATATAAATTTTATAATCCGCAATGTATTATTTTAAATGCAAACGTAAAAAAAGTTTAAAAAACAGCTTAAAAATTTAATTTTAAAAAATCTAAGAAGAATTTTAGAAAAATCTTTCTTAGTGCACCCCTACACTATTAGAAGAATCGCCATGCAAAATTTCAGCCCTTTAGGTCCAGCGGTTTGGTCTGTGCGTTGTATGTCAGTCAGTCAGTGAATGAATGAATGAATGAATGAATGAATGAGTCAGTTACGGAACTGTTTTATATATATAGACTAGCTGAAAACCCGCACTTCGCTACGGAGTACATTCAAATTAAATACAACGGTCAATGTATGCAATTAATGCCAATAAAAATAAATATATATATATATTTATAATAAATAGGACGATCAATATATACAATTGATGTACAAAAAAATATATCTATAAAAAAATCGTAAGGGATATTTTTATAGACAAAATAATGTCCAATCGTCTGCCGCATTAGCAAGAAAAAAAATATTTTTTTGTCTATTTAGTTGTTATGCACATGACGATAAATTTATTTAAAGTACCAGAAAACGAAATCACGTGATCAGCATTTAATAAATTAAATTCTAAAAATTAATCTTTAAAAATTCACCAAAAATCAGAAAATGGAGGTAAAGATTCGAAAAAAATTTCATTTGAAAGGAATTTTTAGGATCTTTCTCGTGATGTGAATTTTATAACCCTCAATGTAGTATTTTAAATGCAAACGTAAAAAAAAGTTTAAAAAACAGCTTAAAAATTTAATTTAAAAAAATCTAAGAAGAATTTTTGAAAAATCTTTCTTAGTGCAGCCCTACACTATTAGAAGAATCGCCATGCAAAATTTCAGCCCTTTAGGTCCAGCGGTTTGGTCTGTGCGTTGTATGTCAGTCAGGCAGTCAGTCAGTGAATGAATGAGTCAGTTACGGAACTGTTTTATATATATAGACTATATATATATATATATATATATATATATACACATCCAGTGAAACTAGCCGGCCACCCCTGAAATCGGCCAGCTTTTTTCGGAACCATTGCTGGCAACCATAAGAAAGTTTCACTGTATATACTATAGATAGATTTGCAATCCGACATTTTGAAGAACTGACTCTTTTGCTCGATATAACTGCGTGCTTCAGCTGGGAGTGCTTACTTTCAAGATTCAAGAGGGACGCGATGTCCTCTATAGCGGCAAAACCACCGGTCGGAACAGTTGCCATTGATAATAAAGGTAACATGGTAAGTTACACATAGTTAAAATGTATCATTAAGAGGGGACTGTGTAGAGAACTGATCGTCATGGTAAACAGCATTTTCCGTCTGGGCAACGCCGGAAATTGCTTTCTGCACGCACCGACTCAAAATACTAAACATACACGTAGCGTCCGACGGGGCATACGACTAACTGCTGGTTAGGGGAACATGGCAGCGAAAACGGGGGAAATCGTTCGAAGACACGGAGTTATATATAATTGCCTGTCAATTATCTTCTACGGCACATCTCTGTGATTAATTGCTTGTCATTGCCATTTTACATTACAGTGGTTGTTTTGTTTTTGTTTTTTTTTCATTTGCGTCTTCTTGATTTGCGAAAAACTTTATATCCATTAGAAATGTATGATTGCTTCGCGGAGTAATTGTAGGTCGAAGAATTCTCCATGCTGCATGTCGGGATCAAAGTTTAGTCATTACAGTCAGAAAAAAATACCGTAACTAGGAGTTAACACAATAATAGATAGAAAAGACATAAACCTTCTGCCTTATTTAAATGCCTAAAGATATATATATATATATATATATATATATATATATATATATATATATATATATATATGGAGAGAGAGAGAGAGCCGTGACTAGACATTCCTCTGAACTGGGTAAGAATTTGCATTTGGGCCCATTAATTAATTAGGTTTGAGGAAATAATAAAACAAATACAGCATATTGGGCCCTACTTCCAAGGGGGCCCTGGGTAGCTGACCCTGTTTAGTTACGGCACTGTATATATATATATATATATATATATATATATATATATGTGTGTGTGTGTGTGTGTGTGTGTGTGTGTAATATAACCATTACATCTCGTTCTTAAAATGCAACCTGAAAAGGAAAACTAGCTCGTATTTACATGGCTGGAGCTAGACTCAGCCTGAAAGGAATTAAATCAAATTCGGAAACAGTCGTGTCGAATAGTTTTATTAGAGCGATAGTAACATCCGTCCGTCTCAGACGACAGCTCGGAACGAAGTGTAATATCACCTTTCAACCTCACGGGCTAGAAGCGAGATACATGCCCCGGTTATTTTGAAGTGTCAGCGGAATTTGGGGCTGGCGATGCGAACCCACGCCTTTCTCGAGACGTATACACGTGCAGAAATGCAACGTTTCCTGTTTTATGGGAAGTTCTGTTGCTATGGGTTTTTAAAGCGCTAAAGTAATGTTACTGGGGATTGGATTTAGGAAAGGGAATTTAAATGATAGAATGGAGGGCCTAATATTTAATTTATTACACATATATATACATATATATATATATATATATATATATATATATATATATATATATATACATATATATATATATATATATATATATATATATATATACATATATATATATATATATATATATATATATATATATATATATATATATACATATATATATATATATATATATATATATATATATACTATCTACCAATAAGCATTTGGGCACCCATGCAAATGACGATACCTGCGGTCCTGATATACGTCACGCCCTGTGCCGTTAAATATCGTGTAGGAAACCGCATTGCCTTTAGTCGCATGCAAGATGACACGAAGTTCAGAGTTATCTGATTTCGAGAAAGGTGTAATCATCGGGTATCACAGAAATGGCCGATCCTTAAGGGACATATCTAGCGAGCTGAATTACCCAAAATTGATAGTGGCCTATGGGATTCAGAAGTGAAAGGTGAGCGGCGATTGTCGGAATGTGCCCCGAGTCGGCAGACCCACGAAACGGGGAGATAGAGACCAACAGGTGCTGACTAATTCGGAAGAACCGCATCCAACCGATGGCCCACATACTCCAGGAGTTAAAACATGCATCCGGGAGTGTTTTTTCAATGAATACCACCCGTAAGGAAGCACATCTGCTTGGTTTTCGTGGTCGTGCTGCCGTCTATAAGCTTTTGATAACAAAGTCCAACCGCGCTGCTCGGTAAATGTGGTGCAAAGCACGTCGAAAGCGGACCGTAGATCAGTGGAAACGGGTTCTCTGGAGCGACGAATCAAGGTTCAATCTCTACCGTTCGGATGGCAGGGTCTGGATCTGGTGTCTGCCAGGAGAACGCCTCCTGCTAGAATGCATTGTGCCCATAGTAAAGTTCGACGGAGGTGGAATTATGGTCTGGGGATGGGGTTCTCCTTGGTATGGACTGGGACCCTTGGTTCCAGATCTTGATAAGCTCAACGCCTACTGCACTATTTTGGATGACAGTGTGCTTCCCACATTGTGGCAGTTTTACGGATTGGACCCATGTTACTTCCAGGACGACAACGCCACCTGTCCTGTTACGAGGTTCACCATGGATTGGTATGGTGACAACGGGGTTAACCGAATGGACTGGCCTGCCCAGAGCCCAGACCTGAACCCTATCGAGAATTTCTGGGGTGAGTTGGATCGCCGAATTAAGGGGTGCAAGAACCGTCCAAAATCGGTGAAGGAACTTGCATGTCTTCTCCAAGCCGAGTGGAAGAAAATAGCACTAGACGTCATACAAGGACTTGTGGAAAGCATACCCCGGAGGGTTGAGGCTGTAATTGCCCTCTCGTGGTGGCTCTACCAACTATTGAACATGAATAGATTTTTATTTTGTTTTCTATCACAGATGTCCAAATATTTATTGGTAGATATTGTAAATAAATATATATACAGTGGAATCTCGATTGATCGTTTTCCCGTTTGTGTTGTTTATTTCATCCAAACCCAAGGATCATAGTTCTGTGTTATGTACCCGCATCTATCGTTTTCCCGCATTTATCGCTCAGTTCAGTCATATATATATATATATATATATATATATATATATATATATATATATATACAGTGGAATCTCCATCTATCGTTTTCCAAGGGACCGATTGAAATGAAAGATAAATGCGGGAAAACGATAGATGCGGAAAAATAACAAAGCAATATGATCGCTGGGACTGGATAAAATGAACGATACATACAGAAAAACGATGGATCCGAAAACGATCGATCGAGATTCCACTGTATGTATATATATATATATATATATATATATATATATATATATATATATATATATATATATATATATATATATATGTGTTTGTTTGTTTGTTTGTGTGTGTAAGCAGATTTCTCTGTCTGAAATCTTGCGTTTCTTAATAAATTATCTCACATCTTCCTCGGATGGTAAATATAAAAACTGAAATATATGATCAGCATAAGTGCATTATCTTTATGAACTGATTAATTGGATTTTTGATTTTTATATGTTTTCAGCAGCCCTAACACAACACATCTTTCTGTCCATTCAAACAATCTCTCAACTCAAACTGCTTAAGAGTTTTCCCTCTGGGTTGTTTTTATAGCTGTCTCTGTGAATTCTAAGCAAACATGGTTTAAAAGTAGGTGTACGTAGATAATTAACATCAATAACACGTTCAGAAGTGGTATTAATGTCGCAGCAAGCTGGCAGCAGACAAAATGCTTAACGTAACGAATAATTGCGGCAATTAGTGGTGATATAATTATCTACGAGTAATTATGCATTTGTTTTTGTGAATAATTACTGGTGGAGTGACAGATAAGGTATCCGTGAATGATTTTTGGCAGGCCGACAGTTCTGCTTCGTTCACAAATAATTTTATGCTTGTAAGTACGCAGGCATAATGAGACATACACCTTGGAACATTCCGTTTAATTAACGGTTAAGAAACTGATTCCGTGTTGTTTGCTCATTTTAATACAGGAGTTATTTAATGGTAGAGCTTTTTTTTAAAATTCATATCCACTTTAGCCTCCCAAAGTTAATAGTTATGACATAAATTATTTTAAATATATGAGGCAAAGAGTTTCAAATTTCAATGTGAGAAATATTAGTTAGCACTGTATTTTGATTAATGAGGCCTACCTGCACATAGGTATAGCTGCGTTTTGTTGCCAATCTTTCTATTAAATTAAGAAATTTAATGTTAAAATGTGGGATAATCTGCAAATGTCGCAATTCACGAAAATTTGTTGGGGAGAAAGAGAAATTTGAAAACCATATATTTTAATAGAAAAGAAAATAAAATACGTAAATATGTATATATATATATATATATATATATATATATATATATATATATATATATATATATATATATATATATATATATATATATATATATATATATATATATATATATATATGTGGGGGGGGAGTGTATAATCCCGATTTATCGTTTTTGAAGGCACCTATTGCATTGAACGATCAATGAGGGAACATAACAAAGAAATATAATCATGTGTATGGGGACTTGTAGATGGAGTAAACGACACATACGGACGACGATTATTCGGGGAAGGATATATATCTATATACATACACACACATATATATATACATATATATATATATATATATATATATATATATATATATATGTATGTATGTATGTATGTATGTGTGTGTGTGTAAGTAATTGATGTATAGTTTCAATCAAGTAGACAATACTCATGCATAAACCTTAAAATACCGGTTATGTTTATGAAATTACCAGGATTTTCTTTGTTTAGATGCAAAGTGGTGACGTCTTTAAGTGTATAACTTTTAAGATCTTAATCTAATGGGCATTTGACTTTGATTTCTAATTATTATCTATATATATAAAACAGTTCCGTAACTAACTGACTGACTAACAAAATAACACACAGACCAAACCGTTGGACCTAAAGGGCTGAAATTTGCATGGCGGTTCTTCTTATAGTGTAGGGGTGCACTAAGAAAGATTTCTGAAAAATTCTTCTAAAATTGCATATAAAATAATAATCTGAGGATTTTAAAATTTACATCGCGAGAAAGATCCTAAAAATTACTTTAAAATGAAATCTTTTTCGAATCTTTAACTCCATTTTCTGATTTTTGGTGAATTTTAAAGATTAATTTTTACAATTTAATTTATTAAATGCTGATCACGTGATTTCTTTTTCTGGTACTTTCAATAAATTTATCGTCACGTGCATAACAACTGAATCGACCAAAAAAATATTTTTTTATTGCTAATGCGGCAGACGATTAGACATTATCCAAAAAAATGCTAAAATACAATAAAAGATATTATTTTCCTCAAACTGTACATTTATATTTAATTATTACTGTACTATTACATTTAATTTGAATATTTTCTTCTACATTATTTTGTCTACAAAATTTTCCCTTACGATTTTTTCATAAATATATTTTTTTGTTTTTTTACATCAATTGTATACATTGATCGTCGTATTTATTATATATATATATATATATTGGCATTAATTGCATACATTGACCGTTGTATTTAATTTGAGTGTACTCCGTAGCGAAGTGCGGGTTTTCAGCTAGTATTACATATATGCGTACATATACATTCGTACATACATACATACATATATACATATATATATATATATATATATATATATATATATATATATATATATATATATATATATATATATATATATATATATATATATATATATATATATATATATATATATATATACACACATATATATATATATATATATATATATATATATATATATATATATACACACATATATATATATATATATATATATATATATATATATATATAGAAAAACTATCAACCGGTTTCAATGCAAATATCTACTATGACAAATACTGAAAATCGCAGTGATATTTTATTGTCGAAGTGAGTTGTCAACGGTTCAGGGTTGCCAAAAAGCACAGAAACCCCCTGGGAGCGGCAACGGGGACATGTGCGGTCAAGTCGTCTGACCCCTCATGCACCTCCAATCAATGAACCCGATGCCATACAGGCAATCGGGAGGAATCCAAGACAATGAAAGAATGGTATCCCAATTTGCATACGGAACGCTCGCCGTTCGACTTCCATGCTCCTCACGTGCCTTCCCGCCATTCGGAGTGGCACCCCGCTTCTCTCTACGTTCGATATATGGACTTATATATATATATACATACACACACACATCCCTTTCACTTAATTATTATTCTTAATCTATGCATCGGATCACGTGGTTCATCACGTTCCGCTGTTCCTGTTCTTTCAGGTCTGCGAGTGTCTGTCTCTCTCCCTTTTTCCGCATATGACGTCAGTCTGTTTACGTTGCGAACGCGGTTCTGGAATTGCCTCATCGCTATTTTTTTCCCCCAATTAATTGGGAGTCAATGTCGAAGCGATAAATCAAACGGGGGGAGACAGAAATGGGAAATGGCTGGGGAAAAGAAATGTAAAGTAGACAACAACAAAAAAATCTTATGGATTCTCTGCGTTTAAAAAGGCTTTGCAAAATATCTTGGAACCGTCCCAAATGCTTTCGATTGAGAAACTCGGGATGAGCTATTTTCTTTTTTGCCTTGCATGGATGACGCTCTAAAGTTATTCAGTTTTAGCTCATGTTAGCTGCTAAGAACTGACTTATAAGCAAGAATCTTAGCAGAGGTAGAGAAGCTTAAGGGCACTGAGCACGAGCTATCTTGGATTAGCTGAGGATGTTGGTTGCTAAGAGGTGACTTATGAGCAAGACCATTTAAATATTAGAAGATGAGCTTAAGGTTACTGAGTATGTGCTCTGTTGGATTAGCTGAGAGTGTTAGCCACTAAGAATTGACTTGCCAACAAGACCATTAAAATATATATGCAGAAGAAGAGTCAAAGGTGTTTTACACTACATTGGGATAGCTAAGATTGCTAGCTGCTGATAGCTGACTTATTATCAAGACATTTAAAATATAAGATGAGTTTAAGGCTGTCGCACTACATTGGAATAACTGAGATTGTTAGCTGCTGATAGCTGACTTATTATCGAGACATTTAAAATATAAGTAGAAGAAGAGTTTAAGGTTACTGAGTTCGCAATACATTGGAATAGCTGAGATTGTCAGCCGCTAAGAACTGACTTACTAACAAGACCATTAAAATATAAGCAGAAGAGTTTGAGGTTACTGAGTTCGCATTACATTAGAATAGCTGAGATTGTTAGCAGCTGAGATCTGACTTATTATCAAGACATTTAAAATATAAATAGAACAATAGTTTAAGGTTACTGTGTTTGCACAACATTGGAATAGCTGAGATTGTTAGCCGTTAACACCTGACTTATCAGCAAGACATTTAAAACGTAAGGAGAAGAAGAGAGAATCGTTTAAGGTTACTGAGTTCGTACTACATTGGAATACCTAAGATTGTTAGCTGCTGGGATCTGACTTATTATCAAGACATTTAAAACATGAGTAGAAGAAGAGTTTAAGGTTACCGAGTTCGCACTGCATTGGAATAGCTAAGATTGTTAGCCGCTAAGAACTGACTTATTAGCAAGACATTTTAAATATAAGCAGAAGAAGAGTTTAAAATTACTGAGCTGAGAATAGCTCAGATTGTTAGCTGCTAAGAACTGACTTATTAGCAAGACATTTAAAATATAAGCAGAAGAAGGGTTTAAGGTTACTGAGTTCGCAGTACATTGGAATAGCTGCTATTGTTAGCTGCTGAGAGCTGACTTATTAGCAAGACATTTAAAATACAAGCAGCAGAAGAGTTTTGGGTTACTGAGCTCACACTACCTTGGAAAAGCGGATTGATAGCCACTAAGAAATGACTTATTAGCAAGACCATTAAAATATAAACAGAAGTGAAGGTTGCTAAGGCAGGCACAATATTAGATTAGCTGAGTACGTGGTACGCTAGTAACTGACTTATAAGCAAGACCATTAAAAATACAAATTGAAGAAAAGCTTAAAGCTATTTAGCACGCTCTTCGTTGAATTAGCTGAGAATAACAGCCACTTAGATTTGACTTATAAGCAAGACTATAAAAAATCAGTAGAAAAAGAACTTAAAGCTACTGAGTAAGCGCAATATTGGATTAGTTGAGTATGTCGGACGCTAATAACTGCCTTATACGCCTGATCGTTAAAAAATAAGCAGAAGAAAAGCTTAAAACAACTGAATACGTTCTTCATTGAATTTGCTGCGAACACCAGCCGCTAAAAGTTGACCGATAAGCAAACCATCAAAAATAATAACAGGAGAAGGACTTGGGGCTATTGAGTTCTTACTGTACTAAATTAGCTAAGTCTGTTAGGCGCTAATAGAGCGTCCAAGAGCCGACTTATAAGCAAGAACTTTGAAAACATAAGCAGATGAAGAATTCTTCAGACTATTGAGTGCTGACAGTATTTAATTAGCAATCATGCACTACTGCGTAGATTATGTCAGCCGCTAAGAACTGTCATAAACGAAAGAAAGAAAGCTCAAAACTTTTGAGCACGCGATGGATTGAATTATCTGAGTATGTTAGCTACTGAGAACTGATTAATAATCATGATCTTTAAAAAAATAAGAAGAAAAACTGAAAACAACTGCGTGCGTGTTGTGTAGAATTAGCCGAATTAACCGATCGTGTTGGACACTAAGATCCTGACTTACAGGCGAGTCCTTTAAAGTAGATGCAGATGAAGAAATGCTTACGGCTACCGAGTACGCGCTACACTGAACTTGCTAAGTTCCACTCTAAACTACTGGTTGATTGTTGGATTGTATTTAAGAATTTCCCCTTTTGAAAGTTCCAGACCAGTTGTAAAGAAAGAAAAATTAGAAAACCGCGGATTAACAGTTCTTTCTGAAGTCAGTGACGCAGACTCTGATGTGGCAGCCCAGTTCAGCTGTCAAATTGCAAAGTTATGAAAGATCAGATTGCCCATCTGTTACTAAAATTCAAATAAGCCAGACTAAGGGCCTGTTCACATAGGAGACCGGTAGCGGAAACGTGAAACGATAGATGGCGATGAGACGGAAATAAGCCAATCATAGGCGTTAAAAATTCCGTTGCTTATCGTTTGGAGGTTTGCCATTGGTTAAATATATTTCAATACTTTAAAGCTTCCGCTACTGGACTCCTACGTGAACAGGCCCTAAGTACTAAAACTACGCAATGCAATCTATTAAATGCATTTTTACTCTCTATTAATGCATTTGTATTTTGTAAATTTCACGTGTTTATAACATGATGCCATAACATGTATGTATTCGTATATATTTTCTTTCATTTACTTAGTTTTTTTGCAGTTCTATTAACGTAAAATAATTATTGAAATCAAATTACGAAAGGCTAAATTTGGCTATTCTTGTCGGATGAATGGACAGCAGCAATTTAGACTGCACTAAACCTACTCCTTTTGCCAAGGGAAATATTCTAGAGACGTTTAGCAGACGTGCAGAGGGTCTCTAAATCAAAACAGCGGAGCAACCAGCGTTCTGTACGTTGTTCGGTTAACAAGCAGAACCTTCCTAACAGTTCTTTGAATTTACAAGAAGAAGAAAAAAAAGCTAAATTATGTTCACCCCTTTTTTCCGCCATTTTTCTTTCGTCCAAGGCAGTTAAACTGCCTTCCATCATCCGTAATCTAGATGTCTCTCTGTGGATATAATTCCGACTTGGGGCTGTTTCGTGATCAAAGCCGGTGAAGGCCATCTCAAGAAAATGGATGGCAGATTTATAAAACCACCTGAAAATGTGACTCTACTCACTCGAATTTACAGCCAAAGAGAGAAATAGGAATTGAAACATTAACCTTTTCTTTACGGGGGGGGGGGGGGGGGGATAGCATGTACCCCAAGAATACGGGCCCAAGAATATATATATATATATATATATATATATATATATATATAAGTATATATATATATATATATAGATAAATATATAAGTATATAAATATATATATATATATAAGTATATATATATATATATATATATATATATATATATATATATATATATATATATAAATATATATATATATATATATATATATAAGTATATATATATAAATATATATATATATATATATATATATATATATATATATATATATATATATATATACTTATATATAAAGAGAGAGGGCGATTTTGTACGTGGAGGGTAATCTCCGGAACCACTGCACCTATTTGAAAAATTCTTTCACTGTTTGAAAGGTACATTATTCCAGATGGACATAGGCTATATATTATGTATATCTGATCAGTAGAAATAAAGTTAGGGGGGATACTCTAAATTTGTGTGCACGGCCGCCATCTTGGATTTTTTCGCCAGGGTTTGGCGCATTTCGCATGGCGATAATTATTGCGTTCTGGTAAAAATAACCCAATGTCAAATTCTCTAATTTTAAGATCAAACAGTTATTTCTGATGTGATCTTTTAATTACAGTATAATAATTTTAGGTCAGATCTTGGCCTTGACCTGGAAATCTGAGTCAAATTGACTATACTCAAAAGAGTAAATTATTTTTAAAACTAAGAGTCTTTTTGGTGAAAATTTTTGAATCCATTATCAGTTTTTCGTTAACTTATTAAATTTAAGTTGCTTTTAATTTTGTTTATCGATTGTCAATTAGTATACTATAATGATACACCATTTCATTTATTTGAAGTAAAAATTATCTGCCATCATTTTTTCGTAAAATTTAAAATACAGTATACATTTTAAATACAATATATTTTAAAATATTTTATAATTCCAAGTTGTAGTGGATTACAAATAAATTTAAATAACTGAAGTTCAACTTCTCTCTCCCCAGGAACCTAAGTTAAAAAGTTAGTTAAGGTTAAGTTATTGGTTTAGGAAAAGGTTTTTTTTTTCTTATTTCCAACACAGTAGGATAAATGGTCAAATAATCCTTGTCCCGATTTTATTGCATGCACCAAATATTTGGTTAACGTCAAATCTGAAGTAAAATTTCATTACCACAATGCCCTAACCAAAAAAAAAAAAAAAAAAGAGGATCTGGTTACTCACCATAAATTTATGGGTTCATAATTATTTTACATTTTTCAAAGCTGAATTTGAGATAATTTTTAAATTGCAAGTTATTTAGGTGGTACGAAAATGCTGTATTTTTTTCTAATTAACAATATATTGGCATAATATTTTGGTGATTCATTGCTATTAGTCAAAGAGTTAGGGCAAACTGAGTAGATGGCATTGAAATTTTATCTGTAAGTAAAATTCATTTGAACAAGTTTTCATATGGATCATAATTTGAAAAGTAGTTTTTAATTAAAAATGACAAAAAAAATCTCAGTCCAACGATTAAATGATTTTTCAAAAATATTTCTAAGTTTCACAATTTAAAAAGGTTTTTATTAAAAAAGCTAAAAGAAAAACCCAAAATTTCCAATATTTGAGAATGATTTTTTCAAAAAAGTGGTTTTTATCAAAAACCCAAAAATAAATCTAAGTCCAACGTTTAAATGATTTTTCAAAAATTTTTCCATGTTTCATAATTTAAACAGGTGGTTTTTATTAAAAAAGCGAAAAAAAATTCAAAGTCCAGCGTTTTGAAAACACTCTTAAAACACATTGGCGAGAAATTTTCCACTCCTCAAAACACGGTAAAATCGCCAAGTTGGCACAAAAAAATCCAAGATGGCGGCCGTGCACACAATTATTAAGTAACGTAATATTAATTTGAATATTATTTTAGGTGCTTAAAATAATTAAAAAAACATTCTTTACTTAAAATCCTTTTTTTATTTTTATTTCATCTCTTACTCTAATTTTGAGATACCAATGTGTATCTATACTTCTATAATCTATACTTATATATAAAGAGAGAGAGCGATTTTGTACGTGGAGGGTAATCTCCGGAACCACTGCACCTATTTGAAAAATTCTTTCACTGTTTGAAAGGTACATTATTCCAGATGGACATAGGCTATATATTATGTATATCTGATCATCTATCTATACTTATATATAAAGAGAGAGAGCGATTTTGTACGTGGAGGGTAATCTCCGGAACCACTGCACCTATTCGAAAAATTCTTTCACTGTTTGAAAGGTACATTATTCCAGATGGACATAGGCTATATATTATGTATATCTGATCAGTAGAAATAAAGTTAGGGGGGATACTCTAGATTTGTGTACACGGCCGCCATCTTGGATTTTTCCGCCAGGGTTTGGCGCATTTCGCATGGCGATAATTATTACGTTCTGGTAAAAATAACCCAATATCAAATTCTCTAATTTTAAGATCAAACAGTTATTTCTGATGTGATCTTTTAATTACAGTATAATAATTTTAGGTCAGATCTTGGCCTTGACCTGGAAATCTGAGTCAAATTGACTATACTCAAAAGAGTTAATTATTTTTAAAACTAAGAGTCTTTTTGTTGAAAATTTTTGAATCCATTATCAGTTTTTCGTTAACTTATTAAATTTAAGTTGCTTTTAATTTTGTTAATCGATTGTCAATTAGTATACTATAATGATACACCATTTCATTTATTTGAAGTAAAAATTATCTGCCATCATTTTTTCGTAAAATGTAAAATACAGTATACATTTTAAATACAATATATTTTAAAATATTTTATAATTCCAAGTTGTAGTGGATTACAAATAAATTTAAATAACTGAAGTTCAACTTCTCTCTCCCCAGGAACCTAAGTCAAAAAGTTAGTTAAGGTTAAGTTATTGGTTTAGGAAAAGGGTTTTTTTTTTCTTATTTCCAACACAGCAGGATAAATGGTCAAATAATCCTTGGCCCGATTTTATTGTATGCACCAAATATTTGGTTAAGGTCAAATCTGAAGTAAAATTTCATTACCACAATGCCCTAACCAAAAAGAAAAAAAAAAGAGGATCTGGTTACTCACCATAAATTTATGGGTTCTTATTATTTTACATTTTTCAAAGCTGATTTTTAGATAATTTTTAAATTGCAAGTTATTTAGGTGGTACGAAAATGCTGTATTTTTTTTCTAATTAACAATATATTGGCATAATATTTTGGTGATTCATTGCTATTAGTCAAAGAGTTAGGGCAAACTGAATAGATGGCATTGAAATTTTATCTGTAAGTAAAATTCATTTGACCAAATTTTTCATATGGATCATAATTTGAAAAGGTAGTTTTTAATTAAAAATAACATAAAAAAATCTCAGTCCAATGATTAAATGATTTTTCAAAAATATTTCTAAGTTTCACAATTTAAAAAGGTCGTATTTATTAAAAAAGCTAAAAGAAAAACCCAAAATTTCCAATATTTGAGAATGATTTTTTCAAAAAAGTGGTTTTTTTTCAAAAACCCAAAAATAAATCTAAGTCCAACGTTTAAATGATTTTTCAAAAATTTTTCTAAGTTTCATAATTTAAACAGGTGGTTTTTATTAAAAAAGCTAAAAAAATTCAAAGTCCAGCATTTT
>OU015503.1:102032042-102064542 GCA_907164885.2 Dolomedes plantarius | reverse complement strand
GAGTAACCACCAACGTTTAGATGATGGAATGAGGTGGAGAATTGTGGGGAGGCTAGAAGGAGGCCACATTTGTAGAGAGTTCAATTTAACACCCAGCGTCGTGTGTAACTTATGGAAACAGTTCCAGGATACCGGATCCATCGAGAGAAAGCCTGGGCAATGTCTTCCAAGAGCCACGACGGCCAGAGAAGATCGCCATTTGTCGATTATAGCGAGGCGTAACAGGAGTGCTACAGCTTCTCAGCTCTCTCGTGACTTGTATGCAGCCACAGGAACCCGTGTATCAAGGGTGACTGTTTCCAAAAGACTTCATGAGAGAGGGTTGTTTGCAAGAAGACCTGCTGTTTGCGTCCCCCGCACTTCTACGAACAAGAGAATCCGTTTATCATGGTTCAGAGAGCATAGAGATTGGAGTATGGATCAATGGGCGACCGTTCTCTTCACTGATGAGTCCCAGTTCAGCCTAAACACCGATTCTCGCCGTACTGTCATATGAGGCGGTGAAAGGTAAAGTGGTGTAAGTCAGTAAGTCAAGTGGTGTAAGTCAAAAGAGTTTTATATCAAAAACTATAAAAAAATTCCACCATAAATTGAACAAATTATAATTCCTAATAATTATTATAATATTTCAAATAATAACTATTTGCAATTCCACTATAAATTGAACATGGAGATTACAATTTAGCCCTCAAATGAAAAAAGGTAAAAATGTGACTTACACCACTTTGCCTTTCACCGCCTCATATGGAGAGAACCAGGGACCCGTTACCAACGCCCAATGTCCGCGAAATCGACCATTATGGCGGAGGAGGTTTAATGGTCTGGGCAGGCATCATGTTCGATGGCCGCACACCTCTCCATGTCTTTCAAAGAGGTACTGTGACTGGTGTGAGGTATAGGGATGATGTCTTGGAGCCCTATGTTCGCCTTTTCAGGGGTGCAGTTGGCCATGAGTTCATTTTAATGGACGATAACGCGAGGCCACATAGAGCTCTTCTGGTCGACGAATTTCTATAGAGGATATTCGCCGGATGGATTGGCCAGCCAGATCTCCAGACCTTAACCCTATAGAGCATATCTGGGACGCTCTGGGGAGGGCAATTGCAACTCGCAAAACCCCTCCGAGAACCATCTAGGGAATGAAAACAGCGTTGCTGAACGAGTGGGATCCATTGCCACAGGAGATGTTAAACTGCCTTATTTCAAGTATGAAATCACGCTGCGAGACCTGTATATCTGTAAGAGGGGACCATACCCCCTATTAATCCATTTTTTGTTTATTATGCAACTGCTGTTTCATACCTTCCGACTCCAACGAGTGTTACGCACGATCATGCGTGTGTATTACAATTATTGAATGGTTATTTGTTTTGTATAGTATCAATGTATGTACATATCAAATTTCATTAAAATTGGTACAGTAGTTCCAAAGATAATCGACCAAGTCTGCAAATTCTCTTAATTTCTTACACCAGTGTATACACACACACACACACACACACACACACACACATATATATATATATATATATATATATATATATATGTATGTATATGTAAATATATACATATATATATACGTATACATATGCACATACATATATATATACATATAAATATACATAAATATACATATATATATATACATATACATATATGTATATGTAAATATATACATATATATATACGTATACATATGCACATACATATATATATATATACATATAAATATACATAAATATACATATATATACACATATACATATACATATATATATATATATATATATAGCATGTATTGTTGCTAATAATTAGTAATAGAAAACTAAATGATTAAAGTTAGTAAATAACTACTAAAAAAGTAAATAAAAACTAGTGTAAATAAAATATTAAATAATAATAGCTCTTAGTCATAATAAATGTCTAAGTTAGGTAATTATGTCCTATAAAACAGTGTCCTTAATAAGTCTGCTGGTGAATCCATTTTCTCCATGGTTGCAATGTTTGTGACGTCAGTCTACTTGCGGTCTCCTTAACTTAACTTTCACTTTGTCTGGCGCCGAGTTTGGTGTTCTATGATAAAGCCACTTATTATTCACTTCTTCTGTCTCTTATGGATTGTACGGTGTCTAAGTATGTTTATTGCTCAGATCATACTTATTAGAAATAATCCATTGGTTTTTAGACAGTATCGGCACCGCTGAAGACAAGATGCTGTCTAAAACCTATTTTTCACTTATCTTTTCATGTTTTTAGTTCCTGGCTCTTGTGGTTCTGAGCATATACTGGTTTTTCACTTTCAACTGTGTCTTTTATATACATATACATAGACATATACATATATATACATACGCACACACACACACACACATATATATATATATATATGTCCCTCTTAATGGCCGTTCTTACAAAGGGTGTATGAAGTTTCCCATTCTAAAGACGGAATCGGAAAAATGGGCCCCGTAAGCAAAAGGTTAATGGTTAATATAAAGGAGTGGGTACCACTTGGCGTGGTTTGGCGAGGTTTTCGGAATTCGCCAAAGTCACACTAAAATTAGGCTCTTGTAATTTAATAAGGAATTATTACAATTCTTCAATTAGGCCCTTGTAAAGAAGTGTGTACCCCCTTTTAAAACGGGCGATAAAAGCGCCAAACTTATTGTTATCTTATATGTTTTGCAATCAATCTTAAATGGATATCAGGTTTGTATTTAACAGATTTTTCTTCGGTAACATAGACGCCAAAAGTTTTATTATTGTCAACCGAAAATAAACCTTCTGCTGGTGAGTTTCTATTATTAGTGCTTCATTTCGTTTTATTGTTTGCATTACAATATCCTGTTCATTAGTTTCAATTATGAGGAAAGAATATCGTTTAGGATTTATTCTGAAATATTTTTGCTATTTAAATTGCCTAAAACTGGCTGTATAATCTGTATATACAAGTAATTTTTTTTTTGTCCCCTATGCTGTCGTTACTGTCGTCTTACAATGCAATTTTGGTGAATTTTGAAAACTTCGCCAATCTTCGCCAAGCAGTAACCACTGCTTTACATTTACCACATCACTTTATGAAAAAGAAATCTAAAAATCCATACAAAACTTATTTCACGAGTAATATTAATTTTACAAAATAAAATATAGCATAGAAAAAAAGTAAAAATTAATGACGTATATATCTTTAAATAAGTGATGCCATTCCCCAAAAAAAAGTTTACAAAAAATAAATTCCTATCACATTCTTGAAATGTTTTAGCAATTTGTGTTTCTAATTTATTTATAAGATATTAAGAATCATCTCCACAGTTTCTGTTTTGTTTTGTTTTGGATTCACGTGTAAAACTTCAACTTGAATATTTTATAGCTTGGTAATCACAACCTATACCATTCCGAAAATTCTAGAGCTGTTAATCATAACTGGTTACAAAATACATCCTCTTAATAACCTTAAATGTGTTGAAAATACATAGCGAAAAACAAAAAAAATCAAAAATGTATGACTTTTCAGACGACATTATTTTCAAATTACACGTGGAAATATATCCACACGTAATTTGAAAATTTAATCGTCTGAAAGGTCAGATGATTTTAATTTTTTTTTGCCTTTACCATATATATATATATATAGCTTTATATTGCTTCAGAGATTTCATAATAAATAAAACTTTTATGACATATAAACATAAAAGAGGTGTTCAGAGTATATATTTTTCCTATATTTCTGAGTATTAAAAGTTTATCCTTAATAAATTCTGTCAACTTTTACGATTAAATATTCACTGTTTTTGTTAATTCACTCTGTCTCACGCCAGACGATCTGAAAAAGTAACACACACTTTTAGAGTCTGATTTCACAGACGAATAAATATGAAATGATAATAATTGGTAGGTGCATAAAGTAATGAGTGTATCTTTAATAAAGTAAAACGATGTCAAAAGAGTGGATTGAGAGTCATATCAGTGTTCTTACTGTTTGTTACTTATGGAACTGATTATATTGAAAATACAATTTTTGTACATTGGATATTTCTGAGAATACTGTGAAAGGTCTTATTTTAATATTTCAAAATCAGCGTGTTTAAATTTACTAGGTGATAAAATTTCAGTTTATATTTTGCAAAACATTTTTTAAATTGTTTTATGATCAAAATATAATTTTAAAGCCTAATTTTACTGATTGGAAAAGACAGATGGATGCATAGCATAAAAGGAAATTAATTCTGATGTTGAAGAATATCAAACTATTCCTCATATATATATATATATATATATATATATATATATATATATTAATTATATCATTAACTTAGGTATAAGACATATATATATATATATATGTGTGTGTGTGTGTGTGTGTGTGTGTGTGTATGTATATATATGTATATGTCTATGTATATGTATATATATGTATATGTATATAAAAGACACAGTTGAAAGTGAAAAACCAAAAAAACAACATGGTACCACTTGGCGTGGTTTGGCGAGGTTTTCGGAGTTCGCCAAAGTCACACTAAAATTAAGCTCTTGTAATTTAATAAGGAATTATTACAATTCTTCAATTAGGCCCTTGTAAAGAAGTGTGTATCCCTTTTTAAAAGGATGATAAATGTGCCAAACTTATTGTTATCTTATATGTTTTGCAGTCAATCTTAAATGGATAACAGGTTTGTATTTAACAGATTTTTCTTCGGTAACATAGACGCCAAAAGTTTTATTATTGTCAACCGAAAATAAACCTTCTGCTGGTGAGTTTCTATTATTAGTGCTTCATTTCGTTTTATTGTTTGCATTTAACAACAAATAATGCTTAACTTCCTGTATGGGAAAATATTCGACACATTGGAGTCTATGCAAATATTTTATTAAACGTTTCATTGACGCAGGCTGATTTTGAAAATGGATACAGGGTGTTTATAATTAAGGTTCCACTTTGAAATGGTCATAAAAATAAAACTACTGGACTAAATGTTATCAAACTTGGTAATAGTTTAATGGAGATCATGGGAATTTCTTTTCCGCCGCCCCCCCCCCCCAAAAAAAAAGTTCAAAAACTCACCACCAGGGGGGAAATGGAGCTGTATGCAACATTGTTAAACGAAATAAGACATGAAGACACCGGTTTAAAATGTGTTTAATCGTTTCTGAAACGCGTTACCAAGCATGTTCAATGTGGCGTCCACCATTTTCCGAAAGCAAGTGAAATCGCACAACTGCATTCTCAACAGTAGCTCCTAGCATATCAGGAGGAATTTTACGGACATGTCGGTGTATCGCATCTTTCAATTCCGCCAAATTCTTTAGATTATCACAATAAACAGTGCTTTTGAGACAACCCCATAGCCAGAAGTCACAGGGGTTGAGGTCTGGTGACCGGGGTGGACATTTTGTGGGGAAGTTTCGGCCTATAATCCGTCCGATTAAAACGTTTTAAACCGATATCTTTATGTCTTAGGGCCAAATCCAGGCTTCAAAATTCACAAATTAGCGATCTGTAAGGCCGTCTGCACACGGGGCAACTCAAAAGAAACTGATAATTGACTACAGTCACAAACCAGTCCGTGATGAGTCGCAACGTAATTGAATGGAGCCACGCACATTGTAACTCGTCGGACGAGTTTGTAACCAGTTGCGCCGTGTGCGTGGCTCCATTCAATTACATAGGTTGCGACTCATCACGGACTGGTTTGTGACTGTAGTCAATTATCAGTTTCTTTTGAGTTGCTCCGTGTGCAGACGGCCTAAGAAAGTGATTTCCGGAATGCGCACACTTTAAATGGTAATTCTGTTTAGGTCAATGTTTCTTAAGGATATACAAAATGTTAAACCCGTGTAACAAAAGGTTAAGTTAGATTTCGACCCTTATTTCGTTTAACAATATTGCATACAGCGCCATTTCCCCCCTGGTGTTGAGTTTTTTTTTTTTTTTTTTTTTTTTTTTTTTTTTTTTTTTTTTTTGGAAAAGAAATTAATTCCCATGACCTCCTTTAAACTATTACCAAGTTTGATAACATTTGGTCCAGTAGTTTTTCTTTTATGACTATTTCAAAGTGGAACTTTAATTATAACCACCCTATACTACAAATCATGCTTTTTTTGTAATTAGCAAACTTTTTCCTAAAAGTTTATTTAGCCTTATAATAATATTGGACTGCAGTCCCTAGAATTAACAAAAATCTTCTACATCAGATATGTGTCAAATATAATTACATCCAATAACAAACGATACTAAACTATATTAATGTACAATGTTAAAATCACGTATGGAGTTTTGAGGATTTCAGAAAATTAATTTTATATAACAGCCAAAAATGTGTAAATTTACCGAATATAAAAAAAAAAACCGTAAGGGATATTTATTTTTCTTGGATAATATCCAATCGTCTGCTGCATTAGAAAGAAAATTTAGTTGTTAAAGAAAGAAAGTTTAGGTCTATTTAGTTGTTAATCACGTGACGATAAATTTATTTAAAGTACCAGAAAAAGAAATCACGTGATCAGCATTTAATAAATTAAATTCTAAAAATGAATCTTTAAAAATTCACCAAAAATCAGAAAATCGAGGTAAAGATTCGAAAAAGATTTCATTTTAAAGGAATTTTTATGATCTTTCTCGTGATATAAATTTTATAACCCTCAAATTATTATTTTAAATGCAAACTTTAAAAAAGTTACAAAAACAGCTTAAAAATTTAATTTTAAAAAATCTAAGAATTTTTCAAAAATCTTTCTTAGTGCACCCCTACACCATAAGAAGAATCACCATGCAAAATTTAAGCCCTTTAGGTCCAGCGGTTTGGTCTGTACGTTGTATGTCAGTGAGTCAGTCAGTTACGGAACTGTTTTATATACAGTGGCTCCCAAAAGTGTTCGTACACTTACGAATTTCAGTGAAATAGGGGTCTATCCATTAATTAAAATGAATATTTCAGAATGGGTATTTAATAATAAGATCTATAATCTATTCTTAACAAAACTACATGAAATATTTTGAAAACATAGTAAAACTTTATTTTTAAGAAACCAGTAATCAAAAAGTAACAAAAACTTTATCTCACAAAAGTCATCGTACACTGAAATATTTTGGGATAAATTCATAATTAAAATTATCGTCTGGCACTTTATTTTTATTTTTGAATTGTGGTGGCATTTAAAATATCGTTTGGCTTTAATTTTTGCTTGCCTACTCCGTAATATTCTATTTATTATTTAAAAATGGCTCGTAGTCGTAAAGAAACAACAAACAGCATTCGAAAATTGATTATTTTTCATCATAGTAGTGGTAAATCAGTTCGGAATATTGCTAAATTACTTAATTTATCCCATTCTACTGTGCAGTATGTGAAAAAAACGCTTTAAAGAAGAAAATTGGATCGAAAACAAGGTAAGAAAAGGCCGTCCGGTAAAGTTAACAAAACGTGATCAGAGATTTATAATTAGAAAATTTGTGAAAAATTTCACGTTTGAGTGCTGTAAAAGTTTCTGCAGAATTCAAGGAAACATTTTCTACTTCAATTTCACCTGAAATTTTTTGACGAGTTATCAGAACAGCTGGATTACATGGGCGTTCTGCCCGTAGAAAATTTTTTGTGAGAAAAACAGCAAGCTTAGGCTTTTCTTCGCACTATCAATGATAAATAAGCCTCAAACCTATTGGAATAATGTCTTATTTGCCGATGAAAATTTTTGGTGCTGATGGGCGTATAATTGTATGGAGAAGAAAAAAAATGAGGAACTTAATCCCAAGAACTTAGTAGGAACAGTTAAGCATGCCGGTGGAGGTATCCTTGTGTGGGGGTGCATGTCAGCATCAGGACTAGGAAATTTGGTATTTATTGATGGCATAATGAATCATGCTGTTTTTATAAATATTTTAAGAGGCAATTTAAAATTATCAGCTCAAAATTTGGGTATTGGAAACAACATTGTTTTTTATCAAGACAACGATCCTAAGCACACGGCTCTCAACGTTCGCATCTGGTGTCTCTATAATTGTCCATAAATTTTGAAAACACCACCTCAATCGCCAGATTTAAACCCAATAGAACATATCTGGAGAGAACTGGAGGCTCGAGTACGAAAACACGACATTCACACATAAAGCGAACTAAAAACAATTATGATGGAAGAATGGATGAACATTGATGCAAACATTACAAAAGAACTAAAGCAATCTATTCCCAGACGTTTAAAAGCTGTTGTGCATGCTAAAGGATATCCTACTAAATTTTAATTTAACGAAAAATTAGAATGTTTACTAATATGTAGAGATTTTTTACAAGTGTACGATGACTTTTGTGAGATAAAGTTTTTGTTACTCTTGGATTGTTGGTTTCTTAAAAATAAAGTTTTACTATGTTTTCGAAATATTGAATGTAGTTTTGTTAAGAATAGATTATAGATCTTATTATTAAATACCCATTCTGAAATATTCATTTTAATCAATGGATAGACCCCTATTTCATTGAAAATCGTAAGTGTACGAACACTTTTGGGAGCCACTGTATATAGATGATGCGCGGACAATCTGCAAAAAAAATAGTTGGTGTTCAGTGTATACAGTTATTTCTTAATATGTTTCTGTTTTGTTCTTCTTCAATGCTAAATGTTCCATAATCTTTCTCCTGGTACCTGTGAATATCAGAATATAGCAAGCAGAGCCATATTTTTAGACTCAAAGAAAAAAAATTAAGAATCAAGGAATAAGAAACTTCCATACATAGAACATAAAATTTATTTTTCTTACTTAATATACAAATATTTATAATAATAATCATCTTTTTCTTGCTAGTTTATAAAGATGGTTGATTCAAACAGCAAATTCATCCAGTATTTTTTTTTTATTATTCAAACACATCTAAATCAATCTTCTTTCTATTAAATTACAGGCTACGGTTCCGTCAGCTTACACGTCGAAAAAAAGGACTCGAACAAATGGCAATAATTTACGTAGAAAATTGATTTCAGAGCTCTCATAAAAAAGAAAAATTTTACCTAGACTTCTTTCAATCATACCTTCGCAATAAAATATACATTCATCGCTGAATTCAGCAATCACAAATATCCATGGTACTTATAAATAAAAAATTCAATTAAACATTTGAAATAAATGCTTTAACATCCAAACTGTATTTTTTTTAAAATCTCCAAACGACAAATTTTTACTTGAACTTTATTTGAATAAACGTGCATTTATATATCAGATTTCTGCATGTAGAACAGAAACTTCGAACAGATAAGGTTTAAAGAAGATAGTGAAAGTAATTTAGCGTACATTTATTCATTCTACTAGAAATACAGTTCTCAAAATATATTAACGCCAACAAATGTGCAGAAAACTATTTTTGCTCGCTATGTTCTAATAAGTTTTAAATGCTTTTATAAAGTTCCTGTGCGAGAGAGTTAACAACCGTTATCATATAGCAGGCAAAATAAATAAATAAGGGTATTTATGTCTAATACTAAAAGTAGACTTATAAACGCCTTTGCTTTTAAATTTAAAACTCAATTCTCTTCCCTGTTCTTTAATTCGATACTGTTAGTTAAATGTTACTGGGGCACCAACTATTAATCATTGTCTAATTTACTTTGAAAAACACTTGCTGCAAATTAAACATTAACAATTCATAAGCAAATCGCTATAATTTATTTTTGCTACTCTATATTAAAATATGAGTAAATAATTTTCTGTTTGGATACGGGCTGATTTTAAAATGCTTGAAAACGATTTATAAATCATTAAACAACTTCTTGGCTTTTATTCCTAAATGCAAGCATTCGTTACAGTCCTAAATATATTTATAAGTCATGGGTCAGGGGGCATTTATTTTAATTTGTGCCGTAACGTAGGTACATAACGTTGTGTTTATTCTAGATATTTTAGGAAAGTTAACTAACCGAAGTGAATCCCAAAGCTGTTCAGATATTACATACAGACGAATTCGAATTTAACCAACTAACTGATGGCAACCGATATATTAATGCGGCTTTTTTTAAAAAACTTCAACTGCATGAAGAAACAACAGTCATCTGCCAACGACTGTTTGATATATTTTATATAATTCCAAACCTATGACCTTTCAAAATATGTTATCGCAAACAATGACACTTCGCCTAATTTCGAAAACAGAATTATTTACGGTGGCTCAGCAGAATACATCACAATTCGCAAACTACTTTCAATGTAAACATGTCGCAAGCGAAGGTAGAAGAGTTAAGTCAAGTTGGGGGAAACCAGACGGCCTGAAATTATTTATAGTCCCATATCCTCCAGGAAAGAAATTAAACTGATAACAAATGTGCTCTTCGAATCTATTCCAAGTTGGTAGGCCCACAATGGCCTGATTTCCTTTTATATATCTGTTATTATTTCAGTTATTTATTTTACAAGTTTTAACCTTCAGTTTTTCTTGTCAAGCATTGTACATTTCTATTAAAAATAAACCGTTTTACAAGCCAAAATTCATATTTAACGAGTCATTCCCCTTTTACTAACAATTTTAAATGAATCCGTAAACTCAAAGGAGTCGTTGGTGACACTTTTTTTTGCTCAAGTTAAACATCAGTTTGAGCTTAAGCCTCACTGATACAAGATCTGCGAATTTCAGCCTTGTATCAGCTAACGAAATCTGGTATATGCTTATTTTGACTTCCTGGTTATATATGTTCTACAGCACTTTATTTTTGCTAATAGGTGAGAATAGGGTCTGACTTAACTCCTATGCCTCCGAAACTACATTCGTACTATCAAATTAATCCGTTCGATACTATACATAATTGCTTCACAGCAAGTATTTTTATGAAATACTGCCTGACAATTTATGAATTTGATCTTGATCATAATTAGGTGTCGTGTTCCAAAATCGAAACAGAATATCGCTATGCTTCTATGAAATTAGACAAATTCCCCCCCGAAGGCATATAAAGCAATTTCAATTACATAGATCATAATTATATATACCAGTCTCTTATAAATTTTAATAATATTTATCCTAATCATATTAATCGCCTACGTAGTAAGATTAATCTTACTGACTTTGATTATCTTAAATTTGATGAAAAAATTAACCTTGATTAAATTAATAGCGATCGCAATCCTCTTGATCAAATTTATTTTGATCCAGCAACAATTGGTTAAACTAATCTCGATCAAACTAATTCTGATTATGTAGAACTTGATTAAACTAATCCTGATATCATTAATTTTGATTGCATAAAGCTAGCTTAAACTAATGAAAAAATTAATCTTGATTAAATTAATAGCGATCGCAGTCTTCTTGATCAAATTTATTTTTATCAAGCAACAATTGGTTAAACTAATCCCGATCAAATTAATTCTGATTATGTAGAACTTAATTAAACTAATCCTGATATCATTAATTTTGATCACATAAAGCTAGCTCAAACAATAACTGATAAGTTTATTTTATATTACATTAAAACAAATTACTCAAACCAGGATCAGCATGACCTTGGAATCCTGATAAGTTTATTTTCCATTATACTAAAACAAATTACTCAAACCAGGATCATCATGACCTTGGATCACACCGGTAGTGCGAATGCAGCGTTAACTGTGAACCACGACTGTGCGGAACTGCCATTTGCGGAGGTTATCACATTTTCGCAGCCTCGGACGGAACTTTCGCCGAACAATAACCGAAAAAACATTCGAACAAAAAAAACTAATAATAATAATAATAATTATAATAATAATAAAAATTCAATCATAACAGCAATTTATATTAAATTATGCGATGCATACAAACAGAATACTGAGCTTCATGCAATTTGTCGGAACAACGGAAACGCAACAAACTAGAAAATTATGAGGCCCAGGCTCAGGACTAGAATGTAGAATAAGTATTTTTTGTCGTTTTTTTTTTGTCGGGTACTAAGCATGCAAAATACAGATGGAGTGTCATAGTCGTCCACGAGGTTCGGTGCAGAGAATGGAAAAACTGGGGGCCCCGACTTCCGGACCCCCCACACTTTGTGATCGGTGCTTTGAAATCGTCCCTCGTCCATCTTTATTTCGGCTCTCTACGAATTTTTCCAACGAACCATTTCCTGGAAAGAGAGAAACGAAAAATTTGTTAGCTTCGTATACAGAAGGCACAGCTAATAATGTCACAACAGCAAAAAAAAGCACAATTAAAATGGCTAATAAAATGTGGTAATTAGTTTCTGAGCAAGCTTGTTTTAAAATCTGCTTGTTATAAATCGGTGAAATTTAAAAAAAAAACATGGTCGCATTGTAATATATCACATTTTCTGCCTCTAACCGGTACTTCGTTATGTTCGCTTTCCTATCGCTGATCCACAGCCTATAGTGGAAACGTAAGTAGTAATTCTCAGTATTAGGAAAACACATCGTTAGACTCGTATTTATAGAAGAAAACAGGGGGTCAAACAGAATTCCCTTTATTACTTAGCAGCAGAGACATCCGGCTGAAGAAGCTGGCAACGTATGCTATAATGTTCAACGTAAGATTTATGGAGAGATAGACACAGTTATATTTATTTATTTATCTTTTTTGCACCATCAATGATCTTCAGCTCATTGATAGTGCAAAAGCATAAGTCACATAACCCCCTTTCTCACAGAAATGTTTCGCCCTTCCAACGGCTGCTGCAGAGGGGGGCAGTAGGGGCAATTCCCCCCTCCCCCCAAAAAATGCCCGGCGAATTTTTTTTATATTGCCTAAAATTATATAATCCTAGACCTAATACTAAATGAGTTTAAATTTAAAATGAAAGGATGTTTATTTCTTATATATATATATATATATATATATATATATATATATATATATATATATATATATATATATATATATATACAGTGGAATCTCGGTCTATCTTTTTTCAAGGGACCGATTGAAATGAACGATAAATGCGGGAAAACGATAGATGCGGAAACATAACAAAGCAATATGATCGTTGGGACTGGATAAAATGAACGACACATACGGAAAAACGATGGATCCGGAAACGATCGATCGAGATTCCACTGTATATATATATATATATATATATATATATAACCCTAAGAGCCAACATTGCCCCCCCCCCCCAAAAAAAAAAAAAAAATCTCTAGACTGGAGCCACCACTGCGCCCTTCCCCAACACTATTTTAAACTATTTACTGCTGATTAACTATTTTAACAAACATAAGGCTAATTTTATTAATATCATACAAACACGGGGCTATAAACGTCACACGGGGGTGCACACGGGGCTATAAACGTCAAATACCTAAATATAACGATCGTCAGAGAATGAAAAATTTAATTTTAACTTACAATCCAATAAATGTTCATCCAACCAAGCATTAAAAAATCAATAAATTGAAACTTATAAAGACTTTTGCCACATTAAAAAACTGTGGAACAATAAAATAAACAAAAACATTTTTAGTAATGTATATGTAACGGCTATAACAGGTGGAGCAACATTTCAGACGCCAAAATCGCGAGATCATTAAATTTTCCAGTCTAAACAATAACTGGCGTTTTACTTTGTTTGAGCAAGACGGGACCAAAAATAAATAAATAAATAAATAAATAAAACAGAAACAGCCAAATGTCTGGCGTGTGCATGCCTTTGAGTGAAACAATCCGAATTTATCGACATCTACGATCATTAATCAGCGACTATTGGTTATAAACACGCGATATATGTCCCAGTACCACTCGTAAACATCCACAATAGTTCCATGTGATTCGTAAGTTATTAATGTGTTTAATTACCTGCTAGAGACCGTCTATTATGACCAGACAAAATAAATGGCTGCGTTTGCGATTGATTATACCCTTGTTTCGCAAAGTTTGTATAAAGTGTATTGGCAACCACAGTTTTTAATGGCCGAATTGAAGCTCATAACAGGCCTTAATGACACGTCGGCATCGATGACAGATCCAGATATTTGATATGGGAGGGGTAGCTCGCCGAACGTTTTATTTTTCTTTAAATAATTCACATTTGTCTGAGCAAAACACATACAAGTAATCATGATTAGGTGGATTTCATTCATCCATACACCCATGGGGGTTGAGTGATCGATATGCTGGATTACTCAACAGCGAAATAATGAATTTTCCTGCAGTAAAAGAAAATTACCGAGTCTTTTTGCACGATGAACTGGTTCTGTTTGGAGTTATGTTTTCTTAAACACTCTTTGAAATTACCTTTTTTCTCTCTCTTCTAAGACTTGAATTATCTTTGAAATCTCGCAAAAATTAGGGCGTTTTCAGAAAAGGAGTTTACTCAGTTCTTTACTAATAACTACGCTGTTATGAAATTTTCAATTTGAGAAAGATATTTTCATCAAGGCTGCTGGATAGTGACTCTACTCAATAGCTCAATGTTACCTTAGAAAATGTTTCAATGACTGTCGACTTGGATTTGAAGTTTTTTTTTTTTTTTTTTTTTTTAACTGTAATATGTAACAGAAAAGGAAATTTTTAACTTGGTTATATTTTTCATTTTTTTAAAGAAACACACAAATATTTTCTATTTGAATTATTTATTTTTTTTTGGGGGGGGGAGGGAATTAGAAATATACCATATTTAACCTTTAGCTTACGATTCCCTCTTTAGAACGAGAAATTCCATATCCCCTTTTAAGTACGGTCATTAAGGGAGTAAGGTTTAAGTACGTATTTAAGTACGGTTCATCTATATATATAAAACAGTTCCGCAACTGACTCATTCATTCACTGACTGACTGACTGACATACAACGCACAGACCAAACCGCTGGACCTAAAGGGCTGAAATTTTGCATGGCGATTCTTCTTATAGTGTAGGGGTGCACTAAGAGAGATTTTTGAAAAATTCTTCTTAGATTTTTTTAAATTAAATTTTTAAGCTGTTTTTTTACTTTTTTTAAGTTTGCATTTAAAATAATAATTTGAGGGTTATAAAATTTATATCACGAGAAAGATGATAAAAATTACTTTAAAATGAAATTTTTTTCGAATCTTTACCTCCGTTTCCTGATTTTTGGTGAATTTTTAAAGATTAAATTTTAGAATTTAATTTATTAAATGCTGATCACGTGACTTCTTTTTCTGGTACTTTAAATAAATTTATCGTCACGTGCATAAAAACTAAATAGCCAAAAAATAATTTTTTTTTTCTTGCTAATGCGGCAGACGATTGGACATTATCCAAAAAAATATTAAAATACAGTAAAAGAAATGTTCTAGAAACTGTACTATATTAACTGTACTATATTCTTTAGTATTCTTTATATTAGATTTAATTTGAATATCTTCTTCTACATTATTTTGTCTATAAAAATATCCCTTACGATTTTTTTATAAATATATATATATATATATATTTACATCAATTATATACATTGATCGTCGTATTTATTATATATATATATTGGCATTAATTGCATACATTGACCGATGTTTTTACTTTGAATGTACTCCGTAGCGAAGTGCGGGTGTTCAGCTAGTATATATATATATATATATATATATATATATATTGAATAACAGATATAGAATTCTGAACCGCTAAAAATGTAAGTAGTATAAAAATGACAGTTCCGCGCCAGGATTAAGGGGAGGGGCTTAAAGTGGGCGGAGCTAACTGAGTGACGTGGACCAATCAGAGTGCAGCTGGCCACCTGGCGGTCGATTTGGACCAATCAGGAGAGGGCAGCGCTGCTATCGCCCCCTAGCGGGAAAGAGTGGAACCTTGTAGTTCAGCAGAATCTTGGAGGGAGTATGTGCTCTGCGGAACGCCACCTATCGGTTAAACAGGGAACTAAATTTCGTACAAGGATTGGAGGTCAGGGCATATTTTTTTCAGTGCTGCCATCTGATGCTGAAAGCTAGAACTACATTTTTGGGGACTTAGAAATTTTTTAATATAAGGTTACGAGTATATTTTTGCAACTTTACATAAGTATAACCACTAATGAATAGAATTAAGTATAGAAAATAAATCACTTACCCACTAGTAGTAAAATTTGTTAAAAATAATTATAAAAACCTGAAAAAAAATAATTTTTTAAAGAATTGTTCCCACCACCACCCGACATGACACGAGCATATCGCAACAATTCAAATTATTAAATCTAAAAGAGAAGATATTAAATTCACGCTGAAATAAAAATGTTAATTAACAACATGAGCATACTGCAATAGTCTGCATTATTAAATCTGTAAGAGAAGATATTAAATTTATGCTGAAATAAAAATTTTAATTGTTGACATGAGCATACTGCATTATTATATCTAAAAAGAGAAGGCATTAAATTTGCGCTGCGCACATATATACACTTAAGGGTACCCTTTGAAAAGAATAATAAAACATATACAAAAAAAATAAAATTTAAATTTTTAAGTTGTTTCCCACCACCACCCGTTGTTATACAACACAACATTGTTATATAACAACGCAACAACTTGAAGAACTGTGCACAGTTTTATATAGAAATATTTTTTTTTCTTTTTTTTTCTTTCTTGAAGAAATTAGATTTTAACGTTAAATAATTTATATGGCCATATATTATTAAAAAATTAATGATAAAGATTATTTTAGAATATTTTTCAAGTATAATATAACTTAGATATATCTTTAAACCCATTTAAACATAACTTGAAGACATTAAATTATACAATTACCATCTAGAACCTGAAACTTAAAACATATTATCAATTTAATAGTTTGGAAAAAGTATTTATTTCAGAACATTACATACTAGCATGAAAAAAAATGAGAAATATTATTTGATCTTACCTTGAAAAACATTCCATGACAGCTAACAAGGGATATTTTTAGACATAAAATTATTTAAACAAAGCGGGAATTCCCCAGTAGAGTTATTTTTTCCTATTAATATTAGAAATAAAAACTGAAATATGATTCAATCTAGATAATTATTTAAATTAAATACACATAACATACCAATCCATACTATTAAATCTGCAAGAGAAGATATTAAATTTACGCTAAAAAAAATTTTAATTGTCGACATATGCATACTGCAATAGTCTACATTATTATCAAAAAGTTCATTGAATTATATTCTATAACAGAGAGAATATTTTTATGAATTTACTAGAATTAATTATCAAAAATAAATATAACGTCATCTATTGATTAAAAATGAAACTTAGAAAATTTAATACATGGTTTTGAGTATATTTTTCAAAACTTTAAATATTTTTAGTTGAAGGGCTCCTTTTCAGGACTTTAAAATTGTTTTGCTATGTTTTTTAACGTGATATATAATTTTACATAGATACATTCGCAAAATAATACAAAATAATAAGAAATTTTTACATAGATAGTCTAAAACGAATATTTTTTTTCCTTTTACTTGATATTTTTACACATGAAATTATTTTACAACAAGCGTTAAGTTTAAAATATCTATAATTTTTCTTAAGAATATTACTTTACAGTATAATATAATTTAGATAGAGCTTTGAAACCATTGTATCATTTAGTATAGAAAAAATTATTATTTGATCTTACCTTGAAAAACATTCCATGACAGCTAACAAGGGATATTTTTAGACATAAAATTATTTAAACAAAGCGGGAATTCCCCAGTAGAGTTATTTTTTCCTATTAATATTAGAAATAAAAACTGAAATATGATTCAATCTAGATAATTATTTAAATTAAATACACATAACATACCAATCCATACTATTAAATCTGCAAGAGAAGATATTAAATTTACGCTAAAAAAATTTTTTAATTGTCGACATATGCATACTGCAATAGTCTACATTATTATCAAAAAGTTCATTGAATTATATTCTATAACAGAGAGAATATTTTTATGAATTTACTAAAATTAATTATCAAAAATAAATATAACGTCATCTATTGATTAAAAATGAAACTTAGAAAATTTAATACATGGTTTTGAGTATATTTTTCAAAACTTTAAATATTTTTAGTTGAAGGGCTTATTTTCAGGACTTTAAAATTGTTTTGCTATGTTTTTTAACGTGATATATAATTTTACATAGATACATTCGCAAAATAATACAAAATAATAAGAAATTTTTACATAGATAGTCTAAAACGAATATTTTTTTTCCTTTTACTTGATATTTTTACACATGAAATTATTTTACAACAAGCGTTAAGTTTAAAATATCTATAATTTTTCTTAAGAATATTACTTTACAGTATAATATAATTTAGATAGAGCTTTGAAACCATTGTATCATTTAGTATAGAAAAAATTATTATTTGATCTTACCTTGAAAAACATTCCATGAAAGCTAACAAGGAATATTTTTAGACATGAAATTATTTAAACAAAGCGGGAATTCCCCAGTAGAGTTATTTTTTCCTTTTAATATTAGAAATAAAAACTGAAATATGATTCAATCTAGATAATTATTTAAATTAAATACACATACCATACCAATCCATACTATTAAATCTGCAAGAGAAGGTAACAAATTTATCTCACAATGTTAATAGAGAAGATTCTTACATTATCTGAAATAATACAGACTTTATCATGTTTAGAAGATATTTACAAGAGTTCATTTTAGAATTAAATGAATCATGGTTTGAATCCTACAACAGTAGGGGGTATGTGCAAACATGAAGACTTTAAATTATACAATTACCATCTAGAACCTGAAACTTAAAAATATATGTACCAATTTAAGTATCTTTATATAGTTTATGTACAGTTTTGAATATATTTCAAACCATAAGCACTTTACAACTTTGAAAATATATTGTAAGTTAAGACGCTTACTAAAATTAAAAATATTTTATAGAGATAAAGACTTGAAAGATAAAATTTACAAGTTTTAATCCTAAATATTATATTTTATCCAGAAATGTAGACTATTAATATATGATTTTTAACCTTACATGCTTTCAACGATTACCTAAATTGCGATACAACCTTTAGACTTCCTTTTTAATAACATAAATATATATACATAAATGTTATCAAATTAAAATTTTTAATATACTTTCGTATAAGATAGTTTTCTACATGCAATTACCAAAATATTTTATCCTTACAGCAACAGAAATAATACAGACTTTATCATGTTTAGAAGATATTTACATGAGTTCATTTTAGAAGTAAATTGACCAAGGTTTAAATCTTACAGCGGTAGTGTTATACGTAGACAATATTTTTGCTTTATATAAGAAAATAGTTACTATATATTTTAAAATTAAAATTAGTTTTGTTAAGAATAAACTTTGCTGGATATTTTATAATATAAGCATATACCAAACTCTCATAGTTATCATTTTCATCAGTTAACGGTTTAAAATATACAATTGGCTAAAATACATATTCAATTATTTAAAAGTAGGATAAGCTAATAGAATTTTTATATCAAAGTTGTTCGATTATTGCTTACAAGACTTTAAATATAAAGTTTAATGAAACTGGATCAATTTAACTTTCCTTTTGATACATCTAGAGAAAAATTATCTGAAAAGTATGATGATTTTAACATAACTAAAGAATTCGCTGAAAAGAAAATGATCAAGCAAGAATCTGCAGAAAAAGAGTCAATATACGATGATTTCATTTTAAACAGTATCCCACAAACTGTGAAAAAACGTGCTTCTAATCTGATATCTATTTTGAAACAATAGCCCACCATAATATCATGGAATGACAAGGTTAAGTGATATATCAAGGAAAACCTTATGAAAGTTCTAATATTATTGATTTATTCAATTCAATTTTAACTAATAAGAAGAAAAGTGTCAATACCCAAGCTGGATTTTTATCAGTGTTAAAGCGATTAAATATCGCACAACATTTCATACAAAACAAGCATTTATCTGTACAGCAACAAGAAGAAAAAAATAGTTATCTCTTTAATAAAATCTGTTTTAAAACTATATATTAGTGTTTTCATTTTTTTCTATGCATGCTTTTTAAATTAATTCACACATATGCATAATGAAATATACAAATTTATCTTTAAATTATCATTTATTTAACACATGAAAAAGTATTTACATAAAACAAATGAAGATTCACATTCACATTTTCCCATGTTCAATATAATATTTAAAATTCGTAAAAAATATCATGTAAATAATCCTTAAATGTTTTTATAGTAATATTATCAAAAAAGTTTCCATAATTATAATGACACGTACAATAATTTAAGCATATATTTTTTACGATGTCTCCCAGAATGATATGATACAATGAAGTCTTTCCATACTTTCATACTTTTCAGAGATTGAAAGTGATACACAGCAATGTTCTTGGTTATGGGATTTCTCTATTTTACAATCATAGCATTTATAAATTTGATTAATACATCTACAGTACTCTTCGCGTATACAATGTAAATAATTTTCACGAGCTTGATTTATATCACAATGTTCTTTATAACATACACCTTTTTTAATCACCTCACGTCGAAGAATTCTAGGAAGACTTTTACATAGTAAAGTTTCCTGAATACAGTCATCAACATTTGTCATTTGTGATATAAAAGCCTTTCTTTGTTTAAAGTTCAATTTTATAAATAACGGATTTAATTGAAACTCACCAGTTTCCCTTATAAACATCTCTTGAAACATATAGTCTTCTCCATCGTTGGTAACACATAATTTCTGATTCACAATAAAAGACTTATCCGCATAAAGAGCATCGGATCTTAAAATTTTAGAACATAATTCACTCCACGTACTCGCACACATTTTAACACTCTGCTGTGCAGGATTCGAAACACCACATTCTCCAATATATATGTTAAATCCATCCTCGTTGTCCTGCAAACTGATACATTTACCATCGTATATATCCCATGATATGAAATACGATGTTGCACGCAACTGCTTGCTAATCTTTACACCAACAAGCTCTCCCTTAAATTTTTTTAAAGGCGATTCCATTCTTATCCACTCGCACAAAATAACAACCTATTCGTTTGAAAATCTAGCAAGCGACTAAGTTTTCTCCCCCCAAAAAAATCAACCTCACAAGATATGTCTGATCAGATAAGATAATGCATATCTACTACTAGTCACATATTTTGAAAAACACATTTTTATAAATACTTTTAAAAATTATTTTCTAAAAAAGGTTTTAAATTAATACTTTCAAAATTATTATTCTAAAAATTATTACACACATAAATAAATGCAATAATTCATCTTTAAATACTATATATAGAACATGGGAAAAAAGTACTTACAATTTAATCTTCTAATATATCTTCGTCAAAATATTTATGAAATATTTTAATGTTGTCGCTAGCGAGAAAATTAGTGTTATTATAGTGACATATGCAATAATTGTTGGTCATTTCATTTAAAGTCCTTTTAATATTTATATTAAATATAGCTGCTTTTCCCACAGCTTGATATTTTTCAATATCACTTGTGCTTAAGCAGCTATGTTGACGTTGTGAAGGATGGTCAAATTCACAGCCTCGACATTCATACAACTCACTGGATGTAATCATCACACTTTGTTTTATAACTTTGAAGAAATTTATCCGTGCTGTGGGAGAATCACAATGCTCTTTCACACAAGGTCCGTTTCTGTATACCCTATATTGTAACATGTTAGGGATGGTTTGAGTCAACAATGTCTTCTCTACACAGTCTATAATATCTGACGAATATTCTTGCAGTTTGTTGATTTGTTCCCGATTTAATTTTATACAAGAGTTTTTCAATCTGAAAACATTGTTCTCGTTTTTGAATAGTTGTTGCAACACACACTGTTCAGCGTTGTAAATCCCCACTAATTGATTATTAGCAACGAATGATTTTGTATTGTAAATTAATTGAAGTTGGGATATTTTCCACATAAAATCCCAAAATGTTGAGATGGTCGCCATTATACCGTTCTGAGTCGGTATACTGCTGTTATATTCACTAAATTCACGAATATGTACCCTTAGGCCTTTATGATCTTGATATATTAAAACGAAGACATTATATTCAATATTCCATGATGAAATTAATACTGGGCTGTTGCGATTTCTATAGTAATTCTCCATCCAGTCGTTTTCTGGTATCTCATCAGTAGAAACAGTGGATGAAGTTGAGGGGCCTGCAGAAACATTACAATATGCAGATGTAGAGGTTGACGGATTCATTGTAGAAGGACCCGCAAGCTACAAAACATTTAAAGAGTCTTCGAAGGACGGAGCGTTAAATTCTGGCATATTCATTTTTAAAAATATTTGCTAAAATAGGATGATTATACTGCTAGCAACTAAACGTTTTGAATGAAAGTGAAATTCTACATAGAGCGTTTGATGTTTCAACATGTTATCTTTAGCTCCCCACCCCGCAAAGGGGAGATAACGCTCCCTTCTGCTATTGCATAGGGTGGGTTGAAATCCATCTTAAAGAGAAACATCTCGCCCTGCCATCTAGATAAAAATTGATAATAAGAATTTAGTCTCGCAAAAGTTGCACATTTTAGGGGAAATATTTGCAGGTAATAGCTTTTAAAGATCCCCTTTTTAAGATAAAGTGTTCTAAAGCAATTCATTCAGATAAGTACACCAATGCCATTCTTTAAAACTGAAATTTTCGAATCGTTTCGTGATTCTTTTAAAAACTCAATGAATATTTTCCCCCTATTTTTAGAAGAGGTAAAAAAATAACTTCTACTTTCACTGAGATAAGCTGTAAATACCTATAGCAAAGAAACTTATAGTATACACTTAATAACGAATATAAACGAAACTTATAGTATACACTTAATGAATAACCAATTCATTTAAAAAGCCTATAGCAAACCTATACCTATAGCAAAGAAGAATTAGGGTATTGTGAAAGGAATTCTCGCTTTACACAGTTCATAAATTAATTTTTTTTTAGTTTCGATTGACAAAATATGTCTTCTAACATGGAAAATCAAGATTCAACTCCTGATAATATCCCCGTAAGTATTCTCTGATTAATAATATTTTTAAACTTTTTTATTTTTAGAAATATAGTGATATATTTTTAACTTTCATGAATAGGAACTTATTATATATTTTAAATGTTAACTTAGTATATTTTTTTAATAGATAATAAACGAAACTTATAGTATACACTTAATGAATAACCAATTCATTTAAAAAGTTTATTTTATAATTGTTTTATTTATTTATTTTTTTATTTATTTTTCAAATGAATTAAAAAATAAATAAATAAAACAATTATAAAATAAACTTTTTAAATGAATTGGTTATTCATTAAGTGTATACTATAAGTTTCGTTTATTATCTATTAAAAAAATATACTAAGTTAACATTTAAAATATATAATAAGTTCCTATTCATGAAAGTTAAAAATATATCACTATATTTCTAAAAATAAAAAGTTTAAAAATATTATTAATCAGAGAATACTTACGGGGATATTATCAGGAGTTGAATCTTGATTTTCCATGTTAGAAGACATATTTTGTCAATCGAAACTAAAAAAAAATTAATTTATGAACTGTGTAAAGCGAGAATTCCTTTCACAATACCCTAATTCTTCTTTGCTATAGGTATAGGTTTGCTATAGGCTTTTTAAATGAATTGGTTATTCATTAAGTGTATACTATAAGTTTCGTTTATATTCGTTATTAAGTGTATACTATAAGTTTCTTTGCTATAGGTATTTACAGCTTATCTCAGTGAAAGTAGAAGTTATTTTTTTACCTCTTCTAAAAATAGGGGGAAAATATTCATTGAGTTTTTAAAAGAATCACGAAACGATTCGAAAATTTCAGTTTTAAAGAATGGCATTGGTGTACTTATCTGAATGAATTGCTTTAGAACACTTTATCTTAAAAGGGGATCTTTAAAAGCTATTACCTGCAAATATTTCCCCTAAAATGTGCAACTTTTGCGAGACTAAATTCTTATTATCAATTTTTATCTAGATGGCAGGGCGAGATGTTTCTCTTTAAGATGGATTTCAACCCACCCTATGCAATAGCAGAAGGGAGCGTTATCTCCCCTTTGCGGGGTGGGGAGCTAAAGATAACATGTTGAAACATCAAACGCTCTATGTAGAATTTCACTTTCATTCAAAACGTTTAGTTGCTAGCAGTATAATCATCCTATTTTAGCAAATATTTTTAAAATGAATATGCCAGAATTTAACGCTCCGTCCTTCGAAGACTCTTTAAATGTTTTGTAGCTTGCGGGTCCTTCTACAATGAATCCGTCAACCTCTACATCTGCATATTGTAATGTTTCTGCAGGCCCCTCAACTTCATCCACTGTTTCTACTGATGAGATACCAGAAAACGACTGGATGGAGAATTACTATAGAAATCGCAACAGCCCAGTATTAATTTCATCATGGAATATTGAATATAATGTCTTCGTTTTAATATATCAAGATCATAAAGGCCTAAGGGTACATATTCGTGAATTTAGTGAATATAACAGCAGTATACCGACTCAGAACGGTATAATGGCGACCATCTCAACATTTTGGGATTTTATGTGGAAAATATCCCAACTTCAATTAATTTACAATACAAAATCATTCGTTGCTAATAATCAATTAGTGGGGATTTACAACGCTGAACAGTGTGTGTTGCAACAACTATTCAAAAACGAGAACAATGTTTTCAGATTGAAAAACTCTTGTATAAAATTAAATCGGGAACAAATCAACAAACTGCAAGAATATTCGTCAGATATTATAGACTGTGTAGAGAAGACATTGTTGACTCAAACCATCCCTAACATGTTACAATATAGGGTATACAGAAACGGACCTTGTGTGAAAGAGCATTGTGATTCTCCCACAGCACGGATAAATTTCTTCAAAGTTATAAAACAAAGTGTGATGATTACATCCAGTGAGTTGTATGAATGTCGAGGCTGTGAATTTGACCATCCTTCACAACGTCAACATAGCTGCTTAAGCACAAGTGATATTGAAAAATATCAAGCTGTGGGAAAAGCAGCTATATTTAATATAAATATTAAAAGGACTTTAAATGAAATGACCAACAATTATTGCATATGTCACTATAATAACACTAATTTTCTCGCTAGCGACAACATTAAAATATTTCATAAATATTTGACGAAGATATATTAGAAGATTAAATTGTAAGTACTTTTTTCCCATGTTCTATATATAGTATTTAAAGATGAATTATTGCATTTATTTATGTGTGTAATAATTTTTAGAATAATAATTTTGAAAGTATTAATTTAAAACCTTTTTTAGAAATAATTTTTAAAAGTATTTATAAAAATGTGTTTTTCAAAATATGTGACTAGTAGTAGATATGCATTATCTTATCTGATCAGACATATCTTGTGAGGTTGATTTTTTTGGGGGGAGAAAACTTAGTCGCTTGCTAGATTTTCAAACGAATAGGTTGTTATTTTGTGCGAGTGGATAAGAATGGAATCGCCTTTAAAAAAATTTAAGGGAGAGCTTGTTGGTGTAAAGATTAGCAAGCAGTTGCGTGCAACATCGTATTTCATATCATGGGATATATACGATGGTAAATGTATCAGTTTGCAGGACAACGAGGATGGATTTAACATATATATTGGAGAATGTGGTGTTTCGAATCCTGCACAGCAGAGTGTTAAAATGTGTGCGAGTACGTGGAGTGAATTATGTTCTAAAATTTTAAGATCCGATGCTCTTTATGCGGATAAGTCTTTTATTGTGAATCAGAAATTATGTGTTACCAACGATGGAGAAGACTATATGTTTCAAGAGATGTTTATAAGGGAAACTGGTGAGTTTCAATTAAATCCGTTATTTATAAAATTGAACTTTAAACAAAGAAAGGCTTTTATATCACAAATGACAAATGTTGATGACTGTATTCAGGAAACTTTACTATGTAAAGTCTTCCTAGAATTCTTCGACGTGAGGTGATTAAAAAAGGTGTATGTTATAAAGAACATTGTGATATAAATCAAGCTCGTGAAAATTATTTACATTGTATACGCGAAGAGTACTGTAGATGTATTAATCAAATTTATAAATGCTATGATTGTAAAATAGAGAAATCCCATAACCAAGAACATTGCTGTGTATCACTTTCAATCTCTGAAAAGTATGAAAGTATGGGAAAGACTTCATTGTATCATATCATTCTGGGAGACATCGTAAAAAATATATGCTTAAATTATTGTACGTGTCATTATAATTATGGAAACTTTTTTGATAATATTACTATAAAAACATTTAAGGATTATTTACATGATATTTTTTACGAATTTTAAATATTATATTGAACATGGGAAAATGTGAATGTGAATCTTCATTTGTTTTATGTAAATACTTTTTCATGTGTTAAATAAATGATAATTTAAAGATAAATTTGTATATTTCATTATGCATATGTGTGAATTAATTTAAAAAGCATGCATAGAAAAAAATGAAAACACTAATATATAGTTTTTAAACAGATTTTATTAAAGAGATAACTATTTTTTTCTTCTTGTTGCTGTACAGATAAATGCTTGTTTTGTATGAAATGTTGTGCGATATTTAATCGCTTTAACACTGATAAAAATCCAGCTTGGGTATTGACACTTTTCTTCTTATTAGTTAAAATTGAATTGAATAAATCAATAATATTAGAACTTTCATAAGGTTTTCCTTGATATATCACTTACCTTGTCATTCCATGATATTATGGTGGGCTATTGTTTCAAAATAGATATCAGATTAGAAGCACGTTTTTTCACAGTTTGTGGGATACTGTTTAAAATGAAATCATCGTATATTGACTCTTTTTCTGCAGATTCTTGCTTGATCATTTTCTTTTCAGCGAATTCTTTAGTTATGTTAAAATCATCATACTTTTCAGATAATTTTTCTCTAGATGTATCAAAAGGAAAGTTAAATTGATCCAGTTTCATTAAACTTTATATTTAAAGTCTTGTAAGCAATAATCGAACAACTTTGATATAAAAATTCTATTAGCTTATCCTACTTTTAAATAATTGAATATGTATTTTAGCCAATTGTATATTTTAAACCGTTAACTGATGAAAATGATAACTATGAGAGTTTGGTATATGCTTATATTATAAAATATCCAGCAAAGTTTTATTCTTAACAAAACTAATTTTAATTTTAAAATATATAGTAACTATTTTCTTATATAAAGCAAAAATATTGTCTACGTATAACACTACCGCTGTAAGATTTAAACCTTGGTCAATTTACTTCTAAAATGAACTCATGTAAATATCTTCTAAACATGATAAAGTCTGTATTATTTCTGTTGCTGTAAGGATAAAATATTTTGGTAATTGCATGTAGAAAACTATCTTATACGAAAGTATATTAAAAATTTTAATTTGATAACATTTATGTATATATATTTATGTTATTAAAAAGGAAGTCTAAAGGTTGTATCGCAATTTAGGTAATCGTTGAAAGCATGTAAGGTTAAAAATCATATATTAATAGTCTACATTTCTGGATAAAATATAATATTTAGGATTAAAACTTGTAAATTTTATCTTTCAAGTCTTTATCTCTATAAAATATTTTTAATTTTAGTAAGCGTCTTAACTTACAATATATTTTCAAAGTTGTAAAAGTGCTTATGGTTTGAAATATATTCAAAACTGTACATAAACTATATAAAGATACTTAAATTGGTACATATATTTTTAAGTTTCAGGTTCTAGATGGTAATTGTATAATTTAAAGTCTTCATGTTTGCACATACCCCCTACTGTTGTAGGATTCAAACCATGATTCATTTAATTCTAAAATGAACTCTTGTAAATATCTTCTAAACATGATAAAGTCTGTATTATTTCAGATAATGTAAGAATCTTCTCTATTAACATTGTGAGATAAATTTGTTACCTTCTCTTGCAGATTTAATAGTATGGATTGGTATGGTATGTGTATTTAATTTAAATAATTATCTAGATTGAATCATATTTCAGTTTTTATTTCTAATATTAAAAGGAAAAAATAACTCTACTGGGGAATTCCCGCTTTGTTTAAATAATTTCATGTCTAAAAATATTCCTTGTTAGCTTTCATGGAATGTTTTTCAAGGTAAGATCAAATAATAATTTTTTCTATACTAAATGATACAATGGTTTCAAAGCTCTATCTAAATTATATTATACTGTAAAGTAATATTCTTAAGAAAAATTATAGATATTTTAAACTTAACGCTTGTTGTAAAATAATTTCATGTGTAAAAATATCAAGTAAAAGGAAAAAAAATATTCGTTTTAGACTATCTATGTAAAAATTTCTTATTATTTTGTATTATTTTGCGAATGTATCTATGTAAAATTATATATCACGTTAAAAAACATAGCAAAACAATTTTAAAGTCCTGAAAATAAGCCCTTCAACTAAAAATATTTAAAGTTTTGAAAAATATACTCAAAACCATGTATTAAATTTTCTAAGTTTCATTTTTAATCAATAGATGACGTTATATTTATTTTTGATAATTAATTTTAGTAAATTCATAAAAATATTCTCTCTGTTATAGAATATAATTCAATGAACTTTTTGATAATAATGTAGACTATTGCAGTATGCATATGTCGACAATTAAAAAATTTTTTAGCGTAAATTTAATATCTTCTCTTGCAGATTTAATAGTATGGATTGGTATGTTATGTGTATTTAATTTAAATAATTATCTAGATTGAATCATATTTCAGTTTTTATTTCTAATATTAATAGGAAAAAATAACTCTACTGGGGAATTCCCGCTTTGTTTAAATAATTTTATGTCTAAAAATATCCCTTGTTAGCTGTCATGGAATGTTTTTCAAGGTAAGATCAAATAATAATTTTTTCTATACTAAATGATACAATGGTTTCAAAGCTCTATCTAAATTATATTATACTGTAAAGTAATATTCTTAAGAAAAATTATAGATATTTTAAACTTAACGCTTGTTGTAAAATAATTTCATGTGTAAAAATATCAAGTAAAAGGAAAAAAAATATTCGTTTTAGACTATCTATGTAAAAATTTCTTATTATTTTGTATTATTTTGCGAATGTATCTATGTAAAATTATATATCACGTTAAAAAACATAGCAAAACAATTTTAAAGTCCTGAAAAGGAGCCCTTCAACTAAAAATATTTAAAGTTTTGAAAAATATACTCAAAACCATGTATTAAATTTTCTAAGTTTCATTTTTAATCAATAGATGACGTTATATTTATTTTTGATAATTAATTCTAGTAAATTCATAAAATATTCTCTCTGTTATAGAATATAATTCAATGAACTTTTTGATAATAATGTAGACTATTGCAGTATGCATATGTCGACAATTAAAAATTTTTTTTAGCGTAAATTTAATATCTTCTCTTGCAGATTTAATAGTATGGATTGGTATGTTATGTGTATTTAATTTAAATAATTATCTAGATTGAATCATATTTCAGTTTTTATTTCTAATATTAATAGGAAAAAATAACTCTACTGGGGAATTCCCGCTTTGTTTAAATAATTTTATGTCTAAAAATATCCCTTGTTAGCTGTCATGGAATGTTTTTCAAGGTAAGATCAAATAATATTTCTCATTTTTTTTCATGCTAGTATGTAATGTTCTGAAATAAATACTTTTTCCAAACTATTAAATTGATAATATGTTTTAAGTTTCAGGTTCTAGATGGTAATTGTATAATTTAATGTCTTCAAGTTATGTTTAAATGGGTTTAAAGATATATCTAAGTTATATTATACTTGAAAAATATTCTAAAATAATCTTTATCATTAATTTTTTAATAATATATGGCCATATAAATTATTTAACGTTAAAATCTAATTTCTTCAAGAAAGAAAAAAAAAGAAAAAAAAATATTTCTATATAAAACTGTGCACAGTTCTTCAAGTTGTTGCGTTGTTATATAACAATGTTGTGTTGTATAACAACGGGTGGTGGTGGGAAACAACTTAAAAATTTAAATTTTATTTTTTTGTATATGTTTTATTATTCTTTTCAAAGGGTACCCTTAAGTGTATATATGTGCGCAGCGCAAATTTAATGCCTTCTCTTTTTAGATATAATAATGCAGTATGCTCATGTCAACAATTAAAATTTTTATTTCAGCATAAATTTAATATCTTCTCTTACAGATTTAATAATGCAGACTATTGCAGTATGCTCATGTTGTTAATTAACATTTTTATTTCAGCGTGAATTTAATATCTTCTCTTTTAGATTTAATAATTTGAATTGTTGCGATATGCTCGTGTCATGTCGGGTGGTGGTGGGAACAATTCTTTAAAAAATTATTTTTTTTTCAGGTTTTTATAATTATTTTTAACAAATTTTACTACTAGTGGGTAAGTGATTTATTTTCTATACTTAATTCTATTCATTAGTGGTTATACTTATGTAAAGTTGCAAAAATATACTCGTAACCTTATATTAAAAAATTTCTAAGTCCCCAAAAATGTAGTTCTAGCTTTCAGCATCAGATGGCAGCACTGAAAAAAATATGCCCTGACCTCCAATCCTTGTACGAAATTTAGTTCCCTGTTTAACCGATAGGTGGCGTTCCGCAGAGCACATACTCCCTCCAAGATTCTGCTGAACTACAAGGTTCCACTCTTTCCCGCTAGGGGGCGATAGCAGCGCTGCCCTCTCCTGATTGGTCCAAATCGACCGCCAGGTGGCCAGCTGCACTCTGATTGGTCCACGTCACTCAGTTAGCTCCGCCCACTTTAAGCCCCTCCCCTTAATCCTGGCGCGGAACTGTCATTTTTATACTACTAATGTATCATTAAATCCTTGCCAGCTATCTGTCAGAGCAAATCGCTTCGTTTCTGTTAAACGATATAAAAAGAATAATGAAAACCACAATTCACTAGCGTACCGATCAAGTTGCCACAATCGATGAATAAACTATGATTTAATAATCTCGCACTCCCACCGCTTACGTTACTCCATTCTTTTTACTGGCTGCAGGAACAAGAGAGCCATTAACTTGCCCCTTAAATGAGATACATTTACTCCCAAATCGTTCTCTTAATACCCCCCATTCAAGTCGGATACGGCTTAATACTGGCGGCAGACGATTAGTGGCAGATTATAGAGACCGCAGTGATAATCCATCTTGGATCTGGAGAATGGAACAATCAGATATATTCGATTGTTTTTGTGCGTCGCTCTGTGCGCGAATCGCCGTCGATGGGGTGTGTGCAGTTAGTTGTACGATCGAGTGAATTTGCTTATGATATCAAGCATGGCAGCCGATAAAGTTTGGAGATAAGCGAAAGTGAGAAAAATTAGTTGTTATAAGTTTTTTTTTATTGTATCGTTCTTATTATTATAAAGTTAAATTGCTCTTATGCTATCAGCTGGTGGGTGAGGATGATTTTAAAATATGCTCTATTAAAAATGACTGATTATATATAGATTTTATTTGTTTTACAAAACTTTCATTATCAAATTGCAGAGTGAAAATGCCTATACAATTGAACCTTTCTTTCATAAATTTGTAATTTGGCAAATGGTACTTACTGAATATAAAATAATTTTGCGATGTCTTTGTTTCGAAATATATGTTCTTAGATATATATGTTTCGAAATATATGTTCTTAGATATATATGTTTCGAAATATATGTTCTTAGATATATATGTTTCGAAATATATGTTCTTAGATATATATGTTTCGAAATATATGTTCTTAGATATATATGTTTCGAAATATATGTTCTTAGATATATATGTTTCGAAATATATGTTCTTAGATATATATGTTTCGAAATATATGTTCTTAGATATATATGTTTCGAAATATATGTTCTTGGATATATATATGTTTCGAAATATATGTTCTTTCTGGATTTTTAGATCGTGATAACGCCTTTGCAAATTTATGCGTCAATGTTTAACTGCAATCTTCGCTATTGATAGACTGATAATAAAATATTTTTTTACAAGATCTTCGCTACCGTATCATAGTGTGAAAATGCTTATACTACCAACCATTCGTTCATAAATCACAAAATTGTTATCTACGCTGTTTGTATTGACTGGCCGTAAAATACTTTAAACGTAGGATTACGTTCCTCCATAACGGTCCTCCGAAAAGGAAAATTTCAGAAGCTAAAACCGTCCGTCCGTACCTCACGGGTTATAATTTTGGCAGCACGCCCAACCGTCTGTATCGCTTGGACAAGCAGTAAACGGTTAAACAGAAAAGTAACAAAATGTGTCAAAATTTTGCCATACATACATACTTACATACATATTATATATATATATATATATATATATATATATATATATATATATATATATATATATATATATATATATATATATATATATATATATAGAGAGAGAGAGAGAGAGAGAGAGAGAAAGAGATAGATAGATAGATAGATACATATATACATAACACATACATACATATATACATACAAAAGAGGTAAGCAACGATAAGTAATTCTACGTTAATAACCCGCGGTAATTTCTTTAGAAGAGATTACTTGAATTTTTTCCAATAGTGTTTTGATATATTGGGAAGTATAAAATGCTCCTTTCTATCAAAATTTA
>OU015503.1:102019866-102031942 GCA_907164885.2 Dolomedes plantarius | reverse complement strand
TCGACGGCCACCCTTCAGAAGGGTCCTTTTTTCTGGGAACGATGACTGACCGCAATTGAGAAGTTTCACTAGTTATACGTACACACATATATCTATAAGTAAAACTCAAACTTTGGACTTAACGAAGGGAGCTTGGACCCTTCCCGTGAACTCCTTATCCGACAGTTTTCTTCTGTCAGCATCACCTTGAATGAGCATTAAAAACCATCGCCCGCGGGCGGTTGCAGTTTCAGAGACAGCTCGCGTTCTTAAACCAATCATTCCCCGCGAAAGGAACTTTTTTCGACGCAAAATACGAGCGGTGAAATTTTTGGCGTGCGAGCATGCCGTTTGGGGCGAACGCACACAAACACACGATGACAGAAATGAAGAGATTCACGCCCATCAGAAGTTGTTAAGGGCTTGTTAAGGGCCGCGGAGAGAAAAATTTCATGATAAAAAGCTATTTAGCTCTCTTATTGATCTTCTGTTATGTGTTTTTTTTTTCGCATTGTCAGTAATTAGATGATTTACTTTTCTTACAGCACCACTGCAAAAAAAAATAAAATAAAAAATATAGTAAAAAAAAAAAAAATACATCCGGTGGGCGAAAATGCTATTTTGTTTTGTTTCTACGGTGTAGTCTCGAATTTCCTGGCTTTAATGATGCTCGCGTATATTTCATTTACATAAACAGATACTTATTTCCATACCTGTTTTTTCCCTTCCTTAGCTGAGTGGCAGACGTTATCCTGATCGGTTTCGGAAGAAGAAATGCTCTGCTGACAGGTTGAAAATTCGGCATCGTCGCTTTTTGAATTTTAAAAGCCTCTAAAGGTACAGCTGCCACAAAAATTCGTCTGTCTCTACATATGGCTCATCTTTTTTTAGTCCGAAAATTAAGTGCTTTATAAGGACCTTTCCTTAATAGGTTTGAAGACCTATACTTAATGATGATACTTATACAACTTTGTAATTTACTTCAACAGCAAATATAACTATATACACATTAATAAATTTATAAATTTATAAATTTATATATATATATATATATATATATATATATATATATATGTGTGTGTGTGTGTGTGTGTTTGTTTGTGTGTGTGTGTAAGTAATTTACTTCAACAGCTAATATAACTATATACACGTTAATAAATTTTTAAATTTACACACACACACACACACACATATATATATATATATATATATATATATACCGTATTTACTTGTGTATAGGCCGCGTGCTTGTATAAGCTGAATTTAGAGACAACATTTGGGGAAATTTTTTTTCTGAATTGCGTTGTAGACTCAAAGTATCATCGTTCTGCGAAATGTAGAAATACGTACATTTCTTAGATTCCAATGCTCGCCTAACAATATCAGGTTGCAGCCTTAGCTGACGGTGGTGAACCTATTGTGTGAAAAAGATGATTATATATATACTAGTACACTTAGGAATTATTTCGCACGAAGACAAACTCTTGGGAACTCAAAAGAGTTTTATTAAACAGCCCTAAGGTGTAAAATATACAAACAATAATATTCAAATACATTGAACTGCCGTGGACATGATAAGATGTAATAGGTTGTAAGGTATATAGATACTAATGTTTTATGGTAGTAAAGTGTTCTAAACTAAAGGATGTTTACTGTATTCAATTTTAAAATTCCACGCATAAGCCACACCCCATCTTTCCGATCTGTTTTATGGAATAAATATGCGGCCTATACACGCGTAAATACGGTGTATATATATATATATATATATATATATATATATATATATATATATATATATGTGTGTGTGTGTTGGGATCGGATTCAAATCCGGATAAGGCATGGACGTTTCTGTCGTGGTGTGGATGGGTCAATGTCCTGAGGTCAAAGCACCTGCCATGGTAGGATATATATATATATATATATATATATATATATATATATATATATATATATATATGTGTGTGTGTGTGTGTGTGTGTGATAATATTACTAACTACCTATAATCGCCTATTCTGTACTTCATCTCTGTCCTGGTAACCCCTCATTCTTGTCTTGGCAAAACGCTTCGCCTTCCCCCATACTAACTTCCTCCGCCAATTCTGGCAACCTCTCTGACCTAATTCTATTTTGGCCCTCTTTGCGGGAGACGCTGGACTGGCTAAAAGCGAGTAAGATGTGTTGCTTTACTGTTTAATAAATTAGTTTGTTCCTGAAGCTGATTTTATTACTTTCCGGCCACGATGTAAGCTACCACGTCATGAGATGTCCATCCGGACATTTCATATATATATATATATATATATATATATATATATATATATATATATATATATATATATATATATATATATATATATATGGGGGTATACATTCATACCTATATTTACTGATTTATTTAATTTTTTGAATTGGAAATTGACATTCGAGGCTTTCAAGACAGATATTAATCACTGATAGGAGATAACGAACGAGTCAGAATAGTCACTCTAACCCCTTAATAGCAGCATAATTATAAAGAACCTATAAGACTATACAATAACATTCAATAATAATACCATTCAATTGATACATATCTAAGATATACGTTGATATCTCTCCTGTCCGAATCACTCGAAATGCAAGAAGTATCCCCTAGTCCTATGCAAGTCCCTAAACAGCGAGAAATCGTCCCCCCCCCCCCCCAAAAAAAAAAAAAAAAAAAAAAAAAAAATGTCACCAAGATCTCCATCTCGTGCCCACTGCAAATCCACGGCCCCAAATCTCGGCCCTCTGTCGTGATATCGGTCCGTTTGCGCTCGCCCCAAACATGAACGACGACAAGGTCGAAAGAGACACACCATCGCGGTCCCCCCACCTTTGCAAATGTGTCCGCTACACGACACTTTCATGACTAGCAGTCATAATTCGGAGCCAAGACCGCTCACATGAGCCCAAGTCGTTTGTCCGGGAATCGGAAGAGCAAATAACGCGTCATCCGGCATGAAATGGACGCAGGGCGGGTGATTTTTCCACCTCCGTCGCCTAAGGTAATGTTTGAGCAATTTCAGTGACCGAGAATACGATAATAATGTATGGCTGGATAAAGGTGGGTTACAAAAAATTTAATAGCTGTGTTGGTGCAAATTTAGATGGGATCAATTGTCACTCTCACACACACTCATTATATATATATGTATATATATATATATATATATATATATATAAGAAAAAGCGGTAAACGGACTCACCGGTTATCCCTGAAAACTTTAATTAACACGTAAGGAAGTTTGGTAGAGGTCCTATTAATTCAACAACAGAAATTTACGGCAAATAATTATCTGTCTGAAAGCCAAAGATCTATGGCTCCAACTTACACACGTTGGAGAGGATGAAAAAACATCCACAAACTGGATTCCAGCAAACAACGGACCGAAATCAACGTCCAAGGGTCATGTCAAACACTCCTTTAACCCAACAGCGAGATTTTTAGCAAATTGTGTGTTTATTAACATTCAGTGATTCACATTATTCCAGTTTCCAAGCCTTTTTTTTTTATTATTCTTTCTTTCTTCAAAAACGACATCCATTTCATCATCGATTGCGCCCGAGAAATGTCAATAGTGGACATCCAGCACGTGTGGATCGAACAGCACACCTACTTTTGATAAGCGGGAAAAAAGAAAATCCGTTTAGGAATGCGTGCCTATATTCCCAAGTCCAACTCATTCCGGGATTTCATAACGAGCGAGAGATTAGTTCCGGGGAGCTGAGCTGTCTTAATCCACTTACGACAAATTACATAGATGTAGAAATAAAGTATAGCCAATAGTTAATGTAGCCGAGAAACAAAATAGTGACATGCTTGTTTTGAGTCAATTCCCAGTCTAGCCCCCCCCCCCCCGCCCAAATAAAAAGAAATAAAGAAAATTGAAGCCATAAAAGGTACTTCAAGCAGACGGTTCTTTATCGAGTACTCTGAAATTTCTCAAAATTTTAATTGCAAAATCATGAAATGCTCAAATTATGTGCAAAAAATTATCACCCTGGATTAAATCGTAAATTACAGTCGAACACCGTTATAATGAACTTCAAGGGACCAAACGTTTTGTTCGCTATATCCAGTAGTTCACTATATCCGAACCATTAAGAAAAATGTTAAGAGTTCTCAAAATGTATAACTCATTAGTTGCTATGTATATTCAACAATGATGTATTGAAAGAATGATAAAATCGGTTAAAAATGATCATTAATGAATTAAATTGACTAAAATCGATTACATTAAACTGGCATAATACTAATTAAATTATGATTCATTTCAATTTCTTCCACAATATCTTTCACATGTAATGACTTCATCATCAGGTTTCGAACAATTGTGTGTCACAGTCTGAGAATGATGAAATTTTGTGCTTTTTCTATCCACATCGCGATAGGTAAATCTTCATCATCTTCTTCTTCAACGTTCTTTGCTTCTTCAACATTCGTTGTATCTTCAACATACTTAAGTTTAAAAATTTTTAAAAATCAGTTGTCGACTGAAAAATTGTTCGTTATAGCCGATTCTTAAGATTTCGGAGGTTCGCTATAAAATAAAAAATTAACATTAAATACAATAGGAAAACGGCGGGAAAAGAATTTTCGTTCGTTATATCCGGGAGTTCGTTACATACCCGGTTCGCTATAACAGGGGTATAGCGGGGTTATAGCTGTATTAAAATTTGAGTTTATGCGCATATCTTTTTAAAGATTACTTCCATTGCTTTCAATGATCTCCTAGTGCCCTAAGATAACGACAACCAACATGCCTATACAAAGTATTCAAAAGCTGCAGTAAAATTTTTAGATTTAAAAAGCGTTCAAGAATATTAAGACGTGATTAAAGAACAAGCTTTATTTGTTGTTGAATTCCGTAGTTTTACCCGTCTTATCTCTGTAAAGACTTGTATGGGATTATTCATGCTTGACAAATTTGATCTCTTGACGCAGCTTTCAGATATCTTTCAACAACTTCTATGTTGTAACAAAATGTAAAAAAAAAAAAAAGATTATGTCATATAATTTATGTTTCATTTATAAGTTTTTACTTTCTAAAAGCTTTGATGCAACAAACGGAACTGGGACAAATTAGCTGCACTGAACGTAACTTGAATACATCAGAAGTCTTACTACAGATAAAAAGAAAACCCATTTAACGGTTCAATATTATCGGAGACATGTTTTGAATCTCAAATTTCTATGATCTTTCGAACCATTTAATTAATAAGTTTCAACGAAGAAAAAAAAATCAGGTACAGTCGAATTCCGTTATAGCGAACCCGGTATATAACGAACGAAAATGTTCCTATTGTACGTAATTTAATTAGTATTGTGTCAGTTTAATGTAATCGATTTCAGTCGATATAATTCATTAATGATCATTTTAAATAGATTTTATCATTTTTTAATACATCATTATTGAATACACATTGCAACTAATGAGTTATACATTTTGTGAATTCTAGCATTTTTCTTAACGATTCGGATATAGCGAACCATCGGATAAAGCAAACAAAACTTCTGGTCCCTTGAAGTTCCTTATAACGGGGTTCCACTTTATATATACGTATATATATAGTATATATATGTGTGTGTGTGCCAGTCAGTCAAAATTCTAACGCATTTTATTGTGTGTGTATATATATATATATATATATATATATAGTCGAATCCCGTTATAGCGAACCCGGTATATAATGAACTCACGGATATAGCGAACGAAAATTTGGTCATGCCGTTTTCCTATTTTACGTAATTTAATTACTATTGTGTCAGTCTAATGTAATCGATTTTAGTCTATTTAATTCATTAAGGATCAGTTTTAATAGATTTTATCATTTTTAATACATCATTATTGAATACACATTGCAACTAATGAGTTATACATTTTGTGAATTCTAGCATTTTTCTTAACGGTTCGGATATAGCGAACCATCGGATAAACCGAACAAAACCTCCGGTCCCTGGACGTTCGTTATTATGGGGTTCGACTGCATCAATTATTGTAATTTGTTTAATTTTTAACTCTTTCGCATAACAAATAAAAAACAATCTGATTCAGCAAAAATTTTTTTTTTTTATCACCCGATTTCTTGCTCCAGTGAAAATGCTAAAAAAGCTGTTATTGTTTCGCTAATAGTAAAAAGTATACAAAAGAAACTTAACGACTAAATCTACTTTCCATCCTGTTAGCGGAGTCCAAAACGTCATCTCTAACGTCACTGACCCAGTTATGAACTCACCGTTCAAACAAAACAAAACAAGAGAATCACTACGAACATGGGAAGGCAATTTACTTTCTCCAAATGTATCGAATTACACGCATTATCCAATATTCCCCCACATCGGCACACGAAGATTGATGTACACCGCAAAATAAGCACCGAATATCGAAGGCTGAAATCTACGCACATAAATAGAAACAATAAACAGATGAATTAATCTCGGTGTTGCCAAAGGGCTGACCAGATTTATTCGAATGCGAAATGACATTGAGGCGGACTTGCGGGTGGGGAAAAATACAGGGGAAACGCCGCGTTCTAAGTGTTTTCACGGCGAGGCAAGTGGGGATTTTCACCTGGGGGGGGAAAAAAATAGACCTAGCGTGTCAGGAGTACACTTCCTGTCAGACATCGCATCTAATTGCACAATGGATCTTTTTGATCGTTTTCTTTTCGAAAACCTGATTATCCTTTGTTTTTTTTTATTATTATTATTATTATTGTTTTTTTTTTTTCTCGTTGTCGATGGTTGTCAAGTCTGTGTTTTCATTTCGGCTTCGGTATACTGTTTTTTTTTTTTGTTTTTTTCCTTTCGGTGCCTTTATTTTTTATTTTTTTTTAATCCGGGCAGAATTTTCCCCTTGTCACTGGTTCAAGTGGCTATGAAATTCCGTCGCTTTTGTGTGTTCATAGTTTCTGTCAGCTAATTCATCATTTGTAAATTGCCTTCAATCGGGCAGCGCTTTTAGCGTCTTTTGTTGGACAACTTGGGTGGCACAGCCCTGGGTTACAGAGTTTTTTTTGTTTTTGTTTTTTTTTTTTCTTTTTTAGTTGTTTCCTTCCGAACACGCGCGATAAATAAACAGCAGCGACTTGTTACGGCTTTGTCGGCATGCAACGAATGGGGCGATTGCGAGGTAGCAGTTATAAAATAATAACAGGAACGCGATTAGGCAACACCTTTCAGGTCAATTTAACAGCTGCTGTGTACTAACCCTATTGGATTCGCTGAGCTCAGTGTTAACCTAAGGAGAAATTTTACCCACGGGTTGTCGGCTTGGAGTTGAAAGTTTTATTTTATTTTTTTATTTATTTTTTCCCATGGGATTACGCTCCTCCATAACGGTCCTCCGGAAAGCAAAATTTCAGATGTCCTGCGTCGCCAGTTATAATTTTGGCAGCGCGCCAAACTCAGTCTTTACCACTTGGGCAAGCAATAAACAGTTAAACAGAAAAGTACCAAATTGCGTCAAAATTTTAAAATATATATATATATATATATATATATATATATATATATATATATAAATATATATATATATATACACACACACACACACACACACACACACACACACACACACACACACATATATATATATATATATATATATATATATATACATATACAGTGGAATCTCGATCTATCGTTTTTCAAGGGACCGATTGAAATGTACGATAAATGCGGGAAAACGATAGATGCGGAAACATAACAAAGCAATATGATCGTTGGGACTGGATAAAATGAACGACACATACGGAAAAACGATGGATCCGAAAACGATCGATCGAGATTCCACTGTATATTGAAACTTCTCAATGGTGGGCAGTAATAGTTCTAAAAAAAAAGTCGTTTTGAAGGATGGCCGTTGAAAAAATGTTTCTTCCATATCACTGACTGTATGGATTCTTTAATCGGTTCTGAACAAAATAAGGCCGTTTAGAGGGGTAGCCGGCTAGACAACAGATAGTTTCAATGTATAACTCATTTTCTCCCCCGAATAATTCAAATTTAAAAGTAATATTAGCGCATTTGAAAAAGATACCCGAGTAAAAAATTCCTTCTTTTTTTTTTTTAAGAAGAAAATCTTTCAATTCGAATAGACAATCACAGAAAGAATTTTCTTCATAGGTTAATCAAACTTACAGTAAATAATTTTCAATTAAGAAATGTCTCATCCGGGTTGATATAACTTTTACAGTTTTTCCTCACACTGTGAAACTTAACTGTTTCTTTATAAATTATAGAGAGACAATAATTTCCACACACAGCAATAAATTTCCTCATGCAGAAGGAAAGCGTATTTATGCAAACGAAACTGTTTTTTTCTAAAACAGTGCGTTTGTTCACAACGGTGGGTTGGTATGATTGAGGGAGCGTGGGTGAATTATAAGGGGAAAGTGTCAGTTTTAAAGGGCCCTAAACCCGGGCGTTTACGCCCTAAGGGGTTGAGAAACGATAAAGAAAAGGGAAGATTACGTTTGATAGAAATGGAAACATGCGACGGGGAAACGTGAATTTAAGAAAAGGAAACTGTTCATCCATTCTGTATTTTATATTTTTCATATTTTCTTCAGCTCGTGATTGAACTTATAAAAACGTCGAATTAATTTTCCTCTACTTTTTTTTTATATAAATAATTTTTTAACGTAGGATTACGTTCCTCCATAACTGTCCTCCGGAAAGGAAGATTTCAGACACTAAGACCATCCGTCCGTCCTCGCGAGTTATAATTTTGGCAGCGCGCCAAACCCAGTCTATCGCTTGGACAAGTTAAACAGAAAAGTACCAAGATGCGTCAAAATTTTGACATACATACATATATATATATATATATATATATATATATATATATATATATATATATATATATATATATATATATATACAAAAGAGGTAAGCAACGATAAGTAATCCTACTTTATCACTATTTTTAACGGCTTTAAAGTGCTTCTGCCCCAGATATGAATGCATATGGTGTTAGTACTCCCTGAAAGCTACAAGGCGGCACTGCTGACTCATTTCCGTAAAAAAATGATGTTTGAGAAAAACGAATTTGAATGTTGGAGTAAAGTGGTTTTTCACCGGCACACCGAAACTTTATCACTATTTTTAACGGCTTTAAAGTGGTTCTGCACCAGATATGAATGCATATGGTGTTAGTACTCCCTGAAAGCTACAAGATGGCACTGCTAACTCATTTTCATAAAAATGGCTGTAAAGTGGTTTTACCCCTGGACCCTTCAACTGTTATAGTCCCTCTATGAGATCAGGGAGGGTGGGAGAAGGTACGATCCCCCTAGATGTCGCTCCTGGGGCTGCTCGGTCAAAATTGAGGTGGCAACTATCTAAGACGGACTCAAACCCTTGTGGTACTGGAACTTCCTGCCAAGGCATTAGACATAACAACAACAACAACAACTGTTATAAGGAATGGATGTGCGCCATTTGTTCCTTCCAGACTCACCTAAACTGCCATAGGCAGGCCCACATCACCACTCGCATTGGCGTCGTCGCACTTAGAATCCACCAAAACACATTTATTTCCGCCAAAAAGTCGATAATGAATTTTGACGCGAGGTCCATTGTTCCCGTTCAGGGAAGTGCAAAAAAAAAAAGTCAATATTTGTTTTAAAAAACGACAAACAAAACGGGCCTTTTCGCTGGGAAAAAAAAGGCACTGCCCCGCCCCTGCAACATCATTTATAAAAGTCTCCTTCTTATGTGTGTCTCATTAGGCCCCAAGTGAATGAGCACTCTTTTAACTTTTATACCATCTGGTAGATATACGATATAGCGGCGCTAATACCACCTTATCACGATACTGCAATCACTGTTAAAAGCGATAACGTTGTCTGATGCGATGTTTCCCGTGCTTGGCATTTTTTTTTCGCTTCTATCTTTTGTTACCCTTAAAACCCGAACCCTACAATTGTAGGATTCAAGAACAACGGTTTTTTGGTTTTGTTCCCTAGCCGTGGAAAAAAAAGAGAGAGACAGAAAGAGAAAAGAATTGCAGGGGGGTGGAGAGCATTCGATTTAGAAGGCGGGTGAAGATGTTACAGGCCTGGTGCAGAGTGAAGTGGCGTTACAGGTAAATTAAGATAATGATGCGGAAAAACACGAGGGGTGTGCTGGTGGATTTTCGGCAGACAAAGCGTTTGGACGCCCGATCTGATGGGATGGTTTTAACTAGAATGGTTTTTTAACGAGTGTTTTTTTTTCCCACCTCATTTCTGGAAATGTTTCTGGTTTGTAGTGTGTGTGAGGAGGGCCAGAACAAAATTCATATGTTAGATACGGATATAAATAAATTTAGAGTGTGTACGTACGCGTGTGTAAAGCACATCATACAGGTGTCTATCACTCAATAAAATTAGAGTGTGTACGTATGCATGTGTAAAGCACATTATACAGGTGTATATCACACAATAAAATCACACTATAAAATTAGAGTATGTATGTACGTATGTGTAAAGCACATCATACTAGAGTATGTACGTACGTTTGTGTAAAGCACATCATACAGATGTCTATCACACAATAAAATCGCATAAAATTAAAGTGTGCGTATCACACAATAAAATTAGAGCGTGTACGTACGCATGTGTAAAGTACATCATACAGATGTCTGTCACACAATAAAGTCACTTAAAATTAGAGTGTACGTATCACACAATAAAATTAGAATGTGTGTATCACAAAATTAGAGCGTGTACGTACGCATGTGTAAAGCACATCATACAGATGTCTATCACACAATAAAATCGCATAAAATTAGAGTGTGCGTATCACGCAATAAAATTAGAGTGTGTGTATCACACAACATAATTAGAGCGTGTACGTACGCATGTGTAAAGCACATCATACATATGTCTGTCACGCAATAAAATCGCATAAAATTAGAGTGTGTGTATCACACAATAAAATTAGAGAGTGTACGTACGCATGTGTAAAGCACATCATACAGATGTCTATCACACAATAAAATTAGAGCCCAGTGAAACACGGAATGTCCGTAGGCTGATGAAACCTGTCGCGTGGTTAGTCTCTCTCTCTCTCACACACACACACACACACACACGCAAAGTCTAATGCGGAGGTACTTGTCGTTAGACATTCACCTTTTAACGTAGGATTACGTTCCTCCACAACGGTTCACAACAAAATATGTCCTGCGTCGCGAGTTATAATTTTGACAGCATGCCAAACCCAGTCTGTATCGTGTTTGAAAGCAGTAAACAGTTAAACAGAAAAGTACCAAAATGAGTCGAAATTTTTATTTACTTACACACACACACACATATATATATATATACATAACACATACATACATACAAAAGAGGTAAGCAACGATAAGTACTCCTACGTTAACAACCCTAGGTAGTTTCGTTAGAAGAGACTACTTTATTATGGGAGCACCCTATAGGTGAGCCAGCATTGCTCCCTATGAGGGGGGCGACACGGAAACGACGAAGGCTTATCCGGGATTTGAACCCAAGCCCACTGCGTGGCAGTTTATATATATATATATATATATATATATATATATATATATATATATATATATATATATTTACATACATATATGTATGTAATAATATTAAAATACAGTAAAAGATATATATATATATATATATATATATATATATATATATATATATATATATATATATATATATATATATACAAAAGTGGAAATTAGAAAAATTCAGAAATCCCCCAAATAAATAATTCATCTTAAAAATGCTTTTAACGTATTTCTATATGAAATTATTTAAAAGTTAAGTTCACACGTTAGAAACTCAATGCTAAACGAAATTTTGACCTTGTTCATTAAAATTGCAAATGAACGCTAAAATTCGCCTCTTTAGAGTAAATTTGCATTGAAATTTGTTTCTGGTTCACGAAGTTTAAGCGTTCCAGATAAGCGGTGACATTGTTATTGGAGAAATTTCTCTTATAAATTTACTCATACACTTCGTTAAGTGCATAACAGGATACCTTAGTACCGTGTGTTAGAGAGTTTTATTGGTAGTTACGAGTTTAGGCTTTAAAGGGTGAGCAGGCATAGAT
>OU015503.1:102007366-102014866 GCA_907164885.2 Dolomedes plantarius | reverse complement strand
GCTGTTTGTGGCATATGTATCGTAAATTTTTTTCATGTGGGAATTTCGTTTACAAGAAGAAGTGGACAAAACAACTTTTAAGTGTATGTAAAAAAAAAGACAGAGCTACATTAAAGAATAAATCGCTTCCATGTACATTGCTGTCTACTCCTTACATACACTTAAATAGATTTGTTTTATTAGTACCACCGTAGTGCGGTCATTGCGTCTGCGATTTGTAAGTAGGTGTTCCAGAAATACAACCCTGGTCTCTGCAAGCATAGGAGAACGATTGTACCTCGCCAAGAGTTTGGCGACAGATCAGTATAATGAGCAAGTACCCAGGATTTATCTAAGTAAAAAGAAAAGTGCCTAATAACAAACTTCAATATTATCAGTCCTTACGAATCAAAGCTTTGATTTTGTATGAGCAGAAGCGTTTCGTCATTTACAGGTTAGCACTTCCTGTTCAATACCTGTCTGTGTACTTAATTCAATGAAAAAGTTTACAAAATTTGCATACTTTTAAAACTTACGCATCGTTCCGAGCATTTTTGATTTCTAGGCATCAGGTTTTGACCTCCCACTGTCTATTCACCTCTAAATATCCGCGGAGGTCAACTTGCAGCGACCGGCCTTGTCACACAAAACGCGCTAATCAAAAATTCAGTAGTAAACACTCAGGATAGCATACCTGCCTTAGAGTTAAGGCGGCCTTCGAAAGGAGCCCGACTCGCCCAGGGCTAGTGGACAGCAGAACCCGACGTGAAGGTGATACATCACCATTAAGTAATCAATGCCTAATTAGCTGTAATTAGGAAGTGGTGAGACAGCTGAACTACCTGGGAGACGCGAAAACTGTCGTGACTTGAAACAGACACAGCGGTGACGATTCTCTACTTTTCAACGAGTGTTATATGTTCTGCGAACACTTAAAGAAGTAAATACTTATTTTGCTTTACCTCCTTGATTGATCCAAATAGGTCTTGATTTTTTGCCGTTGTGTTTAAATGTTCGTCATAAACAAAAAAATAGTCATTTCTTACGAAAAAAAATCATGTTGATAATGATATGTTAGGTAATTGCGGTTTGAAAAGGTGAAGTTTTCAATAATACTGCAGTTAAAAAGCGTTCAGCCGTATAGATCTATGAAAAAAAAGGGCAGATTTAAGATTCCCGAGGGTGTTTATAATTGATAAGTGGTAATGAGAGACTGATAACGTATATCTGACAGCACTCAAACAGTTAAACAAATGTATATTTTGTAATGGATTACATAAGAAATCGTTTTCAGTAGTTTACTTTTAAGAATGAAAATGAAGATTCGCAATGCTGTGGGTCACATAATTGATAAGATTACGTATCTTCAACTGTCTATTATTGTGGGTCGCATTATTGATAAAGTTACGGATCTTCAACTGCCTATTGTTGCGGGTGGCATAATTGATAAAATTACGTATCTTCAACTGCCTATTATTGTGGGTGGCATTATTGATAAAATTACGGATCTTCAACTGCCTATTGTTGTGGGTTGCATTATTGTTAAAATTGCGTATCTTCAACTGCCTATTGTTGTGGGTCGCTTTACTGGTAGAACTGCGTATCTTCAACTGCCTATTGTTGTGGGTGGCATAATTGATAAAATTACGTATCTTCAACTGCCTATTGTCGTGGGTCGCTTTACTGATAAAATTACGGATCTTAAAACGCCTTCTGCTGTTGTGGGCCCCGTAACTGATAAAATTACGGATCTTCAACAGTCTATCTCCTTGCCTCCCATCACCTAGGACATTTCGGCATATTTCAATATCGAGACTGGTTTCCGGGACATTATGGTATCCTTAACCTTCCCTCTCTCTCGATTGCGTATATGTTACGTAATATCGATATATCATACCCAACTATGGCAAACAAACATATTGAAGAGAAATTTTGGCAGACCGTGACCCCCAGCGAGCGACCAATAGCAGGTGACCTTTCCCTCCCGTTCTCTATTTGACTTATAACCTCCCCCCAACGGAATAAATAGCACTTTTGTCGCACTGGAAGAGGGGATTGAAAAAAAAATTGTGATTTCGGGAATAGAGGCCCTTTGTTCGCGCGCGAGATCGTATCCAGGCTTTTTCTCACACCTGGGCCGGCTCTGTATGTTTGTTTTTGTATACACTTCTTTCTGGCTGTGTCGCGGGGTGGTTTCTCGGGTATTATGCGCGACAAATTGTTGTGACAGCTCACCACGTGGGGCCTTGGGCCCGGAGAAAAGGCCGTTTCACCCTCCCCACTTGGCTTTTGCTTGTAGGCTTTATTTTTTTATATATATAAATATCGCAAAAAAAAAGTATGTCCGAGGGAAAAACTGCACTAATAGTTGTTACAAGATGCTCGAAAAGGAACGCAGGTACGGCGTTGAGAAGCGATCAATTTTAGTATATTGTGCTGCTGCTTTTATTGGTGCTAAGTAGAACGCTCGGTCGCAAAATGCCTGCCTGGAAAACTCGTTGGTACAGAACCGTGTAAGTGTGTTCATATTTATACGACAGACACACAAACACACCTATATATATCTATATATATATATATATATTTTTTATATATATATATATATATATATATATATATATATATATATATATATATATATATATATATATATATATTTTATATATATATATATATATATATATATATTTTATATATATATATATATATATATATATATATATATATATATATATATATATATATATATATATATATATATATATAATCAGTGGCTTGATACTAAAAGGCCCAAAGTCAAGTTTCTGCCATTTTTGACTTACTTGGTTAGTTTCTAGAAGAATTATGTGGGTTAAAATTTTTGCAATAACTGTAAAAGATAGCTCTAACTAGCTCTAACAATTGGAACAGGGTGTGACAGGTAGGAACAGAAATGGAATTTCTTTGCAAAACTTTAAAATATTTCCTGTGAAGTTGGGTTTTTGGATTTTAGCCCTGTTAATATAAAGCCAAATATTTTATATACATGCATACATACATATATATATATATATATATATATATATATATATATATATATATATATATATATATATATATACATGACCCTAACTACTACGTAAATGTAATACATTGCTAACAAATTGATGGAATTATATTGAAATACCATATACACTGTGGGACGTTTCACAATTATTGAGCTATACAGCTATTAAAGAACTTAACAGTTATTAAAGAGCTAAACTTACCTCTAATAACTCATACAGAATAACTGCATAAAAAAGTCACTGAAAGGTCGTGAGAGGTCTCGAGAAATTGTCATTTAGTCTAAGTATATGAGATTACTTAAGCGAGCCAGATTACGGTTTAAGTCGTAAACTTGAATCAGTAAATGCCACAGTAGTGAGAATGAAACGAGATAAATGAGAAATGGAGCAAAAATAACGCAACAAGAATTTCAATTGCAGATAAAAGGTATTTGGATGTCATTTTAAGTCAAACTACTCCGCTTCTCGATACACGAGCTTGAATCTGAAACCAATGCTTTTTTTTCACTTTAACTGGATTGTTACTCCATTTTACATGGCATATATATATAGATAGTGTTAAAACATGAAGAATGCCTTTAAAAAGAATCCCTGCATACCAAATCTTCCGATTGCTGACATCATCGCATTAAATGAAAAACATTACATCTATATATATAAAACAGTTCCGCAACTGACTGACTGGCTGACTGATAGATAACGCACAGACCAAACTGGACCTAAAGGGCTGATATTTTGCATGGCGATTCTTCTGATAGTGTAGGGGTGCGCTAAGAGAGATTTTTGAAAAATTCTTCTTAGATTTTTTTAAATTAAATTTTTAAGCCGTTTTTGTAACTTTTTTAAAATTTGCATTTAAAATAATAACCTGCGGGTTATATAATTTATAACACGAGAAAGATCATAAAAATTCCTTTAAAATGAAATCTTTTCCTCCGTTTTCTGATATTTGGTGAATTTTTAAAGATTAATTTTTAGAATTTGATTTATTAAATTCTGATTACGTGGTTTCTTTTCTTTTTGTGATACTTTAAGCTAGTTTTGCGTCACGTGCATAACAACGAAATAGACAAAAAAAAAATTTTTCTTGCTAATGCGGCAGACGATTGGACATTATCAAAAAAAAATATATTAAAATATAGTAAAAGAAATGTTTCTCAAACTGTACTATATTAACTACCATATTCTTTAGTATGTTCTATTAGATTTAATTTGAATATTTTTTCTACATTATTTTGTCTATAAAAATATCCGTTACGATTTTTTTATAAATATATATACTTTTTTTGGCATTAATTGCATACATTGACCGTTGTATTTTATTTGAATGTACTCCGTAGCGAAGCACGGGTATTCACCTAGTAATAAATATGGCATTAAAAGACCCTTTATACATCCGCAATGATTCATCAGTTCATTACGAACTCATAGGGTCGATCACCAATAAATCCATAACAAACGTGTTAATGGTCTTTACCTCACAAATGTGTCTGACATGATTGGTCTCTTCTAACAACAAAAATTATTTGGTAATTTTAAAAAATTCCGATTTTTTTTCTTTTTAATATGTGGAGAAACGCAAACCGCAAGTTTTTCTACAGTTGCCAAAAAAAGAAACGGAAAGAAAAGTATAGTTGTGGAAATATAATTGAAGTAATGCAACACAGAACATTCATTTAATGGGGCTAAAATTATAACTGCGACCGCAGACAACGTACGTTCAGGGTATATATTATTCAGCTGTCATTTCGTTCGGAGCTGTGAAGCAGTATCCAAAATTTTTAGGGATTTAATTATGCAGAGACAAAATTAAACGGTCTAGGTCTTTTAAAAACACTTTTAAATTAAAACTTGAATTATGTATTTGCTCGTAACTATGAAGTAGTTTTCAAAATTTTCTGAATTAATTTTATGTAGAGAACAAATTAAACAATCTATTTAAAACAATACTGAATGAAAATTTGAATTATACATTTGTTCGTATGTATGAAGCAATATTCCAAATTTTCTTAATCAAAATTATGTAGCGACCAAATTAAACAGTCTATATCTATTTAAAACAATACTAAATGAAAATTTGAATTATATATTTGTTCGTATGTATGAAGCAAAATTCCAAATTTTCAAAATCAAAATTATGTAGCGACCAAATTAAACTGTCTAGATTATTAAATGAACACTAAATAAAAATTTGAATTATATATTTGTTCTAATCTAAGAAGCAATACTCTAAATTTTCTTAATCAAAATTATGCAGAGACCAAATTAAATTTCTAGATTTATTTAAAGCAATACTAAACGAAAATTTGAATTATATATTTGTTCGTATGTATGAAGCAATATTCCATACTTTCTTAATCAAAATTATGTAGCGAATAAATTAAACTGTCTAGATTATTTAAAGCAATAATAAATGAAAATTTGAATTATATATTTATTCGCATGTAAGAAGCAATATTCCAAATTTTCACAATCAAAATTATGTAGGGATCAAATTAATCTGTCTAAGTTTATTTAAAACAGCATTAAATAAAAATTTGAATTATATATTTGTTCTTATCGATAAAGCAGCATTCTAAATTTTTCGAAATAAAATTATGGAGAGACAAAATTTAACTACCTAGATTTACGTAAAATAATACATAAACTTAAACATTTTAATTATATATTTAGTAAGTAGCTACAAAACATAATTTTAAATTTACATTAATAAAATCGGGACGAGACAAAATATAGCTACCAGGGTTCATTTAAAGCAGTATATTAATAAAAACGTTTGAGTTACACATCCGTTCATATCTGTGAAGCAATGTATCGAATATTCTTAAAAAAAGTTGTGTAGAGACAAGATTTCAGTTTATTTTATTTACACCTGCATTTTTTTAAATATGAAATAGAAACGCGGAAATTTCAATATACATTTGTAAAGAATTTGTAATGTAAACAGTTAGCAACAGTTAACAATTGTTTACATTAGCATTGTTAAAATATCTAAAGCTTTAAAAAATTTTTTAAAAACCATCTTTTCTTTATCTATACTCGAAGTGCATTTAAAAAAATTTAATACATTTCTTTGTACAAACTAAGCTAATGACTAAACAATTTGAAATTGTTTACATAAGCGTTGCTAAAAAATATCTAACAGGATTTTAAAAATATGAAATACCACCTTTTCTTTATCTATGCTTGTAGTGCATTCAAAGAATTTCAACACATTTTTTTTTTACATACCGAGCTAATGACTAAGCAATTTACAATTGTTTACATTAGCCTTGTTAAAAAATTCTAATAAAGCTTTAAAAAATATTAAATACCACATTTTCTTTATCTATACTTGCAGTACATTTAAAAATTTTAATAAATTATGTACAAACAAAGCTAATGACTAAACATTTTACAATTGTTTACATTAGCATTGTTAAAAAATTCTAATAAAGCTTTAAAAATATTAAATACCGCATTTTCTTTATCTATACTTGCAGTGCATTTAAAAATTTTAATAAATATTTGTACAAACAAAGCTAATGACTAAACAATTTCCAATTGTTTACATAAGCATTGTTAAAAAATATCTAATAGGCCTTTAAAAATATAAAATACCGCCTTTTCTTTATCTATGCTTCTAGTTCATTTCAAAGAATTTCAACAGATTTTTGTACAAACCAAGCTAATGACTAAACAATTTACAATTGTTTACATTAGCATTGTTAAGAAAAATATCTAATAAAGCTTTAAAAAATATTAAACACCGCCTTTTCTTTATCTATGCTTCTAGTTCATTCAAAGAATTTCAACAGATTTTTGTACAAACCAAGCTAATGACTAAACAATTTACAATTGTTTACATTAGCGTTAAAAAATATCTAATAAAGCTTTAAAAAATATTAAACACCGCCTTTTCTTTATCTATGCTTCTAGTTCATTCAAAGAATTTCAACAGATTTTTGTACAAACCAAGCTAATAACTAAACAATTTACAATTGTTTACATTAGCATTCTTAAAAAAATATCTAACAAAGCTTTAAAAAATATTAAACACCGCCTTTTCTTTATCTATGCTTCTAGTTCATTCAAAGAATTTCAACAGATTTTTGTACAAACCAAGCTAATGACTAAACAATTTACAATTGTTTACATTAGCATTGTTAAAAAAATATCTAACAAAGCTTTAAAAAATATTAAACACCGCCTTTTCTTTATCTATGCTTCTAGTTCATTCAAAGAATTTCAACAGATTTTTGTACAAACCAAGCTAATAACTAAACAATTTACAATTGTTTACATTAGCGTTAAAAAATATCTAATAAAGCTTTAAAAAATATTAAACACCGCCTTTTCTTTATCTATGCTTCTAGTTCATTCAAAGAATTTCAACAGATTTTTGTACAAACCAAGCTAATGACTAAACAATTTACAATTGTTTACATTAGCATTGTTAAAAAAATATCTAATAAAGCTTTAAAAAATATTAAAC
>OU015503.1:101989866-102002366 GCA_907164885.2 Dolomedes plantarius | reverse complement strand
TAATTATAAACTCTAAAACAACGAAGGCAACAAACGATTCCAAAAACAACAAATCTAAAAACAACAAACGATTGCAAAAACATACAAATATTTTATTATAGAGGTATAGGCTGTAAAACCAATGATAGATCAGATAAAAATGGTTGTATTCAGATCAATTTGATTAAAAATAATAAATGATGACCTCAGACATAAGAAAATAATAAATTAAACTGTAATTAAATGTTAACCATAATTAAATAAGTTACTCCAAATTTATTACATACAAGTGAACGCGTATTCGATTAACTATAAAATAAATTCACTTAGTCTCTTCTAACGAAACTACCTCGGGTTATTAACGTAGAATTACTTATCGTTGCTAACCACTTTTGTACATATATATATATATATATATATATATATATATATATGTGTGTGTGTGTGTAAGTAAGTCAAAATTTTGACGCATTTTGGTACTGTTCTGTTTAACTGTTTACTGCTAGCCCAAGCGATACAGACTCAGTTTGGTGCACTGCCGAAATTATAACTCGCGAGGACGGACGGACGGTTTTAGCGTCCGAAATTTTCATTTCTGAAGTCCCGTTATGGAGGAAAGAAATCTTTCGTTAAAAAAATCAGAGAGCAGATATAAATTGTGCCCCGGACCTTTCAGTAGCCTATAAAATACACACCAGGGCAATAATTTGAGGCTAACTACGATACCTGACGTAGACAAACAATTTCATGAAAGTAACTAAAACAGCTCACACGATTACGTCCTTCTAAGCATAAAAACTCTTGTTTGGCACCTCATCGGAAGCCTTAAAAATAGACACCGGGGCAACAATTTGAGACTAACTTACACGATGTATATAAGTAACTAGCTGAAAACCCGCACTTCGCTACGGAGTACATTCAAATTAAATACACAGGTCAATGTATGCAATTAATGCCAAATATATATATATATATATATATATATATATATATATATATATATATATATAGACAAAATAATGTAGAAGAAAATATTCACATTAAATCTAATAGAACATACTTAAGAATATAGTACAGTTAATATAGTACAGATTGAGGAACATATCTTGAGGAACATATATCATTGTATTTTAATATTTTTTTGGATAATGTCCAAACGTCTGCCGCATTAGCAAGAAAAAAAATTTTTTTTTGTCTATTTAGTTTTTATGCACGTGACGATAAATTTATTTAAAGTACCAGAAAAAGAAGTCACGTGATCAGCATTTAATAAATTAAATTCTAAAAATGAATCTTTAAAAATTCACCAAAAATCAGAAAATGGAGGTAAAGATTCGAAAAAGATTTCATTTTAAAGGATCATTTTTATGATCTTTCTAGGTATATAAATTTTATAACCCTCAAATTATTGCGTTAAATGGAAACTTAAAAAAAAAGTTACTAATACAGTTTAAAAATTTAATTTTAAAAAAAAATGTAAGAAGAATTTTTCAAAAATCTTTCTTAGTGCACCCCTACACCATAAGAAGAATCGCCGTGCAAAATTTCAGCCCCTTAGGTCCAGCGGTTTGGTCTGTGCGTTATATGTCAGTCAGTTAAGGAACTGCTTTATGTCTATAGATTTCATGAATGCAGCTTCCTTGTAAACACAACTCTCGTGTTCGTTCCCAACCGTGACCTCTAACAGAGAAACATTTCTTTCATAGTTCGGTAAATAGCTACTTCTGGAATGATTCATTTGATTTTTCTTTTTTCCATCCACACTTAACTTCTCAATCAGACTTCGCTCGGCGCACGAGATTTTGCAATCCGCCCGACGCGAAAACGAGATGCGAAATGTTCCTATTTTCCCAGTCCACACACACAGGCGCTCCATTCCCCACCTGATTATCGTCCGACTTCCCGAGGGTGGTCGTTTACCTGCGCTCGCTGATCGCGGGCCCCGTCAATAGGTCAATCTCGGACTCAGAGGTAGGTGGTACCAGGATGCAGTGACAGAAACTCCGGGCATATACACACACTTTTTGTTTCATTGATTTCTTCGGCCCGTAGTAGTAGCCATGGTGACTTGTATTTTGGCTTGGGGCGGTCGCCATGACAACGGAAATGACAGCTGAGGGGTTTTTTTCGGACATTAAAATCCCCAAAGTGTGTGCGAATATGTACGAACTAATGCTCTTTAAATAGAAGAACTCGCATACTCGGACGCCATTTTGTTTCTGCCGTTCTCGGAACCGAACGATTCAGGTGCAACTTTGTCAGAAGAAGAGGGTGGACTAAGGCTGATTTCGATCGACAGAACGGAATCAAATCACGGGGAACTTCTGTAAAACACGTTCCATGTGTGTGTGTGTGTGTTTGTTTTAATGATATATGTGTACGCGTGTGTACATACATATCTATATGGAAATGTCCACGTAATTTTAAAAGACTCGCAAATGTTTGAAATAATCAAGCTGATAGAGCAATAATTTTACCACCAATAATTTTACTTAAGATCAAATTGCGTAACTTTCGAGCCAGCTACCTTTACTTCTTATGCTTTTACGCTCCTACACAACTATGTCCAATAATTTTACTTACGATCAAATTGCGTAACTTTCGAGCCAGCTACCTTTACTTCTTATGCTTTTACGCTCCTACACAACTATGTCCAATAATTTTACTTACGATCAAATTGCGTAACTTTCGAGCCAGCTACCTTTACTTCTTATGCTTTTACGCTCCTACACAACTATGTCCAATAATTTTACTTACGATCAAATTGCGTAACTTTTCAGCCATCTACCATTACTTGGTATTCAGTCAGCATAATTTAATTTTTTTAACTTTCATATATTAACGATACCCTTAGCATACTTACAGCAAAGAACACAAACTATTTCGTTTGTTAACAAGCAGAATTTCTACTAACAACAACAACAAAAAATAAATAAATAAAAATCCGTATGGCATTAACCTACTTAAGAAATAAAGAAGAATCATTCGCTTAGAACAAGATGACACAACAATATTTTACAGGCCTCGGCAAAAATAAAATCTCTTTAACCATCAAAAAAAAAAAAAAAAAACACAAGCTAAGGATTGAAACTGTGTTAATTCCTTCCACACGCGCAGAAAGTAGAAAAAAAAATAAGAGAGATTAGAGATCCAACCGAAATGTGGGCCCTACACCCCGCTTACAGGCCTCCTGAAGGGACAGGTCTTGGACGCGGGGGGGGGGAGGGGGGGGGGCCCTACCTGGCTGAGCCCGGGAGCTGAAGTGAAGTGAGAGCGAGAGATGAGTTCAGGACCGACCGCGCCTTAAAAAACGTATAGGCCTTCTTTGTTTTGTTTTTTTCAAGCGAAAACTTATATCTGTCTAGTTAAGGTAGATAGCAAGCTGATAAGGCTTAAGTAAAGTCATAGAGGTAAAAAATATGTTCGAGATGCTTTCTTGAAGAAGTTTTTTAGGGTGGTTAGAGCAGAAGTGATTCATTTTTTTTTCTGGGATGTTTTGACATACCGTATAGTATAGTAAACTTCCAGCTTATTAACTAGGACATAACACATTTTAGATTTAATAATGAAACAGAAAACACCATTCTTATATATCTATACAATAATTATGGATGCTAAATACGTTTACATTTTAAGTGTTATGTTGATTTATTCAATATGAGCTGCTTTGATTTGTATTATGCATGTATAGAAATGAACTAAACAGCCGAAAAAAACTGCAAAGTATTATATATATATATATATATATATATATACACACAGTGGAATCTCGATCTATAGTTTTTCAAGGGACCGACTGAACTGAACGATAAGTGCGAGAAAACGATAGATGCGGGAACATAACAAAGCAATATGATCGTCGGGACTGAGTGAAATAAACGACACATACGGGAAAACGATAATTCGGAGAACGATCGATCGAGATTCCACTGTATACACATATATATATATATATATATGTATATATATATATATATATATATACAGTGCCGTAACTAGCCATTCATGTCCCCTGGGAAAGGATTTTTATTTAGGCCCCTTAATTAGGTTTGGGAAAATAATAATACAAATACAGCATTCTGGGCCCCACCGTCCAGGTGGGTCCTGGGCGGGTGCCCCAGTTGCCCCTGCCTAGTTACGGCACTGTATATATATATATATATATATATATATATATATATATATATATATATATACAGTCGATTCTGGTTAATCGGAGCTCCGGGAATTAGGATTAAAATGATAGCGGCCCGATGTGGTCTCATTAACCGGAATCGACTGTATATAAATAAATATAAATATAAATAAATAAATAAATAAATTAATAAATAAATAAATATATATATATATATATATATACACAACGTACATACTGATGAATAAATTTAATTCATTTGTACTTCAGAATGACCATCATTTAACCCTGTCAGAAAAGATACTTGTTTCCCCATCAACGAAATCAAGCTGCTTGACCTCCCGTCTATCATTTAAAAGACTACGTCAGATCTTTTTTTTTTTTTTTCTAAATCATGACGTCAACCAACGAACTCTCCCTTACAACTCTTCCAAATCCAGCATGAGCTCATTCCCCATTATTTTTTTTTTTCCTCTTCCCCTGTAATAATTAATTTACACAGATGGCATCACTCTTTTCTTCGCAATAATTGCCCGCGATCACAGCTGTAAAAATTTTTGCGGTCCCCCAAAAATCGCCCCACGGAAAATTACAAAGCGCGTTAATCTGTGCTCTAATTACGGCGCAATTATAAATCGATCGGACGACACGTGTTTTTCGGCTTCTTTCTGGGGGGAATCGGCGAAATCGGCTACAGAGACAAAAGAGACGAGCCGCTAACTCTCACACACACACAGAGAGAGAGAGAGAACGGAATTGAATCCGCTTGCGAATGCACTTTTTTTTTTATGGTGATTAAGCCCCTATGCACCTGTCATTCGTTTCGGGGCCTGGGAGCTGTTTTACGACGCCGAGGCGTTCGAAGGGCAGCATGAGGGCTATACGGGACTTGTCCGAGATAGTCGTGGCTCGTTTGGAAGTCTTGAGGGAGGAAAATCTGCGAGCCTCCAGAAAAAGCAAGAAAACTGACGTCGCGATGGCAACAACCTACTACCTGCAATTATCGATGTCTTTAGATGCATTAACAACACATTGAAGCTGACTTATATGCACAATATGCATATATATATATATATATATATATATATATATATATATATATATATATATATATATATACATATATGTATATATATAAATATATATGTATATATATAAATATATATGTATATATAAATATATATATATATATATAAATATATAAATATATATATACATATATATATATATATATACATATATATATATATATATATATATATATATATATATATATATATATATATATATACAATATATATACATACATATATATATATATGCATACATATATATATATTTATACATACATATATATATACATACATATATACATACATATATATATACACATACATACATACATATATATATATATAGTTGTCTCGTTATAACGACCACCCATTATAGCGGCCGTTCCATTACAACGACCGATGCAAAAAGTCCGAATTATATTTTTATATATAATTATATTTTTATATATAATTATATTTTTATCAATTTTCACTAAAACGACAAGTCTTTATAACGACCTTTTTCTATGGGAATTGGGAAGTCATTATTTCGAACGTCGACTGTGTGTGTACATATATATATATATATATATATATATATATATATATATATATATGATGCCCGGTATAAATATTTTCCAAACTTTGTCATACGTGATTATGCTTTAAGATATGCTTATTGTACAAACTAAAAAAAGAAATTAAAAATTTCAATAAATTATTATTTTTTAAATATTGTAGCAAAAATGGGCCAACAAGCCCATATATATACATGCCATATCTACCATATATCTACCATATATATCTACCATATATATATCTACCATCTATATATCTACCATATATATACATGCATATATACATATTATATATATATATATATGAAACAAGCATGGATAATGCACAACCTACAACATTTATTTCTCAAATAACCATTTTATTGTAACATGTCTAAAGAAAATTTTTTGAGAATTCCTTCGGGCAAAAAACAAAATGGTTAATTCTATTCAACGAAAAATCAAAATTTTGAAAATGGTTGACGGTTACAGCCAAAAGCATTGTAGTTACTAATTTATCGACATCACTGATATGAAGCACTTATTAATATTATTTGCACTGTCGATTACCGATTTATCTTTCGGAGGTCATTTCTTTCTGTGTTCACCTATATCTCCAGGCAGACGATTTTAAAGTAAAAGGAATTTTCAGAATTGGAAAAAGTTGGTTTTTATAAGAGAATACACGATTATCCTTGTTTGTTGCAGCAGAAGCAGCTAAATCCTGGTGCATTCTTTACAAAATAAATAAAATGATTTTACTTTTTGTAGAAACGCAGTGGCATCACTCCAGAAGCCATCAGCAAACACTGTTCGCTATATCCCCAAATCATAACGACATAAAGAAAAGAACCCCAACAAAAGCAGAAAGAAAGTGTTTAGCATAAAGTGGAAACAAAAGCCCGCGATGCGAAATACCTGAATTTTCTAGAATGTATGTAAACAAGGGAAAGGGGGGAAGAATGGGAAACGAACAAAAGAACGAATAGCTGCCCAGAATTACTAAGTGATTCCTAAAATGTCATTTAAATAACGGAATTAAGTAGCAGCGTTTTGTGTAAATTACAGAACATTTCTACTTTGTGCGGGAGGTTTTTGTATTTATTTGTGAAAGAAAGTTGATTGGATTAGAAATTGGAAGTAAGATTTTTTTTCTCTTTTTTTTTACGAAAAAAAAGGAATACAGTGAGGCTGGATAGAAAGAAATGATAGCATTACTTTAAAGACATGCATGAATCTACAGGAAAGTTTGTGGTTTTTCAAAGTTTTCGGGGATATAACTTTAATCTTAATTCTTTTTTTTAGGACCAAAGGGGTTATTTGAGGTCATACTGGGGAGACCAATTATCAAAGGAATAAAAAACACCTATTTGATAAAACTATCTATCCGTCTACCAAGGGAACTCTTGTCAGAATCTAGTAATATTTCATAATGACTTAATTCATATTGCTTGTTTAAAAAATGGGGTATATTGTGTTTTAGAGGCACATCATTTCCTTAGGGAGACAAAATGAATAAGATAAAGTAAAAAATTTCTTTCTCTATTATGGATTACAGTTTTTGATAAATTCTCTAAACCCAAGTCAATAATAATTGGAAAAGATCGATCTTTTCTCCTGGACTGTGCGAATCCAACAGGGTTACAACCCAGCAGCCTTACGTAGTTCCCTTCTAAAACCAAGATGAATCGGTCTTGTCTCCTGAGCTGTGCGAACCCAATAGGGGTACCACCCAGCAGCCTTACGTAGTTCCCTTCTAAAACCAAGATAGATCGGTCTTGTCTCGTGAGCTGTGCGAACCCAATAGGGGTACCACCCTGCAGCCTTACGTAGTTCCCTTTTAAAACCAAGATAGATCGGTCTTGTCTCGTGAGCTGTGCGAACCCAATAGGGATACCACCCAGCAGCCTTACGTAGTTCCCTTTTAAAACCAAGATAGATCGGTATTTTCTCCTGAGCTGTGCGAACTCAATAGGGGTACCACCAGCAGCCTTACGTAGTTCCCTTCTAAAACCAAAATAGTTCGGTCTTTTCCCCTGAGCTGTGCGAACCCAATAGGGCTACATCCCGGCAGTTTTACATAGTTCCATTCTAAAGCCAAGCTTTGGCCACTACAGCTGAGGATCACCTTTTCAACCTATTAATCTGCCATGCGGTCTATCTATCTGATCCCAGGCGCCGATTCCGAAATTAGACATATCTTTTGTATGGGATCCACTTTGTGATGAAGCAGGCCCACAAAACTGCAAAATCAGTTCTCCGTAGCTGATTTATCTGTGCAAATACTTCCAGAGAAAGGGTCCGATCCCCCGAACATTACCAGATACGTCTGGAACAGTTAACCCGACCGTCATTTCCGGCACGTCTGTGCCGCGATTATCAGAGAGATAGGTATGAAACAATGCCGGAATGATTCGCAGAAAAAAACGGCGAATTAAGGTAAATGGTGTCTCTCGCCTATCAAAGGGATCCATTTTGGCTTTGCTGGAAATCTCTTTCCAGTGGTGTCAGATCTCGCGTTCGGCCGGTTTTTCCCCCCTTCAAGTTGGGAGAGGCGAAGATTTGAGATAAAGCATCTCGCCACAGTCGGATGGACAGAGGAATTGCCGATCTGGCGAAATGGCCCGTTTGAATGGGGCTTAATAAGGTTTAATGGTTCGGGATGGAAGACAGATGTATGTTTTATACCTTTAAAAAGTGTCGATACGGAGGAATCCTCTGCCGCCTACAGATCTGGCGATTTTCGTTTTTTTTTTTTTCCGCGCTTCTATTTTTGTAAACGAGGGTCAACGTCGAGTGAGTATCCACGTAAAGTATGTGGCGAAATCAATCTCCCTCGAGATGTTTTTGATAAGTCATATCGAATACGATAAAATTGACGTAAAGCTCTTTTCTTCTTTCTTTTGGCTAAAGAATGTAATTTTGGTAAGCACACACACACACACACACACATATATATATATATATATATATATATACACTCATGGACAAAAAAATTAGCGCACCAAGAAATAATTGCGGGATCGTAACGAAACTTGCAATGAAGGTACATGTCGGGGAGATATGCAAATGATTAGAAATGCAGCGGGATTGCGCATTAGGTATAGCCGGTAGAGGGCGTTGAACATCGTACTCTGTGGAGTATAAAACAGGTAACCAAAGCTTGTTTGAGTGTGCTGAATCATTTACAAAGGAAGAGCTGAGATAGACATGCCATTACGCCGTGCTCGAAGACAATATAAGCAGTTGTCGCAGTTTGAGAGGGGGACAATCGTCGGGATGATGGAAGCTGGGTGGTCAGCTAGGCGAGTAGCTCGTCAATTAGGCCGCCCTGATTGTGTTGTGAGGAGGTGTTGGGACCAGTGGACCCGAGAGATGTCATGTACACGAAGACCAGGCTCAGGACGCCCTCGACAGACCAGTCGTCGAGAAGACCGCCACATCGTAAGAAATGCACGCGTACAGCCAACTGCTTCATCGGCCGCCATCCAGGCACAGGTAGCACCTTCACTAGGGGCCTCTGTGTCTTCTTGAACCATACGAAGGAGCCTGGCTGAAGGACAGTTGGTATCGCGGCGCCCATTACGTGTGCTGCCCTTGACGCCCACCCATCGACGCCTCCGTTTGGAGTTTTGCCGCGCACGAGGAAACTGGACTGCAGCGGAATGGAACCAGGTCGTCTTTAGCGACGAATCCAGATTCAATCTCGGCAGTGATGACAATCGTGTTCGTGTGTGGAGAGCCCGTGGTGAGCGCTTCAATACTGCCTTTGCTGTACAGCGACACATCGCTCCCACAGCTGGTGTGATGGTATGGGGTGCCATTACCTACAATATACAGTTACCCCTAGTATTGTTCCGTGGCACCATGACAGCCCAGCGGTATGTTCATGAAATCCTGCAACCACATGTGTTGCCACTCATGCAACGTCTCCCAGGAGCCCTTTTTCAACAAGACAATGCTCGGCCTCATACGGCAAGGGTGTCACAAGACTGTCTCCGCACTGTTACTACCCTTCCTTGGCCTGCCCGATCCCCAGATTTGTCTCCAATCGAGCATATCTGGGATCATTTGGGACGACGAGTTGGGCATCCCACGAGTTTGAACGAACTAGAAGCTAGGTTACAGCAAATATGGAACAGAATGTCTCAAGACATCATACAGAACTTGTATGACTCAATGCCCGATCGTATCGCATCGTGCATTTGCGCTAGAGGGGGGTCCAACGGAGTATTAACACCTCCGTTCTTTTGCCTTTTTCTCTGAAATAAATTATCCTTTTTCTTTGATTTTCTTATCATTTACTTATATCAAAGTAGTCATTACGTATGTAAAATTTCGTTTCATTTTGACGACTCCTTCTTGGTGCTCTAATTTTTTTCTCCACGAGTGTATATATATATATATATAAGTGTCACATTAAGCGTGAAGGAAGACCAAACTATGTTAAAAAAAATCTAAAACTAGAAAAACTAGAAAAACTAGAAAATGGAAAACTAGATAGAATGAGGTTCAATGCTACATATGTCTGTTTATAAACACCACCAACAAAGGATTATTTCTAAAATATATAATCTTCACAAATAAAAATAATGACATAAATAATTGAATACTTATATTAGTAGAAAAAGATACCCTAAACACGACGAAATTTTTTTTAAAAAATAAGGAAAACATAATAAATTACCTTTAATGATAAGTCTCTTTATCAACATCATCGACAACATAGTCAAATGAAGGATTATTTCTTAAACTTGTGATTTTGATACATAAATGATTATATTAGCTAAAACTCAGGTGCTAAACACTAAAGAAAACCAAAGTCAGGAAAACATACTAAAATTAACTTTAATAATAAGTCGCTTTATCAAACCATAAAGCTAATGACTGTTTGAAACACTAAAGTTCTTTGTAAATACATGCCAATATCTACGTTTTTCCTCATAGGTCAGCTAATATTACGTGTTTCCTCACAAGAGAAATCTTTGAAGAAAATACACTATACATCACTTTGCAATATTTTGTTCCAAAATGCAGGATATATTGGTGTATCCCCGGGTGCAATTTTCTTATCGACAAAATTCTCTGCTGGAATTACACTTTGAAATGAGGTTTTTTTTTTTATCTCCGAAATCCTGTTAAAAGTTTTACGACATACTTAGTATGTTGCAATAATAACTGTAGACTGAGTATGTTACAATAATAAGTGTACACACAAATATTAGGAAATACAATCATGTCCATAAATTAAGAATAATTCAGAATCATGCGGAAATCGAACTCTAAGTAAAAATTTCACCTAAAGATTATCAATAACATCTTCAAGAATAATATGCAAATTACAGGAAGCCACCAGATGACGCCGACAGTACGTCACAATGACGAGAGAGTAAGAGAGGGGAATATAAGGAATGGTGGCAAAGAAGTAAAATTTTTCACAAGCGTTCTGTAAGTCGCTCAGTGCCATAACCGAATACCTATGACACAGAAGACGCATGTGGATGATTTTTTTACGTGGTAGAATTATCGGACGCCTGGAATGGGGGCGTACTCAGATGGAAGTATCCGAGGAACTTGGAATTGCCCAAAGTGTCATCTCTAGGCTTTGGCAACGATTCCAATATGATGGAAATGTCAGTAGACGTTACAGTACAGGTCACCCCCGAGTTACAACGCCGAATGAAGACCGGTACTTGGCAGTAACTGCCAAAAGAAGCAGACGGAGCACAGCATCCGACCTGTCTCGTCAGCTATCTGCAGCCACGGGTACCACAGTTTCAAGGCAAACCGTGTGCAGACGTTTGGGAAATATTGGTCTATATGCTCGCAGGCCTGTTAGATATGTTCCGCTCACGGCAACTCACTGCAGGCAGCGATTAGCCTGGAGTAGAGAACATGCAATGTGGACATCGTCACAGTGGGTTTGTGTGATGCTATCCGACGAGTCCAGGTTTAGCTTGCAGTCTGATTCACGTCGGACTTTCATAGGGAGAACGTCAGGTACCCGTTACCACCAAGACAACATCATTGAACAACACCGTTACAGTGGTGCAGGATTGTTCGTTTGGGGTGGAATTATACTGGGCTAAAGAACAGATCTGCATGTTCAAATCGGAACCATGAACGGCCACATTTATTGGGACATCATTCTGGAACAACATGTACGTTTGTTTAGGGATGTCATGGGCGCAGAATTTGTGTTTATGGATGACAATGCCCGTCCTCACCGAGCAAACATCGTAAACGAATGCCTTCAATCTGAGGATATCACCCGTATGGAATGGCCAGCATTCTAACCTGACTTGAATCTGATAGATCATGTGTGGGACATGCTTGGCCGACGAGTTGCAGCTCGTCAACCACCTCCTCCATGTGTACCGGAACTTGGGAGAGCATTGCTTGCTGAGTGGAGTAATCTTCCCCAAGATCAGCTCGATAATTTGATGCTCAGCATGCCTAGGCGTTGTACGGACTGTATTTCATCGCATGGGAGACGTACAATGTATTAACGATCATACCAACCATGTAATATTAAGTTTGTGTAAAGGAGATATTTTTTACAATTGCTCCAGGGAGCAAAAATCGTAGTTTTTATGAATGGTATCATACATACACCATCTTTTTTATTCTTTACCTTTTGTTTAATAAATGGGCTTTATGAATAAGTCACTTTTGTTTTGTTTCTGAACCTTTATTTGCCGGATCTGGCATTATCCCAAATTTATGGACATGAGTGTATACGACAGCATCTTCTTAGTAATGATACTACAGTATATA
>OU015503.1:101969866-101987366 GCA_907164885.2 Dolomedes plantarius | reverse complement strand
GACACACGTGTTGTATGTTTGTCACAAATTGAGAAAATAATAAACAAAACTGTGCGAATATGAATATATATATATATATATATATATATATATATATATATATATATATGTGTGTGTGTGTGTGTGTGTGTGTGTATATATATATATAAACACAATATTCTTTACATACGCACACACAAATATATATAAGTGTGTGTGTGTGTGTGCGTACGCGTGTAATAGCCCTATTACATCAGGTCCTTAAATTATAACCTGAATGCGAAAACTAGCTCATATTTTCATGGCTGGAGCTAGACTCAGCCTTAAAGGAACAAAAGTAAGATTTAAATGCAGTCGGGCTAAACTTCTTAGTACATCGTTTATCAGAGCGAAAATACATCCGTTCACTCCAGAAGAAATGCTCGGAATAATATCAACTTTCAACTTTAAACGCGAGAGGGCGAGATAGACATGTGACTATTATTTGTAGGGTCAGCAGATTTTGGGACTCGCGAGGCTAACCCACTCCTGAATTCGGAGATATACACGTGTAGAAATGCAAAGACATGCAATTCATGGTAAGTTCTGTGGCTAAGGGTTTTAGCGCGATAAAATAATATTACTGGGGATTGGATTTAGGAAAGGGAGTTTAAATGCTAGAATGGAGGGCATGATATTTAAGATTATATATATATATATATATATATATATATATATATATATATATATATATATATATATATATATATATATATATATATATATACAGGGCCTGACTAAGGCAGGGGCATACGGGGCAGTTGCCCCGGGCCCCCACATCAGATGGAGGCCCCCAAAGAAGTTTTTGCCCCGGGTCCCAATTAGGCTAAGTCGGGCCCTGTATATATATATATATATATATATATATATATATATATATATATATATATATATATGTGTGTGTGTGTGTGTAATATCTTTAACATCATGCCCTCTAGCATTTAAACTCCCTTTCCTAAATCCAATCCCCAATAACATTCAATTATCGCTGTTAATTATATATATATTAACAAAATTAAGATTAAACTCACATTTTAACCAAGCATACAGGCTGTGAATACAATTTAAAATTCTTTATAAAAGCACAATCTTACAACATATTTTCCCTTAACAGCACGCTGCAGTTCGATTTTATAAAAAAAAGAAAGGAAGAATGAAAAATTTATGCCATGAGAGCTCTTTTCGTTTGTCCCTCCCCCAACGCGAAATTAGCAAAACAAAATTTCCCTCACAGCTTCAGATTAAGTCTAAAAAATCACCTTTTACCTGAGCACGACCGAATTTCGCCTTAATTACAAGAAAAATGAAGCTGTAACATGAATGCGATATGACGAACCCCGGGGCTCCGCTTTTGAATGTCAAGTCTCGAAACGCATGCGCGTCGAAAGGCATACCAAACGACGTGTGTGAGCTATCGGCAGATCTAACACCTTCCCAAACCATGCTAATGCCGGCCTAAATAAGCACCACGTTCGGATCCACGCATTTTAATTCGGAGGTAGAAGAAGTAAAGAAAAACAAACTTTTCTTGTCGCGTTGCCACGCAGCTTCGAATGTCTGGGAAAGTTGGGGTGATTAATAAGCACGTGGGCGCAATTGCGAATAGAAAATGAGCCGAGAGGTGGTAGTGTACGCCCGTCGGCACACGGAGCAACTCAAAAGAAACTGATAACCGACTCAAATCACAAACCAGTCCGTGATGAGTCGCAACCTATGTAATTGAATGGAGCCACGCACATTGCGCAACTGGTTACAAACCCGTCCGACGGGTTTGTAACCAGTTGCGCCGTGTGCGTGGCTCCATTCAATTACATAGGTTGCGACTCATCACGGACTGGTTTGTGATTTGAGTCGGTTATCAGTTTCTTTTGAGTTGCTCCGTGTGCAGACGTCCGTAGTGTACGGAAACGATACGACTGGTAAAGTAGTTGCCTACCTTTGTGTGACGTCGTGATATTGCAGAAAACCGGACTGTAATGGATTGGTGGATCTATGACTTTTTTCTTTTTCATGATTTCTCAATCAATGCTCTTTTTCATCGCATTATATAGAGTTTACATGTGCATTAGAAGCATAATCAATACTATTCATGAACATCGGATCATCCGCTAGGTCATTTCGCATAATACGGCGAAAACTACAGACGACATTACAAATAAAAATTCGATCTAAGATAATTGTTGCTGTTGTACTTATGTCCCCTGGCTGAAGAAATCGTAACCACGTTCCCTGAAGCCAGCAGGTCGGAGAGATTTTGTTCCTTTTTCACTCGCGGTTATTGGTCCCCACAAAGGTAGGAGACCAATTTTTTGCCCGGTGCCACCACTGTCTTGTGGATTCACACCCTCCTAACCCCCTAACCTCCTAACACCCCTATATCCTATGTCCCCTGTCTGAAGAAATCGTAACCACGTTCCCCGAAGCCAGCAGGACGAAGAGATCTTGTTCCTTTTTAACTCAAGGTTATTGGTCACCAGAAAGGTAGGAGACCAATTTGACCTACGATGGTGAATCAACAAATTAAAATTCGATGATCGGAACGCAACACATATTCGCGACAGATGCGCCGATAATCATTTCAAACAACCCTTTCGAAACGAAGAATTGGAAGTTACGAAACTGGTCAGTTAAACGTCATTTTAAACTGCTTTCATCACAAGCTTTCCGCGGAGAAAACATAAATTCTTAGTCTTTCTAAAGTTATATATTGAAGGACGGTCGGTAATCCTCAGTGACGCAGTAAATGCGCCTGTAAAAATTAGAAACAACCCCTTGAAATTTCGATTTATGGACCCGCTTTTGCTATAAGAATCCCCCAGACACATCGTAAACGATTCGTAGACAAATGACAGATCTGCTGATCCGATTGTTTCAGCTTTTATATAAGACGAACCCATATAGCTTAGGGCCGGCAATACATTATTACCTCCTAAAAACCGTCGTACGCTTTTCATCGGGACCATTAAAAAGCGGCCGGCTCTTTACTGACAAAGACCCATGTTAAAATTTCCTTTAAAGCGTGAAGCACGTCGCTTGTGTCTTGCTTTCCATTGTGTCCGAAGAGCAGCTAGTCAACCATCTTCCCCCATTAGTTCCAGCACCTCGCATTCAAGGATAAATCACGTGTTTCTGTTCTGGGGGCTCGCCGATGTTACCGGGGTGGTATTATTTCTTTTTTTAGAAAAATTATCCCAACTAACCGCGCGCATCTAATAGTTAAAAGATAGGCTTTCGCGGTGGGCTATTCAATTTCGGAGTGGCTGCTGAAGGCGGGGTCACACGGCGGACTGTCCACTTTCTGGCCAGGAGTGCACCCGGGATTTAGGCTTGACGGGGTCTTCCCACTCCTTTATGACAGACGAATATTCAATAGAATTACTAACAACAACAAAAAATTGGAAATTATGAAATCGACAGATTCAGCTACCCTAAAGATGTGGGGAAGTTTTTTTTTTGGATGAATTTAAATTTAAAAAAAAAAAAAAAATTTTGAGGAGTACACACCGATTTTTCCTCCTTCCGAGTATCTGCGATTAACGTAAGTTCGATGACCGTCCATAAAACAACGATCTTTATTCCTCCTAGACGATTCGCAGATCGTTTGAGGAGGAAACGTCGATCCATCCGTCTTCGAAGCTAATAAATTAACTGATAAAAATTCGATAATCAGCGGGGTTTCCAATTTCCCTTTACCTGCAGATCAAGAAACCTTTAGAAACATAATTCAGAGACACAGTTTAAAATACTTTCCTATATATAAAATTTATATATATAAAATCGAACCCCGTTATAACGAATTGCAAGGGACCAAAGGTTTTGTTCGCTTTATCCGGTGGTTAGCTATATTCGAACCGTTAAGAAAAATGCTAGAGTTCACAAAATGTATAATTCATTAGTCGCAACGTGTATTCAATAATGATGTATTAAAATTTGATAAAATCTATTAAAAATGATCAATAAGGAATTAAATCGACTAAAATCGGTTAAATTAAACTGACACAATACTAATTAAATTACGTACAACAGAAAAACTGGACCAAAGTTTTTGTTCGTTATATACTAGGTTCGCTATAACGGGGTTCGATTGTATATATATACTATCTATCTATCTATATATATATATATATATATATATATATATATATATATATATATATATATGTATGTATATATCTGAGAAGTTATTTTTCTCAAAGACGAATAATTGCAAGAGGTAATTATGCCCAAGGAATACTTTTGATGACATTTCCAGTCAATTTACCATCCTACAAAGATCTCGAAACTTTTTCTCTCCCCCCCCCCCCCACACATTTATAGACACTTGTGTGTGAGGGGGTGGGGGGCACACAAGTGTCTATAAATGTGTGTGTTTTCCGAGTTTGCGATGTTTTACTTTAAATAAAATAGTTTCTCTGTAAATAAAACATTCCTCTTTAAGCCGACCGGCAGCGTTAATAAAATTTGATCGACACCCATGTTTCTTCTAAACTTAAGGATGAATTACATAATAAAATATAATAAACAATGTTAAAAACCGTTATCCAGTGTGTTGCCAGAGAATCGCAACCCGAGTTGTTGTTAACGGCATAATAAAGAGCTAATAACCCTTATCTGCTTAATTTGTTGAAGTAGCGTCGCAACCTGAGTTGTAATAATTAAAGGTACGAAAGAGAGCTTGTCTATCCCATTTGTAGCCAGAAACGCAGCCTGAATTGTTGTTAAAGGCAAAACAAAGAGCTTTTAACTGCAATCCGTCCAATTTGTTACAGAAGAATCACAGCCTGGGATGTTGTTTAACGGCATCACAAAGGGGATATCCATCCAATCTGTCGCCGAAGAGTCGCAGCTTGAGCCGTCGATAGCGACACGAAGCAGAGCATCGGCACCAAACTAAAAGTAAGGACTGCAGTAAAATGAAACTTTCAGTCTTCAAGGACATGAGTTGCATTTGAACCCGGCGTCTTGATTTCGCGTCACGGACTCGAACCACGCCATGAAAAGTTTCACAGCAGGCTGTCGACGTGGTAATCGAATTCCGCTGCCTCAATCAAGTCCAATAATCGTGTCCACTCTGCCTGGGGAGCACCCCCCCCCCCCTTCCTCTCTCGCAGAACGTGATACCTCTGCAACACTCCACACAAGAATCGCTCTTCCCCAGCCACTGACCGTAGTTCCAGAGGTGGATAAATGGCGGTTCACTATTTCCCCACACCTCGCTGACTTCGCGATATTTTTTAGCTACTTCACCCCTGGCCGGTAATAAGGCATTTATCTTGTCTCGGGCACTGGATCACCCTTCTCCCCCTCCCCCCGTCCTACTTCCCGCGATTCGTAGTCTCTTTCCTCTCCACAGGGGGTTGATGGAATCAAGAAAACAAAACCTTGGCTAGTTTCGAAATGACGCAGTCGTTTTGACGTTTCTAATCTGTGTGGACTAGTCGGGAGAACTGCTGTTCAACATTTGAATTATGTTTTCAAGATGCTTTTGAGTTATGTTTTCATGAAACTGATTGTGAGATGCTCGTTAATTTTTGCAAGGTGCTCGTAGGGGTGACCAGGGATATAATTCCAATTCGATTCCGAAAGAAGAAAAAAAAAAGGCGAAGCAAGTATCCCATTCTATTGAAGATGCTTATAAAGTGCTCGTAACGGCGAGCAGGAAAATAATTCGAATTCGATTTCGAAAAAAAAATATCGAAACGCGTAGTATCCCATTCTACTGTACTGATTGTTGTGGACGTAAGAAATTTGGCCGTGTATATATATATATATATATACACACACACAGTGGAATCTTGATCGTTTTCGGAATCATCGCTTTCCCGCATTTATCGTTCAGTTCAGTCGGTGACTTGAAAAACGATAGATCGAGATTCCACTGTATATCACTTTCGAAAAACAAATATATATACTTTTTTTTTCAATTCAGGGAGTCCGCTGCAATTGACGTGAATGCTATCTGTAACCTCTTAAACAGATCACGATGCTTTTGGAATGCGCTACCAGATTCGGAACAATTTGTTTTCCTTCTTTATGCACGAGATGACTCCATGCAACACGACATCTGCTCTCAGAGAAAGCTCTCGGGCCTACTACGGGATTCAGGGTCAACCTCCTCTATCCCATCATAGAACCAAAAATATCGGTATATATAAAGCTATTTCAGTTGCGCCCCTTCTAATACGTAGCTAGGGGTTTAAGAAATTTTGTTTTGAACGTAATGCAGCCCCAACAGACGCTATGCACCGAAAAAAGAAGAAAAAAACGTAACATAACTCTAAAAGTACTGCCAAGCTGGGTGCCAACTCTCTACCGATGATTTTAAAAAAATAATGGAGTTTTCTGAAGTTTAGTTTTGTGAAAATTTGCAACCTAAGTTGTCTTTACGGACTGTACGGACGGATAACAGCATGTAAAAGAGCTTTTAACTGTTGTTTATCCAATTTGTTGCCAGAGAGTCGCAGCCTGAGTTGTTAACGTCATAGCAATGAGCTTATAACTGTTATCCGTCCGAAACGTTGGACGGATTTGTTGCAGAAGAGAGTTGTTGTTAACGGCATAACATGTATCCATAATACAGGTCAAATTATTTGTATTTAAGGTAAATGCACCTATAATGGGCCATGTCCCCAGAATGGGCCGTCCTTTAGAAATGTCGCGAAATTAAGGGTCTATTGTTACCTAAGGCAGTAGAAGGGGTGAGGGTCATCCCTTCTACTGCCTTAGGTAACAATAGACCCTTAATTTCGCGACATTTCTAAAGGACGGCCCATTCTAGGGACATGGCCCATTATAGGTGCATTTACCTTACTCAACCTGAAATCGGATTAAAAATCAACTGGGGAATACAGTGAGTCAGTCTTGACAGTGGTTAGTTAGTAAAGTTAGTTAAGTGTTAGAACACTGGTAGTCATTAGATATTCTGCTGTTTTACACTGAGCTATCCCTAATGCTTACTCCCCACCAACGGCGACAGCAACGAAAGACAAACACATTTTACCACCTGTCTCTGTGGCTGTCATAAAAGCCTTCACACAGCTAGGAGACGGAGAGAAGTACCGAATCAGTACAATTTATTTGCGCATGCGCATAATCTTCTCTTTCTATTCTGATTGGCTGCCGAGCATGGCGGCAGAGACAAAAGTTGAACTTTTTCCAATTTGAAACCGCAGAGACCAGACACGGAGACGAACCGGGGGAGTGAAAATTAGTTTGTAATACGTATGCGCAACAACGAAGATACGTGATTTTATACTCCGTCGCCGTTGGTGTGGAGTAAGCATTAGAGACAGATTCCTGTCGCACCACTGGTTGAGAGCAAGCACACCGCATTTATGGTAGACAACCGTCTTTGAAAGATGCTGTTTTTTCCTCTCTAGAAGTTACAGCAACAAGAACGTAGAAATGAAGGGTCACGTTGGGAATTTATTTTAGAGGGTGTGTGTGAGTGTGACTGAATACACAGGGTGAGGAGTTCAACCACCAAACTTGGGTTATAAATGGGATTTGATTAATAAAAGCTGTCCCAGGGAAACGGATACAACGCGTTTGGCAAAACCGGTGCCCACGCTTCACGTCACCATCAGTAACTTCTTAGGGCGACGCGCTGTACTCAATCAGGAATGGAAGTTGCAAATAAACAGCTTACTATTGATGGAGAACATTTTTGTTTCCCCCATTATCACTGTCGTCTGTAGAGGAATGTGATAATCACACACTCTCATTGACGGGGGTATCTGACATATGTTTTCTGTGTCAACAATTCATACAGACACAGCAGAGGACACGAACAAAAATATCAGCTTTCAAATTATTAGATTCGTGACAATAGGTCTTAGGGTATTAAAAATTTATGTACTGGAAAATCCTGACGTTTATTATATATATCGTATTAAATGATTATCTGTTACTCATGACGTCAAGTTACATGACGTCAAGTCATGACTCAAGTTACGTCAAGAAAACTACTTTCTTTGGATTATTTTAACTTTTTTTGGATTATTTTTTTATAAGTTGTGTGTATCCTACACACACACACACACACACACACACACACACACATATATATATATATATGTGTGTGTGTGTGCATATGTATACATATACAGTGAAACTTCTGTAGGCGGCTAGCCCTATTCAACAGCCAACCCTCTAAATGACCATATTTTGTTCAGAACCGATTCGGCTAGCCCTGTTCGACGTCCAACCCTCTAAACGACCATATTTTGTTCAGAACCGATTTGTCTAGCCCTATTCGACGGCCAGCCCTCTAAACGACCATATTTTGTTCAGAACCGATTCGGCTAGCCCTATTAGCAGCGAACTCTCTAAACGACCATATTTTGTTGAGAACCGATTTGGCTAGCCCTATTAGCGGCCAACTTTCTAAACGACCATATTTTGTTCAAAACCAATTCGGCTAGCCCTATTCGACGGTCAACTTTCTAAACGACCATATTTTGTTCAGAACCGATTCGGCTAGCCCTATTAGCAGCGAACTCTCTAAACGACCATATTTTGTTGAGAACCGATTTGGCTAGCCCAATTAGCGGCCAACTCTCTAAACGACCATATTTTGTTCAAAACCGATTCTGCTAGCTCTATTCGACGGCCAACCCCCAAAACGAACATATTTTGTTCAGAACCGATTAAAGACTCCATAGAGCCTACGTTATGGAACAAACCTCTTTTTCGGTGACCAGCCATCAAAATAGCCCCCTGTTGTCGAAACCATTACTGGCCGCCATAGAGAAGCTTCAATGTATATACATAAACATATGATTTGTGTGTGTATGAGAGAGAGAGAGAGAGAGATGTGCTTGTTTGTAAACACGCGCGCAAAAATAGGGAGACATGATCTCTAACAATGCGCAGATTAAAGATCAGCACTGACAAGAGCATAGTTAATGCAAATGAGATAATGAGAGAGAGAGGCATTAATCCCGCTTCCACACAAATCTAAACCAAAACCAGCTGCGTCCGCGGCAAAACCTCCGGACTTTCTTCGTCGAAAGCGAGTCGCATCTTTTGCTGCGGCACTGCAATCAACAGCTCATTCCCCGCAGTGGAGGCCCATCTGACGTACGCCCATGCCTGCCCACCGCAAAGGAGGAGGGCAAGAAAAGAAGAAGCAACAAAAAATCTATATGCCGAAAAAGAAAAACGAAAATCCGGAAAAGAAGAAGAATAACGAGCTCGGTCCTTTACCAGTTTTGACACACCGAAATAATAATGATTATAACCCGAAAAAAAAAGGAGGAAAAAAAAAGAAAAGAAAAATCGCACAAGGAACCCGCGTAGAGGCACCGACAAGGTAGGAAGGATAAGCGTTTCGCCTTGAGCACTGGGCAATCCTGCACGCGCCAAACCAGAAACCTGTCCGGGCTCTTGCCGCAGGGGGCCCCCCTTCTCTTGGCGCGGGGTCAACGGCGATCGGCCCCTTTCTTTTGCGTGCCTCAGTTTTTGCTGTTTCGTGTTATTGATGCCCAGCCGAGTCTGGTCCGAGACTGAGCAGGAAGACTTCGACTCTTCCTACAGGGAAGGTTTGTTTGTTTTTTTTGCTTTTGCTTCGTCTTCGGAAATATATATGTGTATATATACATACATCTCGACGCATTGTTATCGCGAGGGAATTGATTCTTTGCGATATGAATGAGGCCGGGAGCGAGGAAATACGCTTGGAGTATGTATTCTTGGCAGTTCCACCTAAGCACCGTTAGAAGCGTCGACAAACAAAACTGGTTCGGGAACGTAATGAGAAGGACTCTTTAAAAATTTTTCACTTATGTTTAAATGACGCACAATCTCTGCTATTATGGAAATGCAGAGTCACCTACCCAATAAATGGATGCAGTAAGATAAATGTTTTAGTTTTTATTCCCCCCCCCACCCCTAAATCCTCCAAACTATTTATTTATGTGTACAGTAAAGGGTTCGTTATATGCAGAAGTTTTGGCATACAGGAAGTTCAAAACCCTCGTCTGTGAAAAGCTAGATGTAAATGCTTAGCCTCGGACTTCGACCAGTGTGATGGCCAACCTGCTAGGGCTAACACCGGAGCAGGGCCACCCAGAGACTTCACGGGGCCTGGGGCAAACTTCTGTTGGGGGCCCCAAGAAATCTGATTAATCGAATAATTTTTTTTTATTTTTTGGGAGGCCCCTTTTTTCAGGAGATTATTTTGAATTTTGAAGTACGGTACAAGTTTCAGAATTTTCTTTCGGAGGAAATCTAATAAATATTTAAAAAAAAAATTTTTGGGGCCCCTCCGGCAGTTGGGGGCCTGGGGCAAAGTGCCCCGGTTGACCCCCCCCCCCCCCCCTCTGGGCGGCCTTGCCCCGGAGGTACACCCCTCAAGCCCTGCAAGAGGTATACAAAAAGTATATATATATATATATATATATATATATATATATATATATATATATATATACACATACACATACATACAGGGTTATCAGGAAAAAATCATCCGATTACAAAATTTAATATTTTCCATAATTACAATTTTTTTCATAGTTGTTCGATATGACTTCCTTTAGTCACACGTATAATATCATTGCGATATGCCATTTCTTGCCAAACACGTAATATTTCACTATTAACTGTTTGTAAAGCATTACAAAAGCGTTGTTTAAGTTCGAGCAAACTTGTAGGCAGTGGTATGGACACAAGATCTTTGACATATCCCCCTTGGAAGAATTCACATGGGGTTAAGTCCGGTGACTTAGGAGGGTAGCTGTGTAGCCGATTATTCGCAGTGCAGCCGAAAATTTGGCCCTACTCAGCCACCTTCCTAGGTCATCGGACTTAACCCCATGCACTTAAACAACGCATTTGTGATGCTTTACAAACAGTTAATAGAGAGATATTACGTGTTTGGCAAGAAATGGCATATCGCAATGATACTATACGGCTGACAAAAGGAAGTCATATCGAACACCCGTGAAAAAAAAATTTAAATTTTTCCTTTTCAATGACATATTAATTATAATTTTCTGTTTGTAATTATTGAAAATATTAAATTTTGTAATCGGATGATCCTTTCCTGATAACCCTGTATATATATATATATATATATATATATATATATATATATATATATATATATATAATACTCAACCACTTTCCCCTTCCAATTTTCATTCATTACGGTTGCTGAGACAAATTTCAATGGTGGTTATTTAAGATCACAATTTTTCAACAGGTGGTGCAAAGTGGAATGGAGAGCAATCTCGTTTGCCCCATTTAGCGTGGCCTATTACTTCAGGGTCCTCTCGTCAGAAAATTTCTTAACTCGCCACGACCGGACAAAGGGCAGACATTTACACTGAACATGATATAGCTGTTTCCTACTCCTCTTTGTAATCTGTTCTATTTTTTCGTCTTTCATTTAATAATTTAAAGTATCATTTTTTTTTCAGGGTATGTGATAGATGTCTAAGGTTTGAAAGGGATTTTTCATATTTTCTATCATTCCCACTCAAAATGTAAATCACGTTTTTCGAAAAAGACCCATAAAAAGAACGAAGAAAAAAGGAACCGATTCCTAAATGAGTTATTTTCCACACGCTCACGCGTACACATAGAAAGATACTTTCCAAGATCTCTAATCTTGATTTGTGACTATCAACTGGACCAAGCCTTCAAAAAGTTCCTTCCCAGGTATCTGTGACAAAGAAACTATATCAAATGAACTATATTCTTGTACATCAATACTCAACTGAAAAATATGCTAAAATACTAACTTCGTATACATCAACAGGACGGGATAAAATTTCCACCCGTCAATTGTAGACTAAACCCAGCCAGCATTGTAAAAACTTATGATTAAAATTGAAGCACATTTATTAATTGGCGAAAACCTTTCGACTGATGGATTTGGATGAACTTTAAGATGAATAATAATTTCACTTGAATTCGGTTGCTAATCACTGCAAAGTGTTGGTGGTCCAAAACGAAATATATATATATATATATATATATATATATATATATATATATATATATATATATATATATATATATATATATATATATATATTTCTCAAACTACATAAAAAGGATCTTAGCCCAAAACTGAAATGCAACATGAGTACAACCGCAAGTGAGCAACTGAAATACAACATGAATACAATGGCCTAAGCCAGCAACTGAAATATAACATGAGTGCAACCCTAGACCAATATATCTCATTCATCATTAATGATGAATGAGATTCATTCACATCCATGGTTGGCTCAATGTGTATGCATCCTATGGGTTGCTGTGTCGAAGTGTAACCTTATTTTTGGTATGTAAGTCCAATGGTAAAATCAATTTCTTTCCTGGGCCAATGTGCAGTCAACCTTGAGTAGTGAAGAGAGCTCATGTGGTCCAATCCTCTGCATGCGTTTTCCATTATGCCTGCAACGATGAGTCTTGATTTATGGGTTTACCTAACATGCAAACAGTCCTGACAGCTATTCGCGGCCTAGTCTTCCCCGAACATTTTTTAAAAAATTTGTGTGTAGATCCAAAATGCAACGAACCACTACCATTGATCAATTTTTAATGAAATACTAGTAGGTACCCGTCAAAACATGACGGCTAGATAGTAAATAAACGTACTAATACACAAATTATACTCAAGAAATTAATGAGGCCGATTAAACACATTAATTTGTTTCTTCGCATTATTATGATTTTCAACATTTGGCAATAATTTATAATAATCTATTGCATTTTGCTTAGACCAAATCTTCATAAAGAAACTATTAATATTTTTCAATTTTTTTCATACGTGGTTATGCTTTAAGATGTTCTGATTGCAAACCAGAATATATGAAATTCGATTATTAATATATAATAATTAATTATATATATTAATAATATATATAATTAATATTATATTATATTGATATTAATATTATATAATTAATATCAATATTCCCAATATGCAAACCAGAATATTGATCATCAAACCCGTCGACGGGTTTGAAACCAGTTGCGCCGTGTGCGTGGCTCCATTCAATTACGTAGGTTGCGACTCATCACGGACTGGTTTGTGATTCGAGTCAGTTACCAGTTTCTTTTGAGTTGCTCCGTGAGCAGACGGGCTAACGGAAATGAAAAAACACATAAGATATCAAATGTAATTTTAATATGGCATATAAAAGACACAAAGGATAAGAAAAGATATTTTGTCCAACTTAACTAATGCCTTCGTCGATCTTTCTCATCATCACAATGAATGCAAACATAAAATATCGTGTCCCCGGTTACACACGATTGCACCTGTTACATTAAATCCAGTCTTCTCCAGATTTATTCACAATTTTATTGACTTGTATAGGCTTATGGATGTAGAAAACCAACTCTTGGACTGCGGAACTTCTTGGGCTACTGGGCGAACATGCCCCGGATTAAATGGGTCAACTTGCCCCTTATCTCCATTTTGGTTTTTGATCGTTGTATCAAATATTCTGTAAATATTTTTTTCAAATCAGTGGATAGAAAATTAACTCTGAACAACGATCTTTTAGATTGCCATTCACCTAAGTGAAACTCTAATTTAGAAACAAATCAGAAACGATTATTTATAAGTGCAAAAAAAAAAAAAAATAAATAAACTCACTTCAGTGAAAATTTGAAAAAGCTTTCGTTTGATTGCTTCTTGATTAACTGCTGACGCTGTTATGGGTGAAAGAAAACGTGCTAAGACACATTTCGCTTAGCTAGTAACGCAATCTACCGAATAGTATGAAAAATATAGCAGATGGACCAACGTACCCCTATGGCCACCATACCCCGGTCTACCCTACATACAACTGAGTGTCCTCATCTGATTCTGCCCTATTTAATCTACTCACCCTCAAACTGACGGCTGCAGCCATTTCTTCTAATCTAAGAGAAGAAAATGGTGAATTTTATGAAAGAAAGAAAAGAAAAGCTACCGAATTTTCGGAAAACGCAAGGACAACCCTCCCATTTTTTCTTCTTCTTCTTTCAGCTGAATCAGGACTCGGAGTAAAATCGATTATCTCGAATCTCGCAGCTGATTCCCAAATTAAACTATTCGTTTGTCCGTCGAATAAAAGAACGCCTTGCTTATTATGATCAGGGGCCTCGATAAGAATCTACATGAGCTCCGGAATGAGTTTCATGACAGCCAACCTTTCATGCCCTTTTGTTCGGGCCAAATAGATAACTATCGCATAGATTAGAAAGAGCTTCGGCCTTCCCCCCTACACCCCCCTCCCCCATCTCTACACACACACACACGCATACGCATACATCTCTTTCTCAAATTCATGTTTATAGTTGATTCATAAAAAGGACTTTGAAGGCTTCCGCCAGTTAAAAATGGTTGGTGTCGGAAGTGCAATGAAATGAAGGTGCGCAGAGGCCAAATTGATAAAAACGAATATATATATATTTATTATACTTTATCCTTGGGTGAAGAGTAATTTGCTATTAAAAAGGCACAGAAGATATACCACGGTGAGGTTGCGGATATCTCATATAAGATGGCTCACAAAGAGATAGATTCTTAGGTCACAGAGATCAGTTAATTTCTTTATCGGCTATGTCCTTGTATTCACTTTTACGTAAGATGCATGATATTCCTTGTAGGCAGTCGAACAAACAAAGGTTTCTGAGACTTAACAGTTTCAGAAAAATATTTTTGATACGAAAGATCTCGAATTACATTATGGCCCATCTCTATATATAAAACGCGTAGGTATGCGGCACAAAAATAGACGATATTTCTGCACTCCGAATGGCAACGGCTACAACTACCGGATGTAAACATTAGCGGCTGTCCCCGCACGTGTGTGTAGTGGCTCGACGATAGCACGTAATTTGGTACAATTTAATTGCTGTATTTTACTCTTGAATAATTTTAATTTATTCATTTGATATGATTAAGTGGAGATATCTGAATTGCGAACAGAGAGTACATACAGAGAGTGATGTAATCTACACTATATTTTAGTACTTGCTGAAATTTTACTCTTTTCTATAAGGTGAAGAAATTTTCCCAACAATTTATTATTTGATGTAATGATAAAGTGTAGATATCTTCATTTTGAAAAATAGTACATACAGAGAGGGATGTAATTTTTAAAATCATTGGTGTCGGGTTTCTTAGTCTTATCTTTAACTCTGTTCTGAAGTAATGGAAATTCACATTTTTTAATCATGATGTTTTAGAATCAGCCTTATAGTGAATATAGCAATGATTATAAATTTTTTGGCTAAACTCCCACTAACTTTTAACAACGTAAATTTATGTTGACAAGTAATGGTAACATTCCTTACATATGTTACTTTTAGTTGAATTGTTTTGCAAAAGAATATATATAACTAAAAGTGACCATGTTGGTCGCGCAGCGGCTAGTTATATGTATATACTGTGAAACTTCTCTATAGTGATCAGTAATGGTTCCAAAAATATATGTGGCAGTCGAAAAAGGGTGTATTCCATAACATTGGCTCTATTAAGTGTTTAATCAGTTCGGATCAAAATATGGCCGTTATGAGGGGGTGGCCGGATTGAGAAGTTTCACTATATGTATGTATGTGTGTGTGCATATATATATATATATATATATATATATATATATATATATATATATGTATATATGGTGCCCGGTATACAGGGCTTAAGTCAAAAACAGTGATTTAAATATACCAATCACTGAACAAAAATTTCGACTTGGGTCTTTTGTACAGAGAAAAGTACTTTTGTATACAAAATTGATAGACTTAAGCCTTTTATACCAGTCAAGAGATTTTTTTTATCAATACTAATAAATATCTAAAAATCACCTTTTTTGACTTAAGCCGTTTATACCGGGCACCATAGATATATGTGTATATATATATATATATATATATATATATATATATATATATATATATATATATATATATATTATATATATATATATATATATTATTTATATATATATATATATATATATATATATATATATATTATATATATATATATGTGTGTGTGTGAGTCAGTAAACAACGTACTAGTGTTACTTCTTGTAAAATCAATAAATAGTAAATCAAAAAAAGCTTCAATTTTGTTCTCTTCTTTCTTCTAGTAAAAACAAATGCAAATTAAAATGCTTTAGTTTAGGGTTGGACTCAGCAGAAGCAAATAAATGTAAGCCAAGAAAGCTTTCCCAACAACGTTCCTTTACTTAAAACATACCTTACAGCTCTAAGAATCAAATAACATAAAAGGACTGTTTCTAATGGTGATCGTACTGCCAAATGCAACATTCTTATGCCTATTCTACTGTACATTTATGCTTTTAAGTTCATTTTTTTTATAAATACAGTAGCGGATGAAGCATTTGGCGGGCCCCAAGCGCAATGCAGTTTTGAGGCCCCGTTATTCTAAATACCAATAATGAATATTATTTATTACTTAAGATATTTTCTCACGGACGAAAAAGTAATTTTATGGGTCATTAGGTAGTAAAATACTCGTACTACTCCGTTTGTCGTTAGACGAACGGCAAAATGTCGAGATAAAGATGGTATCTATGCCTGAGGTTTGCACAATGTATATCTATTTGGAGCTCCTACTTTTCGGAGACCCCTTATAATTGAAGGCCCCAAGCTCGCGCTTTTTGCGCCTGTGCGATGATCCACCACTGTTTAAATATAATTAATAAAGTGAATTAAATCTTGCTTTTCGACAAAGAGAAAACTTTTCGACAAAGAGGAAAACACAGAATATAAAAATTCAAGTAAATAAAATTTTGCGTCCTAGACCTCTTTCTGATAAATGAACCAACACTTAACCCTTACAACAAAATGGGAAGCACAAAATTTAAACAATGAAATAAATAAGACCTCCTTATTATAGATGAGCCAACGTCTAACCTTACGATAAAATGGGAAACACAAAATTTAAATAACAAATTTAATAAAACTTTGCGTCCTGGACCTCTTTATGATAAATGAAACACCTAACCCTTACAATAAAATGGGAATCACAAAATTTAAATAACAAAATAAATTAGTTTGTTGCGTTCTGGACCTCTTTATAATAAATGAACCAACACCTAACCCTTACAATAAAATGGGAAGCACAAAATTTAAACAATAAAATAAATAAGACCTCCTTATTATAGATGAGCCAACGTCTAACCTTACGATAAAATGGGAAACACGAAATTTAAATAACAAAATTAAAAAAACTTTGTGTCCTGGACCTCTTTATGATAAATAGGCCAACACCTAACCCTTACAATAAAATGGGAATCACAAAATTTAAACAATAAAATAAATAAGACCTCCTTATTATATATGAGCCAACATCTAGCCTTACGTTAATATGGGAAACACAAAGTTTAAATAACACGATAAATAAAATTTTGCGTCCTAGACCTCCTAATTATAATTGAGAAACAACCTAGCCCTTACCAGAAAATTTAAACAATAAAATAAATAAGACCTCCTTATTATAGATGAG
>OU015503.1:101967111-101969366 GCA_907164885.2 Dolomedes plantarius | reverse complement strand
AATTTCGGCGCCAGAATTCCAAGCCAACAATGTCGCAGAGAAAAAGGAACGAAACTCAGAAGTGACGGTATGGCAAGGATCGCATCAGCCACCCCATGGCCATTTTACACCTTTTACGACGTTTTAATCAACAAACTTGTGCCTCTAATCCGCGGTAATCTCGGCCGAATAAAACCGGTTACCCTGTTAATTACGGGGAGGAAAAAGTAATCCCGCATTTGAAAAGCAATTAATCTTCCCTTCGATAAATCTTCACCGTTTTTGTTTCAGCGTTGTCGAAGGTTAACGCATTAATTATGAATGCGCGCAGAGAGAGAGAGAGGACTGAAATTTCAGCGGTGAATGGAAACAAGGCGGCAACAGCCTCAGCGCGACATGCATATTCATTCATTTCCGCCCGATCTCCAGCCGCTATACACAACGAACACACACACACACATGGCGGGGTCAAGCTCTCGACCCGCTATCCCTTTTCCGCCTTTCCTTTTACAACTCCAGAAGGTGGCGAGTGGGGAGGGGGCCGTCGGAGGTGTACTGGGCTCTCCTGTGGGGACCTTTTTTTAATAGGATCGTCGGGAAAGGTGAATGTGACACAAACATGTCGCACATCTCAAAATAGCCATATTTTCAGGAAGAGCTGTTTCATTTCTCCTTTAGCTCTTCCTGAAAATATGGGGCCGGACGATGGCCGAATGGCTAGGGCGCTGGCATTCGGCACCAAATTCTGTGGGTTCGAATCCCACTCTTAGCATGGACTGTGGGAAATTGTTATGCTAGATAGCGCTGCCACTCTATACTTTTGTAACCCCACTCGGACATTCAGATGCGACGCAGATTTGAAGCGAAACGCGGGAGCAAGGATTAACAGCGCACTGTACTCAAATGCATGCATGTAAATATTATGTATAATAAAGCAGATTATGTGCGAACCCGAGATCAGAAGTTATTGTGTACTTAAAGTGAAGTATTAACAAGAATAAAGAACGAAGTAAACACTGAACCACCAGCATCCCCCATATGGACGTTTGTAGCCGCTCGGAATCGGCTTTAAGCAGTAGGTCTCGGTCTAATTAGCCCTCGTGTAGCAAAAATTGACCGTAGCGCTCCCAACCAAACCAAACCTAAAAATATGGCTATTTTGAAATGTAACACATCTGTAATGTAATGTAATCTAATCTAATCTAGCAGAGGATTTGTCCTCTGCTAGAAGAGTGTTACATTTCAAGATAGCCATATTATCCGGAAGAGCTAACGAAGAAACGAAATAGCTCTTCCTGAAAATATGGATATTTTGAGATGTAACACTGTCCTCTGCTAGAAGAGTGTTACATTTCAAAATAGCCATATTATCAGGAAGAGCTGAAGAAGAAATGAAATAGCTCTTCCTGAAAATATGGATATTTTGAGATGTAACACTCTTCTAGCAGAGGACAGTGTTACATTTCAAAATAGCCATATTTTCAGGAAGAGCTAAAGAAGAAATGAAGTAGCTCTTCCTGAAAATATGGCTTACCGTAGGCATACAAATGAAAGTAGGGGCTTTATATTATAGTTTTTAGGATGTCCTTTTCCATCTACAGAATCCTTTTCTACGTTAGGATATCCTTACTATGCACTTCCACTCGCGTCGTACTGGTGGTTTGAGAAAAACAATGTATACTAATACACAGGGCACAGTTGAACTGTCGCGTACGTTTCCCCCCTGCCACCAAAGTTAACGATGTTACTTTAATCTCATTGTTCTGCATACTTCCTTTCATATTGAAGTTGTTCGTAAAACATGTAATAGATTCTCAGACATTGAAAATCTTACCATTTTTGCATTATTTAATTCAATTTTGTTAAATTTATTAGCAAAACTTTATTAGCATTTATTAGTCAATTAGCAATTGACTTGACAAACTTAGAAAACATTAGCAACAATAATCATTGCATCATAGCAAACAACAAAAATAATTATTGCATTATAGCAAACTTTAGCAACAATAATTATTGCATTATAGCAAACATTAGAAACAATAATTATTGCATTATAGCAAACTTTAGCAACAATAATTATTGCATTATAGCAAACATTAGCAACAATAATTATTGCATCATAGCAAACAACAAAAATAATTATTGCATTATAGCAAACTTTAGCAACAATAATTATTGCATTATAGCAAACATTAGAAACAATAATTATTGCATTATAGCAAACTTTAGCAACAATAATTATTGCATTATAGCAAACATTAGCAACAATAATTATT
>OU015503.1:101957111-101964611 GCA_907164885.2 Dolomedes plantarius | reverse complement strand
CAACAAAAGTAAACCGAGTTACATCACGATCTTTAAGTAACAGGATTCAAATTATAATGCGCTGTGAAATTAGCTCTGTTGCAGCCTCCATGGCTAATGGAGTTGTTTGATATGGCCCATAACTAAAAAGAAAAAAAGAATCCACGATGCTTTTATATCAAAATTCAAGGTCATAACCACTCTGTACTAGGCAATAGGAATGTGTGCTGGTCCATAAAGGTCCAGAGGCTTTAACATGTATAATTACACGATAAAAAGAACTTTTTATATACCATGTTTTTAAATTTTTTGTTGAATCATATAAACTTGACAATTCTATGTATTAATAAATACTTTTTTTAAAATTTTGTTTGATGAATTATCCCATCAACTTGAAAGAAAATGATCAAATGCATAATCAATCGTTTAGCTCGAGAATTGGAAGTTAACTAGCGTTTAACTTTTCGTTCCCGTCCCGGCCGATAGATGGCTGCACCATTCTACAACACAAAATTAACTGAAAATGAATTCAAATCGGCTTAAAGATGGCTAAAAGTATTAAAATAATGCATTGTCATCGTGTTCTGAGCTATTCAAAAAGTTTCAAATGTCTAGCTAGTCGGGAAGTTAGTTAAAAATCGATTGCAAGATTTGTGCTGGACAAACACACACACAAACAAGAAAGCGAGTTAATAAAAACATGGTAAAAATATGCTGTCCCTTAGGGTCTGTTCACATAGAATCCGTGAGCGTCAGTAGCATTGACATAATTTAAACCAATCACAGGGCTTACCAATTTCGTGGCTAATCCTTTGCAGGCTTGTAATCTATATATATAAAACAGTTCCGTAACTGACTGACAGATAACGCACAGGCCAAACCGCTGGACCTAGAGGGCTGAAATTTTGCATGTCGATTCTTCTTATAGTGGAGGGGTGCACTAAGAAAGATTTTTGAAAAATTCTTCTTAGATTTTTTTAAAATTAAATTTTTAAGCTAGTTTTGTAACATTTTTTTAAAAATTTGTATAGGGTAATTTTTGTAAAAATTTGTATTTGTATTTGTAGGGTTATAAAATTTATATCGAGAGAAAGATCATAAAAATTCTTTTAAAATGCAATCTTTTTCGAATCTTTACCTCCATTTTCTGATTTTTGGTGAATTTTTAACGATTAATTTTTTAAATGCTGATCACGTGGTTTCTTTTCTTTTTATGATACTTCAAGTTAATTACAAATATGCTTAACAAATATACAAATATGGCAACTTCTTTTCAACGTAGGATTACGTTCCTCCATAACGGTCCTCCGGAAAGCAAAGTTTTCAACGCTAAAACCATCCATCGTCACAAGTTATAATTTTGGCAGCGCGCCAAACCCAGTCTGTATCGCTTCGACAAGCAGTAAACAGTTAAACAGAAAAGTACCAAAATACGTCAAAATTTTGACATACTTGTATGTATATATATATACATGTATATATATATATATACATGTATATATATATATATATATATATATATATATATATACTTACGTACATATATATAGATACATATATACATAAGACATACATACATATATACATACAAAAGAGATAAGTCACGATAAGTAATCCTAAGTTAATAACCCGCGGTAGTTTCGTTAGAAGAGGCTACCTGAAATTTTTTTTCGTCTATGTATATATATACATGCGTAAATGTATATATATGCATACGTGTATATATATACATACGTGTATATATATACATACATGTATATAAATACATACATACTTTCGTTAGAAGAGACTACCTGAAATTTTTTACATGTATGTATATATACATACATGCATATATATACATGCGTATATATATATATATATATATATATATATATATATATATATATATATATATATATATATATATATATATATATATATATATATAAGACATACATACATATATACATACAAAAGAGGTAAGCAACGATAAGTAATCCTACGTTAATAACCCACGGTAGTTTCGTTAGAAGAGACTACCTGAAATTTTTTTCCTTCAGAATTTGGAGAGCGAAAAAACAAATCTAAAAGCACGAATTTCGAACTCTTTGATTCGAAACAGTCCAGCCTTAAGCCAAAATGCAACCGACGGTATCAAACAGATACGCGCGACCACTCCACATTGGATCTTTGCACATCATACATCAAAAGACAGTCTTAATCAGCTGTATTATGCTAGGATTCCCGTCACAATTATACTTTCAAGAGAGAAAAAAAAAAATGCATATGGAGAGTAAGTGAATCGCTGTAACCGTAAATTTTCCGTTTCCACTTCCTCTGAAACGGGTTTGATTGCGCTGCGATGCCAGATAGCTAAACCGCACCACCGATCACGGGTATAAGGGGAGGCGAACCCAGCTGCCCGCCTACAAGCCTCCCAAACTACGTGATAGGCATTTTTGGGAGAAGAATTATCATATTATGGAAACGACGGACAAAAAATTATTTTTGTCCTTCTACGGGTATAAAAAAATGTTTTAACGTCTTTATCGAATGTATAAAAAAAAAAATGTCTTTCCAGCATGCCGTCATATGGTTTATTACACCGTAGGCGAAGAAACTTTTTAACGCAGTTTCAGACAAGTTTGAATGTTTTGAAGCTTTAAAAGTTCGAACTTGCGTTCCAGTTGTCAGCTATTCTATGAGTTTGTAGTCCAGTGCTAATCGGAAATCGCTTGGAATTAATTGTTTATTTAAATCAGCGTTTAAGGGTCTGTTCACACCCAATTGAGTTTGTACTTCATGAGTTTGTAGTCCAGTGCTAGTCGGAAATCGCTTAGAATTAATTGTTTATTAAAATCAGCGTTTAAGAGCCTGTTCACATAGAATTGAGTTTGCATTCATTGAGTTTGTAGTCAAGTGCTAGTCGGAAATCGCTTAGAATTAATTGTTTATTAAAATCAGCGTTTAAGGGCCTGCTCACATAGAATTGAGTATGTACTGCATGAGTTTGTAGTCCAGTGCTAGTCGGAAATCGCTTAGAATTAATTGTTTATTAAAATCAGCGTTTAAGAGCCTGTTCACATAGAATTGAGTTTGCATTCATTGAGTTTGTAGTCAAGTGCTAGTCGGAAATCGCTTAGAATTAATTGTTTATTAAAATCAGCGTTTAAGGGCCTGCTCACATAGAATTGAGTATGTACTGCATGAGTTTGTAGTCCAGTGCTAGTCGGAAATCGCTTAGAATTAATTGTTTATTAAAATCAGCGTTTAAGAGCCTGTTCACATAGAATTGAGTTTGCATTCATTGAGTTTGTAGTCAAGTGCTAGTCGGAAATCGCTTAGAATTAATTGTTTATTAAAATCAGCGTTTAAGGGCCTGCTCACATAGAATTGAGTATGTACTGCATGAGTTTGTAGTCCAGTGCTAGTCGGAAATCGCTTAGAATTAATTGTTTATTAAAATCAGCGTTTAAGAGCCTGTTCACATAGAATTGAGTTTGCATTCATTGAGTTTGTAGTCAAGTGCTAGTCGGAAATCGCTTAGAATTAATTGTTTATTAAAATCAGCGTTTAAGGGCCTGCTCACATAGAATTGAGTATGTACTGCATGAGTTTGTAGTCCAGTGCTAGTCGGAAATCGCTTAGAATTAATTGTTTATTAAAATCAGCATTTAAGAGCCTGTTCACATATAATTGAGTTTGTATTCCATGAGTTTGTAGTCCAGTGCTAGTCGGAAATCGCTTTGAATTAATTGTTTATTAAAATCAGCATTTAAGAGCCTGTTCACATATAATTGAGTTTGCATTCCTTGAGTTTGTAGTCCATTGCTAGTCGGAAATCGCTTAGAATTAATTGTTTATTAAAATCAGCATTTAAGAGCCTGTTCACATATAATTGAGTTTGTATTCCATGAGTTTGTAGTCCAGTGCTAGTCGGAAATCGCTTTGAATTAATTGTTTATTAAAATCAGCGTTTAAGAGCCTGTTCACATAGAATCCGTCAACGTCAACGTTACTCGTATTGACATATTTTAAACTAATCACAAACCTCAACAATTTCGTGGCTAATCGTTAGGAGGTTTGTAATTGGTTAAATATATTTCAATACGAGTAGTAAAGCTTTGTTTTGTTATTCTGCAATAATTATCAATATAAAAAAGTACACTCTAAAAACACGTCCAGTGTGATCGAAACTAAGCATAAGACTGACTTCTATCAACAAACAAGGGGAATTCCCTAAACATTTACTAGACAACAAACACGGGGGATTAGTCTAAATATTTTGTAGAAAATCACGGTTAATAGAAATATTTTACCATAAAATTTAAATCAAATTGGGATTTTAATTTCTTCAACCGAATTAATCAAAAGTAATGATTTAAAAAAGGAATTCAATTAATTTTTTTAGATTGTGTCATATCAAAATCGGGTAAAAAAACGACCGTGTAAAAATAGAATTGTATGTACAGTATCAGCAATTAATGAAGAAAATGAAGGATATAACAGCATGTAAAATAAAAATTTATTACAGAAATGAAAAATATATGCATTAATATATGTGATATTTAAGTATTGTAATATTTATAATATTTAAAGTGAAACTTTGAAAAAATAAAATAAAATATCTTTGAATATTTCTTTAATTCTTACCGTACTGTTAATAGACTGTAAAATAAAAATGGATTATGCAAATTCCATATATTATAACTTATTAAAAAGACATCAGGAATGTTTAATATCTCTCCAACAGAATTACCGCCGTCTAAGTTTTTTAATTTGTATTATATTTAAAAAACTTAATTTCTACCGTTCACAGTGAATAACCCTCGGGAAAGCCATTAAAAATGGTAATTCGTCACATCGTAAAGCTCTTTTAGAAACCGAAATAAAAGACACGGGTTCGATCCCTGAAATTGGCAGTTGGTCAACAGAGTGGCCCGCGTCTGAGGTAAAAGACAATAATGGGCACTTGGACAAAACACGTGATCACAACCGCTTTCGATGTTAGGGTGCCCAGGTTCGATCCCCAGACCTTGAAGTGAGTTGTATCAAATCCATTTAAGAACATGCGTTAATACCCATTACAAGAGTCAAAGTTTATTCGCTAAATTAACTATAAATAAGACAATTATTTACACAATTATAATACGGTTGGAACATTAAAGAATAACATTACAAACGATTATTCTCACATCGCCAGTATAGTTCAGGAGGAACAAAACCGGTTTCGAGGTTAGGAGGTCCAGGCTCGATTTTCCCGGTTCCAACAGTCAGGCGCATCAAATCTGTTAAATAACTTATGTGTTAATGCGAATTAGAGGTATGAAAGTTTATTCGATTAATTAACCATAAATGACACAATAATTTCCACAAAGTTATAAAAATTTTGGTACATTTTTTATGAAATATTTGCTAAGAGGGGTACGTTCATGGCGGGGGGGGGGGGAAACCATATTAAAATGTCGCTTAAAATTTCTCGAAAGATTGTATTAAATTCAAATTATCATAACTTTTTTCAAAGTGGTAAGGCACTCAAAAATTCCTTCGATTGTACGGGTTAAATTGTCCTTCAAAACCGCTAAGTCTACCTTTTATATAAACTATTAATAGGTGTAAAATGTCATATCTTTACAGAAATCTCACGTTTGGAAAAACTGATTTTACATCTTGTTTGTTTCCACACATTCCGTAAAAATTTCAATTCCGTAAAAATTTATTATAAGATTAAAGGACCCCCCAAAAAATCTTTTTCAGCATAATTTTTGCTTCAGGGAACATATTTTCACAATTTTATATTCAACAATAAAAAGTCTTGCTGACAGTTTAACGAAAATAGAACAAAAGGGACAAAATTTCAGAGCGATACCTTAGCGAGGTATTTCAAACACATCCTTAAAAAAATGGCGAAAAATTTTGAGATAAACAAGATCAAAATACTGATATACAGAAGAATTGACAGAGACCCAGTACGACATAGAAAAAGGTCGTATCTAGTGACGTTTGCGACTTGAAGTTTGCGTAATTTGATTCAAAAAGCTCTGCTTCGAGGTTTTAACCAGGAAAATTAGACGCTTTTTCAGAACTTTGTGCACTAGATATCATTTACACTCTTTATGATAGGAAAATTTGCGGTTTATGTTATTTGTTTCTAATAAGTCTTCAGTATGTTTTAAACCAAGAAAATTTTTAACGTAGGAGTACGTTCCTCCATAACGGTCCTCCAGAAAACAAAATTTCAGATGTCCTGCGTCACGAGTCATAATTTTGGCAGCCCGCCTAACCCAGTCTGTATCGCTTGGGCAAGCAGTAAGCAGTTAAACAGAAAAGTATCTAAATGTGTCAAAATTTTGAGATACATGCATACATACATACATATATATATATATATATATATATATATATATATAGATAGATAGATAGATAGATAGATAGATAGATACATATATACATAACACATACATACATATATATATATACATATATATATGCATATATATAATGTAGTATATATACATAAATATATATATATATATATACATAAATATATATATATATATATGTATATATATGTATGTATATATATATATGTATATATATGCATATATATATATATATATATAGATAGATAGATAGATAGTTACATATATACATAACACACACATACATATATACATACAAAAAAGGTAAGCAACGTCAAGTAATCCTATGTTCATAACCCGTGGTAGTTTCATTAGAAGAGACTACCTGAAATATATTTTTTCCTTTTCTTTGTGAGAATTTCATAACCTCCTTAAAAATTACTGGCTAGTAAGTTATCAAGTTTATTTATGTCAAAAACAAAGCAAAAGGAATTCCATTTTCGCGTTTACTTCGCACACTAAAAGCGTGTTTTGTCTACTCTCATTGTGATGAGCATGAAGAAATTGCGGTGATTGATACAAGAGCGTCTGCAATTATTTAAGGACTGTATTAAAAGAAAAAGTCCCCATCACGAACCATAGCGAATAGCATGATAAGGAAAGTCAGATGTCGCTTTTTCCTTCAGGAGTACGCGAGGCCTTCAACCCAAAAAATACAAGGCTGCACGCATCAAGGTTCGGCTGCCGTGCCAGTTAACGAGCACAGGCAATCGTAAATAAACCAGAAATATTCCTTTAATTAATTTTAAAAAATGAACGATTGATGATTAGACTGATCTACCCTCTTGCATGTTCATTGATCGGTTAGGGACACCTTTTTTGGCGGTAAAATTGGATTCATGGTTGCCTAGATTTCTCTTATAGGAAATAAAATTTCATTTTAGATCCTAATGTAAAAAAGAACATTTTGCCTGCTTGATAGTGAATTCATATAAAGTTCAGTATAAAAGCACTTTTAACGTAGGATTACGTTCCTCCATAACGGTCCTCCGGAAAGTTAAATTTCAGACGCTCAAACCGTCCATCGTCGAAAATTATAATTTTGGCAGCGCGCCAAACCCAGTCTGTATCTCTTGGGCAAGCAGTAAACAGTTAAACAGAAATGTACTAAAATTAG
>OU015503.1:101857111-101952111 GCA_907164885.2 Dolomedes plantarius | reverse complement strand
CTGAGTGTGTTTATTTAATAGATCATACTCATCAGAAACAATCCATTGGTTTTTAGACAGTATTGACACCGCTGATGAAGAAATGCTGTCAAAAACCTTATTCGTACTTTTCTTTACATGTTGGATGTTCCTGGCTTCAAGTAGCTTTAGAGCTATTACTGGTTTTCTCTTTCATCTTATTCTTATATATATATATATATATATATATATATATATATATATATATATATATATATATATATATATATATATATATATATATATATATACACGGCGCAACTGGTTACAAACCCGTCCGACGGGTTTGTAACCAGTTGCGCCGTGTGCGTGGCTCCATTCAATTACATAGGTTACGACTCAACACGGACTGGTTTGTGATTCGAGTCGGTTATCAGTTTCTTTTGAGTTGCCCTGTGTGCAGACGGCCTAATTCTTAATCGATCAATGCTTAATTGATTCTTAATCGGTTGCTAATTCAATAATCGATTCTGTAAAAGCTTACGAAAATCAAACTGTCTTCCCTTTTATCTCTGTTCATTACAACCCATGATAATATTTATTGGACTCGGGCTCACCGCAGCCAATTTCGGATTTCCGAGATGAGTTGAGGATTATAACCCTTTAATCCACCCTTCAGGGACACTATACGGTGTATCTAAATACTGCAATTGAGAATAAATTGCTGTTAAGGACACCTCTCCGTAGAATGAGAGCAGATAAAAAAAGATTTATCCTCAATTATACAGCGCGGGTACCTCGAATTAACCCAGTGACGTAATATAGAGGGCCCGGCCCGTGCTGGAGCTTATGGTTTTGAATATCCAAAAACCATCGACATTTTTCAAAAATAATATTTGATGAAAAGGTAAATAATACAAAAACCACTCTACACAGCATTTTTCAAAGTTGAATCAAAGTTTAAGCCAATGACGTGGACGGGCTACCCAATTTTCGTTTAAAGTTTATGTCAATGACGTGCAAGTGCTACCCAATTTTCGTTTAAAGATTATGTCTATGACGTGCAGGTGCTAACCAATTTTCGTTTAAAGATTATGTCTATGACGTGCAAGTGCTACCCAATTTTCGTTTAAGTTTATGTCAATGACGTGCAATGACGTGCTAACCAATTTTCGTTTAAAGTTTTTGTCAATGATGTGCAAGTGCTACCCAATATTGGTTTAAAGTTTATGTCAATGACGTGCAAGTGCTATCCAATTTTCGTTTAAAGTTTATGTCAATGACGTGCAAGTGCTTCCCAATTTTCGTTTGAATCATTTAAGCTGTGTCAAATATCACAACACTCGCATGGTAGTTGTATATTTGCTATCCAAATTCTGAATTCTACACTGACATTGTTACTTACTCATATTATCATCTTATTTTCAATGTTTTCAAATTATAGTTTATTCTTACATGGTATTTATATATTTTAAGAGAATTTTGATAGTTTTATGACTTAAATAAGTTGTACAATAACAATAAGTGGTAAAATATAAATAAATGGTACAATAATAGTGGTATGACTGAAATAAGTGTGCACAAATAAATAGATACAAATGCAAAAAACAGGAAAGTTTATTTTCTAAAATTCTCTCGCTTGAAATTAGTTTCTTTATTTATTACGTCTAAAATAAGTGTAACCGTGCACGTAGAGTAAGTTTTAAACATCATGACCATTTAAGGATGTACAGTCGAACCTCGTTATAGCGAACCCGTATATAACGAAATCACGGATATAACGAACGAAAATTTTGGTCCGGCCATTTTCCTGTTGTACGTAATTTAATTAGTATTGTGTTAGTTTAGTGTAATCGATTTTAGTCGATTTAATTCATTAATGATCATTTGTAATAGATTTTATCATTTTTTAATACGTCATTATTGAATACACATTGCAACTTGTGAACACTTTTAACGGTTTTTTTTTAACGGTTCGGATATGGAGAACCACCGGACAAAACGAAAAAAACCTTTGATCCCTTGAAGTTCGTTATAGAAGAGTACGACTGTATAGAAGTTAAACAACCAAATGACAACTGAATAAAAGTTAAGCAACCAAATTTTTGGTTACCAAACCAACAAATTTTCCTTTACTGTTTCTTTTCGATCAAGCTAAGCTTACAATAACAAGTATTACATAAACATTATATATATATATATATATATATATATATATATATACACATACATACATATATATATACATACATATATATATATATATATATATATATATATATATATATATATATATATATATATATATATATATATACATACATACATACATACATACATATATATATCTTAATTGTATCTCATCGAAATATAATATAAAAGCTGGCTTTTAAGTTCAAGCATCCCTCAAGATTTCTGAATGCACATGCAGTCTGCAATTCTCGAATTGCTCAATAACTGTATATTAGTGTAAAGCTGAAAAAGAGAGAACATTGTAAGGAGGAAAACTAAGTAATTTTGAACGTTTTTCTTCGTTAATTGCAAAAATGTTTTTTTTTAATCTCTCATTGGTGAAAACGAATGAAATAGTTCATAAATCTAATATAGTTGTGAGTTTTACATACGGCCCGTTTGAAAAGGAGCAAAACACAATTAGCTTTTAAGCTCTTATTATGAAAAAAATATCGAATATATTGTTTTAAAGCAAGTAGGGACGTGTAAAGGTTAAATCACTGATCTTTGTAAAAGGTACACACAGCAAAAACTACCGTATATACTGAAACACAAAACATAATGTTTGAAGTTAAAGTTGTAATACAGAAAAATTACTCGTTGATGTAGTATCTTTCAACACAATAACTGAATACGTGAATATACCCATGAACTCTTCTTTTAAATTTTACTCTGCTTTAAACAGTATTGAATTGCATTAAGATATATGGTACTAATTTGGAACGGCGGAAGTCTCTTACCAATACATATTTCAAAGGCCTTATCTAGGTAATGCTTAGTTAATGCCTCACATGCAGTTGCTTTGTTTATGTCATTCGTATAAACTTCACATATTCTCTCTTCAGGAATTTTTTTTTTCATTTAGCAATAGTAAATTTTAAACAAAAACTTTTCAAAAGAGCTTTTTGAGAAATGAAATCAGTTGTGGATCATTTGACGGGAATAAGAAGTTAAGAAAATGAATATGAATTCAAAATAATTACAGAAAATAAACAAAGCAAACATAAAGGAAAAATCAAAATAAAGCACAGGTAGCCCTCCTACAGCACGGCATATTACAACACGGTTTCGCTCTAACACGATAGGATAAATTTCGGGAACCCTAGTGTAACACTGAAATCTGTAACACGGCTTCGCTCTAACACGATAAAAAATTTGGGAAAACCTTTATACAACACTGAACTTCTATAGCACTATATAACATGATTTTTGTTTAACACATTTAAAAACTAAATTACCTTAAAATAATGGAAGGAATAATGATCTATAGTGGCTTTACATGAAAATGTATACACAAATTATAATTTATTCATTTATAACTCTATAAAATTACAAGAAGGCCTAAGCTTAGCTGAAAATCTTGAATCATTTTTCCTGAATGCGGACCCTTCCGCTGAAAAGAGCCGAAAATTGAAAAGGGAGCTGCAAAATTGTCTATCTCCATACCGTGAATCTACAATGACCTTGTAAGACCCAGAAAATAAACCCAAAATTACAGATTTTTTAAAAAGCATAGAAGGTGTAAAAAATCTAAATGAAGAAAAAGGTTCTAAAAGTGAAGATGATATCGTTCAATCGAAAAAAGACGTTCTCATTTGATTGTATTGAGCAGTGATGTGGAAGAAATTTATTAAATTAAGGTCGCATTAAATGAAAATGATATTTTTCTGTTTCTTTTCATTTTGTGTTATATATACATTTATATTTTTAATAAAAATTAAGTTGCTGATATGGAACTTAAAAAAAAAAATTGTTTTTAATAAGTTTTCAGAACGTAACCCCCCTTTTTTGAACTGTCTCTGGGTCTCATATAACACGGGTTCACACGGCATTTTCTAGGAACCTATCTACCGTGTTATAGGAGGGTTACCTGCACAGTAAAAGTAAAATAAATAAAAAAAAAGTTTTAAAAAGAAAGAAAAAAGAAAACGAGAAGATTAAAAGAAAATCTTGAATGCAACTAAGTATTTAAACCTCACTAATGTTTGCAAAAGCATGATAGCTAGTGGTCGAACACTATTAAGAACAAAGGGATTGGAGGTTCAAGTGTATAGTAATCATTAGAGGGCAATCTGATAGGCAGAAAGTTTCTTATGGAGGATTTTTAAGGGTAAAGGCACCTTACTTAGATCCCTCGAACAAAAGCTAGACAAACTTAGTTAACCAAGACCCGATAAAAAAGCAATTTTATCACACAAGAAGTATTTTAATGCGCCTGGAGTCCCACGACCACACAGGAAGTTGAAATGATGAATTCTGACAACCTAACTTGTCTGTTCAGCTTAAAGAATTATCCGCACTCGTTATTGGTAAGCCAGACTGTTTGCCAATTTTGTACTCTTAGTTTTGTTTGTCAAGTAAAGCGGAATTTTGCTTGCTTCATTTGCTCTTAGCATTTTTCCAGCGACTTTTATTGTGCATTCTGGCCATTAAATCTGCTGTAATGGAAAAATATTTTTTTTAAGGGGGTCCAGGGCACAAAATTGTTCGAATTTTCGAAAATTTTTTTATTGCATTTAAAATTTCTGTGTTCTTTTGCGCTTAAAATGACTTTTAAATCATGTTTCTATCTTAATTAGAACAAGAGAAATTATTATTTTTTTTTAAACATTCTGATAGTAGCCAATAGTTATTTAAACCTGTAAGTGCGTTTTTCTGCATGATGGGTTTTTTCCCCATTTCTCGTCTTTAAATTGTTATAAGTCAAGAACCGTTAAAGATAAATGATTGAAACTTGTAACATGTCTTTTTCAACTATTTTACTTTAATTTGATTCAGCAAATTTGAAAAAAATATTTACTTTGGAAAATATGATTTTTAAAAAATAAGTTACATAATTTTTTTCGTAATTTTTAATCTAAAAATTTTTAATTTTTTTAAAAATTAATATTTTAAAAAATGGTGAATCAAAATTAAAATTTATATATTTCTGTTTACTTAAATGAAAAAATTTTGAAATTCGACAAATAATATTTCGAGTTATAACGATTTTAAATTACTCCACTTTTATTAAAACTTTTAAATTTTAAAATTTTTTAAAAACTTTTTGAGAAGTTTTATGGTGTGATTTTTTTTTACAAATTATATGGTTAACCATCAGAAAAAAATTCAAAATTTTAACTCAATAAATAATTTTTTTTTCAAAATGTGCCCTGGACCCCCTTAAATCATGCAAGACGCTACTATGAGCACAGAATCTAAATTTTATAGATTAAGAACATCTTACGAGGAAGTATTTAATAACAACTGAGTGAACTTTTAGAAAACCAAATTTTATGGATACGAAACCAACATATTTTCGTTTACAGTTAGTTTCCTTCTAATCAAGCAAAACTTTCAATAAAAAGTACTTCATACACACACACATCTATATATATATAACAGTTCCGTAACTGACTGACTGACTGACTAACAGATAACGCACAGCCCAAACCGCTGGACCTAAAGGGCTGAAATTTTGCATGGCGATTCTTCTTATGGTGTAGGGGTGCACTAAGAAAGATTTTTGAAAAAATTTTCTTAGATTTTTTAAAATTCAATTTTTAAGCTGTTTTTGTAACATTTTTAAAGTTTGCATTTAAAATAATAATCTGAGGGTTATGAAATTTATATCACGAGAAAGATCATAAAAATTCCTTTAAAATGAAATCTTTTTCGAATCTTGACCTCCATTTTCTGATTTTTTGGTGAATTTTTAAAGATTCATTTTTAGAATTCAATTTATCAAATGTTGATCGCGTGATTTCTTTTCATTTTGTGATACTTTAAATAAATTTTGCGTCACGTGCATAACAACGAAATAAATTGACAAAAAAAAAATATTAAAATACAGTAAAAGATAAAATTCAACCACTAGACTAATTGAGATGAAAGTTTTTAAAGAATTTAATTCAAATTCGTATGTTTTATGGATATTAAACATACAAATTAATTGCACACATTGACCGTTGTATTTAATTTGAATATTTTCTTCTACATTATTTTGTCTATAAAAATATCCGTTACGATTTTTTTATAAATACATATATATATATATATATATATATATATATATATATATATATATATATATATATATATATATATATATATATATATATATATTACATTAATTGCATACATTGACCGTTGTATTTAATTTGAATGTACTCCGTGGCGAAGTACGGGTATTCAGCTAGTATATATATAAGTGTGTGTATTACATTTCTGCATATTGTTATAATTGTTTATATTTTGTGTTGTTATATTTGTAAAAATTTCTCGTCCAGTTGGTAAGTTCATAGAAAAGAGAAGAGAAAGTAGAAAAGAAGATATATATATATATATATATATATATATATATATACAATTCACAAGTCAAAAGAAGCTCCATTAAATCCTCCATTGACAGGTGCAGATGCCTCTATTAATTTATATTTCCCGCTTGGGGCGTCTGGGCAATTAGTTTGCTTACGAATCAAACTTCGTTACGTAATGCGCTTAATTACTGAACTTACATCCTTCCGAAACATTAAAGCTATTAAACTGTTGCACACACACACACACACTCACCCGACGAGCTGCCTAAGTTTCAATTCGTATTCAAAGAACGGGCTTCCGCGAAAAAATCACAAAGATAACTTTCGAGAGAGTCAATTACCCGACGGCAAACTCCGGATAATTCATTAAGCCGCGATGAGATTTCTGACACGACTATGGTCACCTCACGGTTCAAGGAAATGCGATATCTCCCCGTGCGTCGGGCGTTCTCTCTCTTTTTTTTTTTTTTTTTTCATTTTTTTTTTTGCATTATTATTATTATTATTCCGTTTCCGAGCGGCAAATAAAAATCGAAGAATTTATTAATTAATTATTCATGCTGTAATTTGAATACTTTCATAACCGTAACTGTTCCACCTCATGAGGGTGAGTTGTACGCGAAACGGGGTGTCGGAATTTCGGAAGGAAAAAGTAAACACATTTTCGCGGTGAGATGGAAACAAACGCTGGCCAGAACTCGCCTTCGAATTTCGAACGCGAACGTACAAACGGCAAGGAGATGGACCCTACACTGCATAGTGATTAATAATAAGGGGTACGTAAATTTCGCATAAAAAATATCGAAATTTAACAAAAAAAATTTACAGTACGTAAAATTTCGCTCTTATTCGCAAAAAAAATATATATATATAAATTGAAAATTTTCGCATTTATTTTTTAAAAATCACAATTTTACTTACTTGTTTAGGTAAACATCAAAATTCTTAGTTAAAATCTAACATTATAGTAGTCTCCCCATTCTCTTCCTTAAGTCTTTAGCAATTACGCAAATTTCGAGAGTGAGGTCTCTCAGTTAAGTAAATATATTATTACTATTGTTACCTAATTTCGCTTAAAATGCCGTTTATCACAGAGTTTTAGCCGAAAAATTGTAAAAAAATAATTATCACATTTATTCGCTCATATCGGCAAATTTTGCATCAATTCGCATCTATTTCGTAAATACGAAAATACGTATCCCTATTAATAACGTATTTGCGCGGCGATTTCAAGACGATTTCTCAGTAGGAGCAAGAATTACTACTACCTATTGTTAGGTCAGGAATTAATTCACTTTGACGGTAAACCATGAAATTTGACAGGAATTGATCTAAGTAAATGAGTACAACTTAGAAATTTGTGAACCCGTGAAAATTCGTTATAGGGAGTCAGTGACAAACACGAAAAAAAAAATATACTTTAAACACATTTTAAATTCAAAAGTTTAAGCATGGACGAATTTTGATGCATCAAACCAATGTTTGCACAGTTTTTTCCCTTTTGTGCATCGGAAATATTCCAGCATAATATGTCTTCTGAATTTATAAAAATTATGTTTTTTAAAATTTATGATAGCTTTAAAAAAAAACGCAGGCTAACTTTTACTCAAGGAAAAATATTTTCGTGATTTTTACTCTGTAGCAGCATGTACTGTGGACTCCTGACTCAGTGGTTTTGTTGGTTTCTGAAATATTTTTTATCTGAATAAAATTGTCAACATTGTTTTTCCTAATGAAAACGATTTTTATTCCATTTGTAAAAGTGATACGGTGAGAGATGGAATAAAATGCGTTCCTGTGTAATAGTCATGTTTTGTGCAGTGATTTGAGTATTTTTATCGTGTAAACTTTGACGAAGTTTTATTTAATACCTTGATAGTATTGTTGTAAACCTAATGAGTTACATTAACTGGTGACCCGAACGGGATTTGAACTCTCAGCCTTCTGATATGGACTGTAAATTACTCTACGGCTAAACCTCAGAAGACGGTTTAAGGAAAACAAAACAAAGAAACACCGTTTATATTGTTAGAGAACTACCTTGGCTATGAATCCTTATTTTTCTAAAGAGGATCAGTCGTGAAAAATTCCATTCCGAGATAAATTGACTTAAAATATTATTGCACAGGATGCGAATATGCTGAACATATCAGTACGTTATTCGCATTGATGTGCATCACTGCGAATGTACATCATAGAACATCAAAAAGGTCGTATCTGACAAAGTAATCACCGTAGAAATATGCAGTTTGCGTCACTTTATTATAAAAGCTTCATGGTTTATATAAAACAAAGGAAAATTAAGTTTTGTCTTTGCTGGGAATTGTGAATCACGAACTTCTCAAATACACCGAAATTGTGTTTTGTTAACAAAAATTTGTGTCCTTACCAAAGCGCGTAGCTAACATAATTGGCATTAAAGAAACTTTTAATTACTTGATTTAATCTGTTAGTATAGCAAAACATTTTGTTAGCTTTGCTAATAATCACTCAGTAAGATTGATGGATCATTTCATAAAAACTCCCGTAATACTAGTAATTAAAAGAAATTTGATAAAAGATTTTGCCCTGTAACATTTCACTTTATTATAAAAACTCCATGGTTTTATTTAAAGCCGAGCGTCACTTTATTATAAAAGCTCCATGGTTTATTTGATGCCAAGCGTCACTTAATTATAAAAGCTCCATGGTTTTATTTAAAGCCGAGCGTCACTTTATTATAAAAGCTCCATGGTTTATTTAATGCCAAGCGTCACTTAATTATAAAAGCTCCATGGTTTTATTTAAAGCCAAGCATCACTTTATTATAAAAGCTCCATGGTTTTATTTAAAGCCAAGCATCACTTTATTATAAAAGCTCCATGATTTATTTAAAGCCAAAAAATTAAGTTATGTCTATTCTGAGAATTTGGCATCACGAACGTCTCAAATAAATAGAAACTTTTTTGTTACCAAAATTTTGTGTCCTTAACAAAGCGCGTGTTTAACACAATAGGCATTAACAAAACTCTTAATTACTTGATTTCTCTTTGTCTAACAAAACATTTTGTTAGCTTTACTAATAATCACCCACTAAGATTGATAGATTATTTCATAAAAAAACTTTCATAAACGCAAAAAATGAAATAAATTTGATAAAAGGTTTTGCCCAGTAACATTTCATTGGCGCTATTTACAAGGTAAAATGTAATTGCACATAATATCTCCAAAGAAAAACATTCTTTGTATTGTATCTCTAATCACAGAATTCACATTTCTGACATCGTGATATGAGATGGTAAAATTATTCATAGGGAAAAAAATATTTATTAGCGGAAACATTTATTACATAATGTGCAATGCATTCGTAAATAAACACCGTGATTAAAACGGAGAAATAACAAGCATTTGATAACATCAGCTCACCGGGTCTAAACATCAGCATCAGGCGCCTAGAGCAAAGGTGTTTGTTGTATAACAGAAAAGGAATCTTTACAGACTTCTTAATGAGGAACTGATTTGTGTTCAACCTTTATTGAAGTGTTTATTTGAATACCCCAAAGAAATGTTAAAATACCTCGTTAGTGAAACTGCTTAAGGAGGGATGATTAATTTATATACAGTTCAAAGGAAGAGGGTTTTTTTGAAAGTGTGTTTTTCGCAATATTCATAACCCTTTATGTCGAATTTTATATTAAACAGATTTTTTTTTCACAATAATTAAGACAGCTAAATAATAATTTTTTTGAAGGACCATTAATAAAAACCGGTTACAATGGCTAAATTTTTTATATATATTTAATCATCTTTCCCATTCATTTTCAACGCTTTATATGGATTTCAAATGATAACCGTTATCACTATGGTAAATAAATAACGATTATTACCGGGAAAATATTTGTATTTTACATATTAATTACGAATACCGTTTCTAGACGAAAAGTAATGTTTTTTCAGTGATTCTTACTCAGAAATATACATTATACAAAGTGCTCGATGATTTCACAATAACGTTGATTGAGACAAAATGGTAAAAAAAAAATTAGATATAAATTTTGAAACAACATGTTGCTGTTCCTTTTGCCCATAAGGGTCAGAGATCAACTTAGCGCGGGAAATTATATAATATAAAATTAATAATATATTAATATTTTATGCATATATATATATATATATATATATATATACACACACACACAGTCGAACCCCTTTATAGCGAACCCGGTATATAACGAACTCACGGATATAACGAACGTAAATTTTGGTCCCGCGGTTTTTTCTATTGTACGTAATTTAATTGGCATTGTGTCAGTTTAATGTAATCAATTTTAGTCAGTTTAATTCATTAATGATAATTTTAATAGATTTTATCATTTTTTTAAATACACCATTATTGAATACACATTGCAACTAATGAGTTATATATTTTGTGAACTCACTAATTTTCTTAACGGTTCGGATATAGCGAACCACCGAATAAAGCGAACAAAACCTTTGGTCCCTTGAAGTTCGTTATAACAGGGTTAGACTATATACAGTCGAACCTCCATATATCGAACTTCCCTATATCGAAATTTTCTATATATAGAACTCTTAGCAAATCTCCATGTTCATTACATAGAAAAATTGTTTCTATATATCGAAAAAATCTCTATATATCGAAATTTTTTTCGAGACAAATTGGGAGATATTCCACTTTAGAATAAAATCTCCCAATTTTTGGCATTTGAAACAATACGTCGTGGACTTCAATTCGCAGAAAATGTCCCTGATAAAGTTTTTAGTGGACTGAATAAATACGAACATTTCTTTGAACTTTCCGCAAAACTGGCTCTTCAGCAAGATATTCGTAGTTTTTTTAAAAAGAATGTAACTGTGATCATTGTAACCACTGTCTGGATTATTGTTTTTTTTAAAGATATGTAGTAATCAATAAATCTTTTATATTAATTCATTTTTTAGTTATTAACTTTCATTTAATAGGATTCGCATATAAATTAGAAATGGAGTTTCATATACAAAAATTAGCTTTAATTTTTTTTTAGAAGAATTATGATAAGACTAAGCTCAATTCTATATATCGAAATTTCTATATATCGAATTTTTTTCGTGCAATTTGCTACTTCGATATATGGAGATTCGACTGTATATATATATATATATATATATATATATATATATATATATATATATATATATATATATATATATATATATATGTATGTATATATATATATATATATATATATATATATATATGTATATATATATATATATATATATATATATATATATATATATATATATATATATATATATATATATATATATATATATATTATGTTATAAATAATGTAATATTACAATAATACAATTTAAAATCAGAATTTTTGGCAGAAGTAAGAATATAATATATGGCATAAACGCAACACACATTTTAATGATATAGACAGGTCTCGGAAAATTATTTTTCAAGGCATTTTAGATAATTTAAAAATGATCTTACCATTATATAGTTATTTTTTAAATGCACCGATGATAGCAGTATTAAGTTCCTATTCTGAGTAAATGTTATTAGAATTGGCGCCTCAGTATCTTTTGATTCGGTAGCCGTGGTTTCAAGTATCCACGGTTTAATGACCAGAAAAAGCAATTTGAAAATTAAAGAAATATACAGTACCCAAGTTTCAAAAACAAGCGCCGACCAATAGAAAAGCTTTTTATTGTTCTAACATCCAGTGAAACAGTAAATGATTCATGGCTTGTATATTTCCTTTGCTGTATCGACTCTCGTGGATTGGAGTATATAAAACATTTACATCCAGATGGGAAAGTAATTAGTTAATAAGCAATGAAATGCGCAGTACTTTTTACCGTTGCTTTATTCAATATTGGTGATTTCTTCCGAGCATATAATTAATAAATTAAACTTTACCGAATTTATCTATGTTACATGAATCCCACATTATACATAGCATTCATTATTATCCGCGGTCTTTCAATGTACTTCTTGCGAGTACTTTTTAGATATAAACTAGAAAAGATATAAATCATATTACCCAAGCGAGCCAAATTACTTTCTTTGCGGATCTCCGCTAGAATTTTGGAAACTTGTTTCAGAATCAAAACACCGAAAATTGAAACTAGCACCGTATAACATTCGTTATTGGTGCAACATATAGTTGCGAATTTTTCTATTCTACATTTGGGTTGATACAAAATTAACAACGTTTACTGTTGACAAATCAGCATTTAACTGAATGGCTTCGAACCGCAACAGCTCAAATATGTCAGATTTAAATAATTTGGCTTAGCAATGAAAAGAAAAGTAAATACTAAAGTTATCAAAACTATCTAAAAATTAGTTATTCTAGAAATTGGAAAACGATAAAGTTAAAAAAAAAGCATTTGAAAAAACAACGCTTAAAATTTCTTGCATATCGAATATACACATACTAGCTGAAAATCCGTACTTCGCTACGGAGTACATTCAAATTAAATACAACGGTCAATGTATGCAATTAATGCCAAAAAAATAAATATGCATATATATATTTATAATAAATACAACGATCAATGTATGCAATTGATGTAAAAAGAACGAAAAAATATATTTATAAAAAAATCGTAAAGGATATTTTTAAAGACAAAAATAATGTAGAAGAAAATATTGAAATTAAATCTAATAGAACATACTAAAGAATATAGTACAGTTTGGGGAACATTTCTTTTACTGAATTTTAATATTTTTTTTTGTATAATGTCCAGTTGTCTGCCGCATTAGAAAGAAAAAAAATATTTTTTTTGTCAATTTATTTCGTTGTTATGCACGTGACGCAAAATTAATTTAAAATATCACAAAAAAAAGAAAACACGTGATCAGCATTTAATAAATTAAATTCTAAAAATTAATCTTTAAAAATTCACCAAAAATCAGAAAATAGAGGCAAAGATTCGAAAACGATTCCATTTTAAAGGAATTTTTATGATCTTTCTCGTGATATAAATTTTATATCCCTCGGATTATTATTTTAAATGCAAACTTTAAAGAATGTTACAAAAACAGCTTAAAAATTCAATTTAAAAAAATCTAAGAAGAATTTTTCAAAAATATTTCTTAGGGCACCCCTACGCTATAAGAAAAATCGGCATGCAAAATTTCAGCCATTTAGGTCCAGCGGTTTGATCTGTGCGTTATCTGTCAGTTAATCAGTCAGTCCATCAGTCAGTCAATCAGTCAATTATCAGTCAGTCAGTCAGTTACGGAACTGTTTTATATATAGAGATAACATATTTCTGATTTCGGCTCTTCTAAGCGTGTAGACATCCCCAAATGCCTTTTAAATGTTTATTTCGGCCATTCCTGTATTACACTTTTAGGCATACATTGCAAAAGGATTGTACGATAACATATGGAGCATTTCTCTCAAGGTTATCGTAAAAAAATGTTGACACTGATTCCTCAAAACGTCAAATGAAACGATAAGAAATACAAAAATTATCAAACACGGAGAAGCAAGTTTGATTTCAGTCTTCCGTGAACCAAGTTTAGGGAAAAGTTAAAACCAAATCTGATTAAATTACGGAAAGAAAAAAAAAATCAATATTTCCCACTAAACACTGGATAATTTAAAGTTCTTAGCACGACTTATTTTTTTCCATCTTTCTTTCAACTTCATTATACTTTATACCGAAAAATTACTGCGAGAGTATTTAAAATGCGCTGAAAATTTTGCCCAGAGTTCCTGATAAAAACACCCATTCATAAAAACAAAACGAAATATTTCCACCAGTAATTGTGTTCACTTTCCTGTTTTCATCGCCGTCATATTTTATTCCCAAATCGCCAGATCATTTGAATAATTTCTGGTTCCCCCGAGTCCAAAAGATCTGACACTATCTTAATCTCCAAGCATATTTCAGTTCATAAAAAGCGTTATTCCTGGAGCAATGGAAGATATAAAGGATGAAATCAGTGAGATTTTTTTTTTAAACTCCCAGATATATTTCTTTCGAGGAAAAAAGGTGAGAATAAAACGTTAGAAAAAAAGATTGGAAACTGCTACAGAAATAGTTTTAAACCATCTCCCGTTATCAATACATTTTATTATGTTCAGACTGTTAAATTTATTAATAATGTACGCGTAAAGATACAGCAATATTTTTCTGTTAAAGGCTGTTTATGCGTACTAAACAATCGACGTTAACCCACATAATTCAAATAGCAGTGTGCTGTTATAACCCAAACGTTGAAAATTCCAACTTTTTTAAACATACCCAGCAGAAATAAACTGATTATCACAAAATTGTACACTTTAAAGAGCTCTTTATGCTTGTAAAGTCTAATTTTTGTTAAAAATATTAAATTTCCTTCGAAATAAATCCCATCTACAGACGATATTGTAAAAACTTTAAAATATCGTCTGCAGATGTGATTTATTTTGCGGCAAGTTTATTATTTTCTATGTTTGTGATTGTGTATCTGTGGGTTGTTATATGGAGTTAATTTGTTTTAGTAGAAACCATTTAAAACATAAAATCGTCTCGAGTGTTTATAAAAGGGAAAACTACGAAAACTTCTTTATCAAATAAAATTGCATACAATCCATGTACTTTTAAGCATCTGTTTCGAAGGTTTAGACGACGAGTTTCGCATAAAACCTCTCAGCAAGATGCAACGCAAAAAGAAGTATACCAAATTTCACCTCCTCTGTTATTCCTTTTGTGTACATTATATTGGGTTAAAACAAAAACTAATCAGCATAAGTTTCACAGCATTACTTTTAAAATCAAACGAACTATATGTTACGTGTTAACAAAATACTGTGATACAAACAAAAGAAATCTTAGCAATTTTTATAATATTTGTAATATAATTTGAAAGGTGCATATATAAGATACATTAATTGTAAAAAGGCATATGATTAAGCAATTTTTTCTTGGTTCAACAATGAATTTTTTTTTCATTTTTAAGGAGTTTGAGAGAATACAAAAACTGGAAAATTATTGTAAACACTGAACCCGAAAGCTCATATTCGTAAATTTACATGTATTTCAACGTCTATTTAAAACTTTACAGAATAAAAAAGACAAGCTTTCTCCAAATTCTGAAATAAAAATCAATTTTCTTCTACGAAATGCAACCCAAGTTATGTTCATCATTCCCGCTGTTATATTTTATGACATGTTTAATAAAACATTCAGTTTAAAGATACTGCATGTGCGTGTTTATGATACTGTCAGCGGAAATACTTAAATTAAGCTCTGTTTGCTATGTCTTTGGTTTCTGACCTCACCGTCACTTCTAATATAAAGTTTCATTACAAAGCACAGTCGATGATATTCTGTATCGCAAATTTAAAAGGTTTGGGGTTTTTACCTAAATATAAATGAACTATTGATTATCCTGCAAATTCATACCGAAATAGTAAATTGTTAACAAACAACAAACTCTGTCGAAAGAATTTCATTGCTTAACACACTTTGCACTCGTGTTTGTATACCGTAATTTCGGTCAAAAATAAGACATAAATGTTAATGCATTTTTTATATGCACAACGTTAAGATAACTTTAATGTAAAATAAACTAACCAGTTCACAATCACTATGGAACGTAAGGGACTATAATAACGAATGAAAAATGTTTCGAACGTTCGGTGCAACCTGAGAACGGACATCTAAGGATCTTAACAGAAATATTATGCAAAATATTAAATAAAGGGTTTTTCCAGATGGACAGTATTGTATTAATGACTTAATTTTGATGGATTATTTACGAGTATATTTCGGATTTCTTGTCTTCCCCCCTCAAATAATAAAATTTTCTGTTTTTGGAATTTTCGAACACAAATTTTAAGTGCTGGCATAAATGAGTATAGTTGAACCATAATTCGTGTGTCAAGAAAATTCTTTTGGAGGTTAAAAACCGATATCCTCAGTCAACTTCATTTAGTTCGATTGCTCAGAACTTAGAAAACACAAATATCAGAAAAGAATTTTAAATATCAAGGGGCGGTTATAAATTTCGTCACAGTAATTATATGGTGTACGGCAGTTTGAAAATAATGAGATGGTCAGTATTGTATTAATGACTTAATTTTGATTGATTATTTACGAGTATATTTCGAATTTCTTGTTTTTCCCCTCAAATAATAAAATTTTCTGTTTTTCGAATTTTCGAACACAAATTTTAAGTTTAGGCATAAATGAGAATAGTTGAACCGTAATTCGTGTGTCAAGAAAATTCTTTCAGATGTTAAAAACTGATATCCTTAGTCAACTTCATTTAGTTCGATTGCTCAGAACTTAGAAAACACAAATATCAGAAAAGAATTTTAAATATCAAGGGGCGGTTATAAATTTCGTCACAGTAATTATATGGTGTACGGCAGTTTGAAAATAATGAGATGGTCAGTATTGTATTAATGACTTAATTTTGATTGATTATTTACGAGTATATTTCGAATTTCTTGTTTTTCCCCTCAAATAATAAAATTTTCTGTTTTTCGAATTTTCGAACACAAATTTTAAGTTTAGGCATAAATGAGAATAGTTGAACCGTAATTCGTGTGTCAAGAAAATTCTTTCAGATGTTAAAAACTGATATCCTTAGTCAACTTCATTTAGTTCGATTGCTCAGAACTTAGAAAACACAAATATCAGAAAAGAATTTTAAATATCAAAGGGCGGTTATAAATTTCGTCACAGTAATTATATGGTGTACGGCAGTTTGAAAATAATAAAAGAATTAAGGAAAAACATGACTATCCTTCCTCATCAGAGAATCAAAAGGTAGCAATTCAGTATCACTTTAATTTTTTTTGTATGACCATCATAATTAACGTTTGGAAAGAAATACGTTTATTAAAAACATCACGGAAATCCCATGATTCCTGAAGGAAAAATATGTACGGAAAAGTAAACATTTAAATGGGAATCGCGTATTTAAGTGCTTAACAAGTACACCGAAAGCGCATTTCAAATATATAATCTCGCTAAACGAAGATTCTGTTTTATACAAGTTACTTGGATTTCTTGGTAAAGCCATATCATCAAGTCTCTGTAATTTCCGGGAAAATATGCTGTAGTTTTAAACCGTTTCTAACAATGGGTTTTTGACTGCACGTGTCCTTACAACCATAGAGTCGGGAAGCAGCAAAAACGATAATTCGAAATGACTATTGTTGTGCTAATAAAAAAAAATAAAAATATCGCACAATCTTTTACATCGATAAACAAAGAATATTCGCGGTTGTGCGAGTTCCAAACGATATCCTTTAAATGACAGAATAACGCATTCTGGGTTAATAAAAGATCCCTAATCTGACGCTACTTATAACCAATTTAAAATATTTCGGCTGTTTAATATTTCCGCACGGTTGATTAGAAACTTAATCTTATTTTTTCTAATCATTATGTTAAACTCTGAAATTTTAAGCCTAAGCATTCTGAAAGTAAATTGAATACAGTTCAAAATTTAATTAGAAAACTTAAGCGGCATCTATCAAATGAAACATACTGAAAAAAAAAACTGAAATATTTCTTGTTCATATCTCAGTTAAAGGACTTTTGATTAACGTTTGTTAATTATTTAGGTAACCTTGTCAAATGGGCTTCTAATACATAAACTGCATGATTAAAATTTATTTAAAGACTAAATATTTTGTGATTAATAAAATTCAAAGGCTTATGACTGATTATCTTGATTTGAATTGAATATTGTTTGGATGACAACAATCATGAACAGTCCATTTACAACAGAATTTACCATTCAATAGTTGACAACCGTTCAAGGTTTGACAGATTAACGGAAATATATAAGAAATTACAGTTTTTTTTAAATGTTGGAAACACTTTAAGAAACTCAAAGCAATTTTCTAACTTTCAATATGTATACATTAAACTATCCCTGATTCGTCAGATTCAAATAGACTATTACTTTTCACACCTGTATTTAATATAAATGTCAAATTGTAAAATTTAAAAACAATAAAATTTGCGTATGATGTCAGTTTATGATTATCGCTTTTCAACTCTGTAAACACTGCATATCTAAATATTACTATTTTTAACCTTTTTTTATCACTTGTTAATCATTCATATAGAACTAGTAAAAAAAGTAAAATAAAAGGTAACCAATACTTGAAAAGATTAAAAGTATCAGATACTATGAAAGTACAATCTAGAGTGTACACAATTGTAAGCGGTTTAAACAAGATGCTTTTATCTGTATTAGAAACATAATTACAGGAAAAACTGAGCGATTTAAAAAACAAAAATTACCTCTCATTAACTGCAATTTAAAGAGTGGTTGCTTTTTAATAGGAGTTACTTAAATGCACTATTATCGAGTTCAATATACAGAGAGATAGTCTTCAATTGCAGGGAATTCACTAGTTTGTTAAATTTCTATGTTTACGAAGAACTCTAAGAAACTAATGAGAAAACCATCCTATGAATTATTTTGGTAACTGACATTTTCCTTCTAGTTCAGTGTTGGAGAAGAAATATAATGAAATAGCATCGAAACTCAACTTTTCAAGTTTTTGCAGTTAAAACCTCGACATAAACAAAAGGAATAGATCCTCTGTAAAAGTTTAGGGTGTTCGATAAAGCTTAACAACACTTTTATTATTACGAACTATTTCCAAAATGTACGTCTTCAATGATTTTTTAAAACCCTGAAAACCTAAATTCTTATGCATATAACTTGTGCCAGTTTCCCAGAATACACTGGAACTGGAAAATAAAGTAATAAATTAGTTTTCTGCAGTTATATGATTGCTTTTTCATACTTCAAATTAATAAATAATGGCATATATATATATATATATATATATTATCTCACGTATATCTTTGCAACATATTATCCCACGTGTACCAAAGTTAAAGATATACGTGAAATAATGCTTTAGGTTATATATATATATATAACAAAATATTATTTCCCGCACACCTTTGCAATATACACTAAAACCTCGTTATGCGGATAATCCAGGTAATATTGGTAATAAGCAAAACAAAATTATTAACTAAGCAGACTTATGATTTATTACGATAAAAAACTGTTTTGTAGCAAAATTACATAGTATTGCTTACAAGACATTTAAAGAAATATTAAAATAACTTCTCCCATCATTTCTTAACAAAGAATTGGTAAGTCTCGTAAAACGTTCTTAAACTCAACAAAAATCATTTCGTTACCATAATTTATTATACAATCTATGCAGGAACTGTTACATCGAATCAAAGTTAGTATACATAGAACTAAAAAGCGAATTAGTTACATAGAACTAAAAAGTGAATTAGTTACATAGAACTAAAAAGCGAATATTTGGCGTACTTCTAGTTACGTTCTTCCTATCATAGTTAAAAATTATTATCTAATGTGAACATTAAATAAAAATGTCTACAAATCTGATACGTATAAACAAGGTTTTACTGTATTGTATATTTGACAGCTTATCCGCGAAATTGTTAAAAAAAAATATTAGCCTATTCACACTACAGAAATAGCCAAGTAAAGCTACCGTATATTGCCAAACGATTTTCGACTCTATAATTGGATTACATATAAGCGAAAAATCATTTTCCGCAAGTGGACTCCGTCAACATTATATGCCTTAAAGTTACGCACTTTAGCATAAAAGTCTCACGATTGGTGAGATTTACCGTGACCTATTGGCTAACAGTTTCCGAATCGCACTCATTTGAATTTGGGCGATTGCTTAAAAAGAGCAAGGTGATTTTTTTTTTTTTTTCAAAAGTCGCGGGATATTTCTGGAGCATACCTAAACAGCTATTCAGATGCAGTTTGAACGAACCGCATTTAAGGGCATGCTGTGATTATTTACGGGCGTACGCATGCATAATTAGGCATTAATGGAGAGAGGACATTACAAATTCAGCCATCCGAAGGTAATTCAAAACATTACATTAAACGGAAAGGGGTAACGTTCGGGCAGATTCCAATTATTGTATCCGTTTGTGTTAACACAAATAAGCATATTGTGTGGGTTTGGTGACATATAAGTTTTAATTAAATTTTACGGATTGAAGGTTTTTTTTTTTTAGTATTATCTTTTCCTACATCAATAACGTATTTGTTATAAGAATGCTTTGATCTTTTCTTCCAGAATTATACAAAGGAAGCTATTCCTAGTCGGTTATTTTCAGATTTACGATGCTTTATTGGTAGACCTTTCGTTAATAAAATATATATATATTTATTTATAAACACTATTATATAATTGAGTTATATTTAATAAATATATAAAAACTTATAACTTTATAATGCTTTTCCCTTAAATGTATTTTGCTTTATGACTTGCATATTAATAAATCATACCTTGCCTTCTGGAAGTTTATCTGGGAGAAATCATTTTGAATTTCGATAAAAACCTCGTATTTTCTATGTTACTTTGTTAGTCACATACATGATAAACAAATAGACAAAATAACAGCTTTCAGTAAAGCAGATTTTTAAAATATAAACGTTAAAGCAACACTTAAAAGTCTCGCTTATCATTTCTTTATGCTGTGACGATTGGAAACGAAAATACTTCGCAAAAGAACACATTGAAAAGAGAGAAACTTAACGAAAACGTCATTTTTTGGCTACTAACATGACATTAACTTTGAATAAAATTTAACAAATGGGGAAAATTATTTCTCTTGGCATATTAATTGGATAGACCCTGGAAATTTTCTGCTCTATAAATACAACTAAAAAAAGTCCTCCAGTTTTACAAAATCATACACATCCACAATCATCCTAACGTTAAAAATGTATTCAATGCATGTCGTTAAGTAATCCCCTATACATTAAATTTAGAAGCATCGCGTTACATTTAGAATTTATAAAATATTAAAGGTACAAGAACTCGATTTTTTTAATATGCAGCTATACATTTAAGCAGAAAAATTGAAAAAATAATTTTAAAAAGAAACGCAAGAATAAAACACCCAAATTTTCTTTACTTGGTGGCTATCTCCCCGTTGGATGTAACCGCAAAGAAAAGAGGCAAACTTTAAACAGAGCGTTATCGAACAAACAACCTAATGCACTATATTCATTAGATTTGATACATAATCTCTCCAAATCACTGCTATCATACACTCTACAATGCACAGCTAAACAGGGAAGATTGGTTTATAAACATTTCTAAGAAACGAATAAGCGCGTTTTACTGAGTAAAGTTTATGAAGAATAGGTGATATCTCCCGTTTTAAGGTGTAGTAATTGAAAATTTGGAAAGACAAAAAGTAATGCATACATATATATTCATTGGCAAATAATAGCTTTCTTTTAGATTATTCAAATGAAGTAATATTACTGATATATCTCCAACTTTTGTACTGTATAATTAAAATTTAGGCTACAACTTTCTTCCCCTGACTTGAAAATCACCAAATTCCTGTCAAAAATCAGGAAAAACGGACAAGCTAGAATAAACTAAAATATTTCAACTGGGAGGAACTTTGTCAAGTTAAAAGGAAATCACATATCATAAAAATCGCCATGCCTGTTATTAAAATATCACGAAAGTTATGATAATTATAAATTTTAAAGACTGCCTTCCCTACAGAAAAGCTCGCTTGTACCTTGAGAAAATTAAAAATACAGTCATACAAAGAATCTATCGTAAAAAGAGGAAGAACTTCTGGTACAAAATATTTAATATAAATAAAAATTATCCGTGAAATTAATCACAGTACTGACGGCTTTTGTAATACGGTAATTTGAACTATTGGTCACAATAAGTATTTATAAAGATATGGGACGGTCAGCCGAAAGTAAATTTTTCAAGCTTATGTCCCAGGAACAATAAAACATATTCAATGCGCGCGCATAAATACAGCTCTCAAACAAACATACGTCTGTCATTCGAAAAGCAAATCGTCTGCCATTCTAAATTATCTGATACTTCACAATCTTTCACTGATAACGTCTAATTTTCCCTTTATAAATATATATTTTAAAAATATTAAAAACAAAACAAAAATTCCTAAGTAGAGATGACAATATTTGTCAATTGTTAAAACCCACAGTGTCTCGGCTGACTTCTACCCTAGTAGAATCGGGACAAAAGATTCATAAGAAACTATTGACCTTCGTTTTCGAAATCGAACAGTTTTCACCAAAGATTACAAAAGCACCGAAAACGGTTACATAAACACGATGTTTTATTTAAAAGGTTGCGTGTGAGCGCGTTGGTATTTTAAACCGATTTCCAATAGATAAACATTTTATATATTCCCTCTTGAATTTTGCATGACTTGTGCGTATTATAACATATTTCTGGAATCTAAAATTCAAATTTCAGAAACACCTGAGTGGGGGAGAGAGAAAGGGAGGAATGTTATCCGTTGGATGTGTTCTAATTACAGGCAGGGCAAAAGGCAAAAAACCAACGGTTTATGCCAGGATGCTTTAAGAGTAATAAAGCTAAATCAAATACTAAGGGAAACCTACACATTCCAGCTGGTTATATTTTAATCATATAATACAAAGCATATCTGAAATGGAATCATGGTGGTTTTGAATGATTCAGGATGGAATTTAATTTCAAAAACAGATATTAGTTTAGTTTTTAGAACTTTATGTTAGTCTGCTTATTACTCTATATGTAGTTTTGGTTCACCCTCAAAAATACAAAAAGACCAAAATATATCCCTAGCTAAATTTTATGTGTTTAAGATCGTGTTTACGTTTATATTTTTCAAAGTGTATTGTTAAGCACTGTAAGCAAAGATTCTAACATCATAATTAATATTTACTTGTATTTACAATATCCATGTTCGAACACGTACCAGACGAAACAGTACAAAATATGTTTTATTTACACACTAAGACATAAGATTTTTTTTATTTTTATGTAATATTTTTGTCACCTCTTAACACTTATTATTTCGATATTCTAATAAAAACTATTTCTTTGACAAAGCATCCCCATGTATGTCATTAATTTCTTGCTAACGTTCATCCAAAAAGTAAATATACAAAATTAAGAAATTACTATATGATAATAAAACTTCAGTTTAATTTCGTTTTACCAGATAATATATACTCTGTTGTTATGTTTTCTTTCACAGGTATACATGTATGTGTATTTTTTTTTTCCTAAATCTAATTTGCTGCATTCAAAAAATGAAATCGAAAGCAATTAAGAAACGAAATATCCGAGTTTAAAAAAAAAACCCGACTTAAATCTCACAAACGAAACAAATAGTACTTGTTTTGTTTGTGAGAACCAAATGGAAACTTAAAGACATATTTTAGTTATTCAACATTAGATCAATAATGTAAAATCGCTCGTGTTCTAGTTAGCTCTCTAAACATTCTCTTTTATTTATGACAACAATGTGCGCGGGAAACAGTTTATGATAACTAAGAAGAATTTGAAATGAATACAGTTTAACTGACAAAAATTACAATAAATATTCTAATCATAACAGCAGCAAGATATTTATAAAAGTATTGAAAGCAGCGGCAGAAATGAAAAATGTTGTTAGAATATAACAATCAGCAGACGATTTTCATATCACAGAACTTTCGAGTGCAGATATTGACTAAAATCTCCCAAACAAAACCAAAAGTACTTGTTTCGTTGATAAGTATAATTTTTTACGAGATTATTACTTTATTGATGTTATGTTTTATCTTTTTAACTTTAGTATATTAGAAATTTATACTTCATCATGCTTTACTTTTGAGAACAATAAAAAAAATTGTACCAAATTGTTTTCAATATTTATTTAGAATTTCGAATTTTAGTGAGGGTATAAACACAGAAAAAATTTAATTTGAACTTATTATGAATAGCAGATGTTTAATATTAGTTGGCTGGCTGATACTTAAGTTTAGTCACTTCTTGTTTCGAAAAGTTTCAAAAATAACTGATGTAGAAATTCTTTATTTTTTTTCGCTTGAATTATTTTAAAATTATTCAATAAACTATGTGCTTTGCACAGTACGATGCGCAAAAAGATATTTCATAAAAGATTATTAAGATAATAATGATATTGAAAGTAATTTTATCAGAGGGACATATAGGGTTTGTTTATAATAGAAAAATCAGTAGCAGTAATGTTGGTTTCCCTATCAAACATATTTTTGATTCAATTTATGACAAATAATTTTATTTTGACTAAAATTTTGTAATGCTGTCTGTCTATAAGTGCATTGAAATAACCATAAAACCGGGTAATTGCACATATGAGAAGTTTCAGAAAGCAGATCCAGGTAAGAAAAAATGCAATGCTTCAACATGATTGACAAATAAAAACTTTTTCCCAAACCAAAATAAAGCGAAAAAAGTAAACAGTAAATAAAAGTAAACAATTCTAGATTCGGATCTGCATTTGTTGACGGATAAGCTACAACTTTTGTATCCCTAATAGTTGAAAGACAACAAGACTGCATTCGGAACACAAAGCAGACGAATAACGCTTTATTTTTGTTTTGAAGGTGCTGTTATTTAAAATAGCCATTCGTCTGCACGAGCCGAACTTTGAATGTTTACGATTAATTTCTAAACAAAGAGGGCGAGTTTGGGTTGGAACAAAGAAACTGCTGGGGGGGCAGAGGACGAGTGTAGAATGAATGGGCCTCACCTGCATATGGTCGTCTGGCTGAACACGTTCCCGTAGAGGGTTCCTAGGGCGAGACCCACGTCTGCCTGAGTGAACCCCAACTTGATCCGCCGCTGCTTGAATTGCTTCGCGAACTGCTCCAGGTCGTCGGAGCTGGGAGCCTCCTCCTCCGAGCCCCCTTCGCCCGGGTGGTGGCCCCTCGGGTCCAGGAGGTGGTGGTCGTCGTGGTGCTGGTGGTGGTGCTGATGGTGATGGTGTTGCGGGTGGTGCTGCGGGTGGTGCGGATGGTGGTGGTCCATCAGCTGCGGCGACGACAGCATGCCGTTCATGGCACCGTAGTGGTGCTGGAGGGGTGGCGACCCGTTCGGGCTGGGGCTCATGTGGCCCCCGCCGCCCATTGGGTGCCAGCCCATGTGCTGGGGCGGACGGTGGTGCATGGTGGGGATGTCGCTGGGCTTGATGTCCTGGTGTAGGCCCATGGTAGCGCCCGATGACGACCAGGGCGAGGGGTCGCCCCCGTGCGGTGGCAGTCCAACCCATTGGTGGTGCGGCGCCAGGGCATGCCCGTTGGGGCCCTGGTGGGGCGGCATGTACTTCATCTCGGGTGGCTCTCGGCCGTAGCTGGCTTGGGATGTCGCCACCTGCATGCCGTCGTGGATTACCGCGCTGTACGGGCTGGTGGCCATGATGCCATAGAGATCAATCGTGTCGCCGCTTCGGGAAAAGACAGACAAAAAAAACAATAAAACCAGTCTGTGGTGCGCTTCACTGCCTGCCCCGCATCGGGCGTGAGCAAACCGATCGGTCCTGCTTTCGATTCAGTCGTGGAGTGGCGGCAATACCACTAGCACCATCCGAAAACGGAACTTTGCTTTCGAGTCGACCTCCCAATCGAATTTTCGGTTCTTCCGTTCGAGAGATCACCGTGCGTGTTGGTGTTCCGAGAAAAGCACGCGCCTTAATTTTTTTCCTCTTTTTTGATTCACACGAGTCCGCTGCGGCACCCCTTTGTGCGTCGCGTCGCAGTTCTTCCACAAGATGTCATGGCCGAAGTTCGAAGCAGAAGCGTTCAGAACAGAAAACACCTGTAAGGGTACTGCAAGAAAACACACCGCGAAAAACACTACAGAAACGTTCGAGATGGGTGCGCCAGCGAGCAGCAGACGATCCGCGGATCCTCACCGTGAACGTTCGATCCCGCTTTTGCTGCCGCCTTCCCGGGGTAGCCGTCACGGGGTGGCCGAGACGAAATGCGTCCTGATTGGCGGCCCGATGCGCGAAGCCCATTGGTCGGATGTTTCGACTTTTTCTTTTCTTTTTTTGTTTTGTTCTTTCCGCCGAACGGAGGGGGAGAAGAGAAGGGGGGGAGCGCAGCGCGTTGCGTGAAACGTGACGTTGCCTTGACGACGTTTCTCCCGAGTCACGTGATCGAGCCGGGTTGCGTCACGGGGAGGAGTCAGGAGAGGATGGGAGGAGTTACGACGCGCTTGAGTGACACCCGCACGCCGTGAAGAAGGAAACACCTGAAGAGGCGAGATTGCGATGCGAGAGATGAAGAAAAGGTGCGTTTTGAAAACGGGGCGAAGAAAAACGGTGAGAAAACGAAGAGAGGGAGAGAGAGAGAAACTCCCTGTTCAAAATTCCGCACGGATCGGAATTTTTCTTTACAAAGTCTGAGTGGCTCGATGAGAGAGAGTGCGTATTTATTATTATTTTGCCTGTTACGTTTGCATGGTGTCTGATTGTTTTAAAACTCTGCCCTCGCCTACTACACAATAGCGGGAAAACAAACGATTGTATTCGAGTCCTCTGATAAACGTATTTCCCCTTAGCTAGTTTCGAAATCGGGTGCCAATAATAAAATATGTGAGCGTTCCTGCATCCCTCCTCTATAATCTGAACCCCCCCCCCCCTCCCTATAAGTCTGGAAAATGCACGCGCGCTCAAGAAATAATTCCTCCTTCAATCCGAGCCGTGCATCTTCTAAAATGCATCATAGTTGTTGCCGTGTTAAATCTAACGAAACTTAATAGATAAAGTTAGTAAGATTCTTCTCTATTTTGTCGTATCTCCCAATTTTTAAGTCATACGCAAAGCCAAAATACGCAACGAAGCACGCACCTTATATTTGGCTCTAATTTCGTTTTAGATTAAATCACACTTTGATATTTATGACTTGGGATCCTGAAATAAATACACACACATATATATATAACAGTTCCGTAACTGACTGACTCACTGACTGACATACAAGGCACAGACCAAACCGCTGGACCTAAAGGGCTGAAATTTTGCATGGCGATTCTTCTTATAGTATAGGGGTGCACTGAGAAAGATTTTTGAAAAATTCTTCTTAGATTTTTTAGAATTAAATTTTTAAGCTGTTTTAGTAACTTTTTTTAAGTTTGCATTTAAAATAATTATTTGAGGTTTATAAAAATTTATATCACGAGAAAGATCATAAAAATTCCTTTAAAATGAAATATTTTTCAAATCTTTATCTTCATTTTCTGATTTTTGGTGAATTTTTCAAGATTAATTTTTGGAATTTAATTTATAAAATGCTGATCACGTGATTTCTTTTTCTGGTACTTTAAATAAATTTCTCGTCACGTGATAACAACGAAATAGACAAAAAATATTTTGTTTTTTTTTTCTTCCTAATGCAGGAGACGATTGGACATTATCCAAAAAAATATTAAAATACAGTAAAAGATATGTTCCTCAAACTGTACTATATTAACTGTACTATATTCTTTAGTATGCCCTATTAGATTTAATTTCAATATTTTCTTCTACATTATTTTGTCTATAGAAATATCCCTTACGATTTTTTTATAAATATATTTTTTGTTTTTTTTTACATCAATTGTATACATTGATCGTTGTATTTATTATATATATATATATACATATATATATATATATATGGTTTGTTGCTAAATGCGATTATCCTGAATACATTTCTCAATTAACAGCAAAAGCTTCTATAAAATAAATCTCTTTTTCTATCTATTTCATAACTTTTCTTTACATGTCTATTCAACACCCTTTCTCGAGGCCTTTTATAGCTTGAGTCTCAGATATATTGCTGAAAATCCTCTCTCTATATGACATCGGTGGAGCGATTAAATGCAGTTTAATTTTTATTGTAGTTTTTCCCCTTGAAATGTAATTTTATCATTTTAATGTTGATAAGCATTTTCAGTGTATTTTTATGGTAATCCAGATTGAAAACGATCAAATTCGTAAGCATTCGGGGAGTAAGTCGGCAGTAAATAACCCTCTAATAAAAAAATTTGATGTTCAAATATTTTCTTAAATGAATATTAACTGCTGACATACCAGTTTGATGAACGTTCTTTTAAATATATAACTAAAATTATCTGTCAATTGACCAACATATTTTGTATAGTGTTCTTCGCTTTTATCCATAAATTTCCAATAATAATTTTCCAATCCATAAAAAAGTCAATAGACTTCTAATATGTTTCATTGCACGGATTTCAGCTAGATAATTTGAAACGATTCTCTCGCTGATAAAGAACAACTTGCTTACCACCCAAAACCATGTCGTGGTCCTCTTAAATCAATCTCAAAAAAGAGTGATCAAAGCATCTGTTAAATCATATACTTAGAGTATAATTCCTTATTTTATTTAAACCTTGTTCAACACTATATGATTAATCAGTTACAGAAAAAAAAAACATTAAAGAGGCATGATTCTAAATTTAAGCGAATCTCCCGTAGCGCAAAATGATTTTTTTAAATTTATCTTTTAAAGAAAAAAAATTACTTACATTTAAAATAAACTAACAGTTCTTATTTTTCAACAGCGATATCCAAATCCAAACACCAAACGATTATTTTATTCTTTATCTCCACTGTTGCCACTGGCAATTCAATACTTGCATAAACTTTTAACAAGAAAGGTTGTGATCATGATATAGACACTACACTCCATGAACCATGCTAAATAAATAATTGAAATGACTTTCTATTAAAAATGTCTCACCGACATTGTATCGTTAAAACTTAAGAGAATACTCACATTTAAAAATTCTATTATTTGTGGCATCAGCATTTCGATTTCGCACAAAAGCGTTAAAAAAAATTTTCCGTGTGTCTTTCACTCTTTGAGTTTCGTCCATTTCCCTTCGAATCTCGAACTTTTATTTCTTCATTTCTTTATTTATCATTGTTATTTTTGCGTTGCCTAAAAGGATTTCAGAAATTCTAGGAGGTTGTTTATAAACACAAAATAATTCTTAAATAAATGTCTTTTAAAATATATTATTTTGTGTTTTGTATTTTGGCATCATACTTTCTTGTACTTAATGTCTTCATACTCAATGTGATTTTCCTTTTTTTGTTTATAATTTCAAATATGCATTACAACAGACTTCCTTCTCTAACAAGTTTTACATTTTTGTTGTGTTGTACAGCCCTTAGTGGTGTGATTTTTCGACCACTTTAAACATGCAATACAACAGACCTCCATTTCTAGCTTGCTATTTTACACTTCTGTAGTGAATATAACCCTCATTGATGTGATTTTTCTTTTTCTTTTTCCTGTATCATTCTAAATATGCATTACAACAGACTTCCTTCTCTAACTAGTTTTACATTTTTGTTGGTAAGTACAATGGTGTGATTTTTCCATCATTTTAAACATGCACTACAACAGACCTCCACTTCTAGCTTGCTATTTTACACTACTGTAGTGTATATAACCCTTATTGATGTGATTTTTCCTTTTTTCTTCTATCATTTCAAACATGCAGTACAACAGACTTCCTTCTCTAACTAGTTTTACATTTTTATTGTGTATGTACAGTGGTGTGATTTTCCCATCATTTTAAACATGCACTGCAACAGACCTTCATTTCTAGCTCACTATTTTACACTTCTGTATTGTGTATAATCCTCATTGATGTGATTTTTCTTTTTTTCCTCTATCATTTCAAATATGCATTACAACAGACTTCCTTCTCTAACTAGTTTTACATTTTTGTTGTGTATGTACTGTGGTGTGATTTTTCCATCATTTAAACATGCACTGCAACAGACCTCCATTTCTAGCTTGCTATTTTACACTTCTGTAGTGTACATAACCCTCATTGATGTGATTTTTCTTTTCTTCCTCTATCATTCTAAATGTGCATTACGACAGACCGAGAATTTTAATCCCTTAATCTCCGTTTAAACGCGCCTTCGGTAACGGAACTTAAGTTGCACAGTTTGGTCTCTATACCCTTTCCTTTTCCCCTCTCCTGATCGATGCATTCGAGCTCCATGAAAACAGAGGGGGGAGGTATTTAAATCCAGTTTTTCTCTCTCCTTCCTTTCTTTTTTTCATTTAATTGCAGAATTTGAAAAAAATCTGTGCTAACTATTATAAATCTAACTACAATATATATTTTTTAAAATTTAAAGGAAAACTTCCAGTCTATTATTCTTTAATATTATTTTTTAAATTTCCAGTGGCAAGTTACAGAAAGAATCTTTCATATATAAATCAGGGCTGTCCAGAGACTTTACGGGTCGTGGGGCAAACTTCTGTTGGTGGCCCCAAGAAAAATCAAAAATGGAAAGAGACAAAAACACACATTCAAATTAAGTTACTTAAAATTTTATTACATGAATGATTAACATAATTATTATATTTCATTACACTTCTCTCTTGTTATGTTCTCCATTAAATAGGACATCTTCTATTCACAAAACTTTTTTGCTATCTATTTTAGTAGTTAGTACTGTCTTCAATTTATTAGAGAGAATGTAATTTTATAGCAGTTAGGACTAAACAGTTATATTTTTCATTAAAACTAAATCGCGTATTTTTCAGAAAACTATTTTGGAGTAAGAGAAATCTAATTAATCGAATAATTTTTTTTTTATATTTTGGGGGGCCCTTTGTTTTCAGGAGATTATTTTGAATTTTGAAGTACGGTACAATTTTCAGAATTTTCTTTGGATGAAATCTAATAAATTAATTTTTAAAATTTTTTGAGGGCCCCTCCGGCAGTTAGGGGCCTGGGGTAAATTTCCCCAGTTGCAGCCCTCTCTGGGCGGCCCTGATATAAAATCAATACTTTAACGAAATTAAAAATTTTAATTTTGCTTTACAAAGCATATTAATGTTCTGTTTTCTCCATGTTATTTTCCTGGACAGAATATTAAAAACCAGTTTTATTGATCCTTGGATATCTAAGCTGCACTAAAACTCAGATAGAATAAGTGTTCGAAAGACACTGTAAACACTGCTAGTAAACAAAGGAAAATAGCTGATTTTTTCTATCTTATTTCGTTTTGTTGTGCCTTCCATATGAAGTAAGGTTCTTATATATCAACCATTATCTTAGAACTTAATAGCAGTGAAAAATTTTAATTAATAATTAATAATTTAATAATTTTAATAGTTATTTAGACGCAAATACATATTTACCTGGTCCTGTGTTTATTACATGCACGCACATCAGCTTCCTCCATTTCAAGGGAATTCATTTCTCACCTGCTCAACAAAAACAGAGCAAATCAAATAACGAAAAGTAAAACAAATACAAACCAATATATAATGTAAAAACAATAAATAAACAAAAGGAAAACCGATAAATTAAATTAGAGAAATAAATAATTGAATGAAAACTCATAAATAAAATTATACCAACAAATAAATAAAGGAAAACCAATAAATTAACCACAATATAATATATAAACAATAGATAAACAAAAGGAAAACCAATAAATTAAATTAGAGTAATAAATAAATAATTGAATGAAAACTCATAAATAAAATTATACCAACAAATAAATAAAGGAAAACCAATAAATTAACCACAATATGATATAAAAACAATAGATAAACAAAAGGAAAACCGATAAATAAAGTTAGAGTAATAAATAAATAATTAAATGAAACTGATAAATAAAATTAAACCAACAAATAAATAAAGGAAAACCAATAAACGAACCAATATATAATGTAAAAACAATAAATAAACAAAAGGAAAACCGATGAATTGAGTTAGAGTAATAAATCAATATTTAAATGAAAATCGATAAATAAAATTAAACCAACAAGTAAATAAAGGAAAACCAATAAATCAACGAATAAATGCGTGAAAACCAATTCATGAAATTAAACTAACATTAATAAAATTAGGTAAATAAAAGAAACTGTTTTCACAACAGATAATTTTTAACGTAAGGTTGGAGGTTTCAGCAATATATCAAACAAAATTTTACACATTTTTAACAGAAATTTTTAACAGATACTCAAATCTATTTATGACACCCGTAACTAAGTTGTATAAAATGCAGTATCTTCGGCATTTATTTAAAAATGTGTTGTTCTGGTCATCAACTAAAAAAATTTAAATTTTTTTTATGTCAGAACGCAACTCAGAAGTCAAAACTTTATCAGCTTATTTCCATGCCTACATACTAACTATGTAGCAGAAACAGCCTTATCTAAATCCCTTAATCACTCCTGAAATCTCGTTTGGTTAGCCCTTAAGTCCAGTTACGGTTACAGAGATAATCATGACGATGATCTTTCAATCAGGAGGACTTATTGGATGAATTATATAGAACAAAAGCCTGTTACTCTTATAGTAAACAGTGGAAGAATGTTTACAGTAAACAATATTTCTAAACGAAAAAATAATAATAATTAACCATTAGTTGTATCTATACTTTGCAGGTGTGTAAATCGCTAATCCAAATCCGAGAAGATAAATGAATTTTCTATAATATAAATTATCAATCTAAGCAAAAATGCAAATTATCAGTCAACTTTCCTGCCTTAACCTTTAGCTTACGGGACCCATATTTTCGATTCCCTCTTTAGAATGGAAAAGATCATTTCCCGTTGTATGAACGGCCATCATTAAGGGGGTTATATATATACGTGTGCCTGCGTATATGTATATATATATATATATATATATATATATATATATATATATATATATATATATATATATATATATATATATATATATATATACATAAATAAGAAAAAGATGATAGAGAAAACCAGTAATAGCTCTAAAGCTACTTGCAGCCAGGAACAAATAATATGAAAAGAAAAGTATGAAAGAGGTTTTAGACAGCATTTCTTCATCAGCGGTGTCAATGGTGTCTAAAAACCAATGGATTGTTTCCGATGAGTATGATCTATACAATAAACACACTCAGACACCGCAGAATCCATGAAAAACAGAAAAATTGATTAATAATTGAATAAAGATTGAATAATAGTACTTAACCAAAGAACACCAAGCCTGGCGCTAGACAGAGTGGAAGTTAAGAACTTGTAACCGCAAGATGCCTGACGTCACAAAAATTGCAACCATGGAGGTAGTGGATTCTCAGTTACAGACTTACTTAGTTTACCGTATTTTAGGACTATTATACCCTTAATAATTTAGTTTAATATATATATATAGTCGAACTCGTTATAACGAACTTCAAGGGACCAAGGTTTTGTTCGCTTTATACGGTGCTATATCCGAAGCATTAAGAAAAATGCTAGAGTTCACAAAATGTATAACTCATTAGTTGCAATTTGTATTCAATAATGATGTATTAAAAAATGATAAAATCTATTAAAAATTATCATTAATGAATTAAATCGATTAAAATAGATTACATTAAACTGACACATTACTAATTAAATTACGTACAATACGAAAACTGCGGGACCAAAATTTTCGTTCCTTATATCCGTGACTTCATTATATACCAGTTTCGCTATAACGGGGTTCGACTGTGTGTATATATATATATATATATATATATATATATATATATATATATACTTGGATACTTGGGATATAGGCTACCCCACCCCGTAAGGAAAAGGTTAAAGTGCGATATTTTTGCCCTAACTGTATGTGAAAGAACTTAATAGCTCTCTTACTTACGGGTTTTGCAAATTGTGATTATTTTTAAAAATAAAATAGCCCTGAAATTAAAAAAAAAAATAGAGTAAGAATGCAGGATGAACACGTGATCGTATCTGGTATATAAATGTATCTATTTCAAGGCTCTGTTTCAAGGCATCGGAATCTTTATCGTCTTGCAGAAACCAGAATAAGGAACCACTTTGACGTTCAGAATAGAAGGGGGGGGGGAGGGGAGAACTGATAAAATTCAAACCAAAGCGTCCACGCACGTGAAGTGACTTTCGATTACGTCAGTCTGCTTTTCATGTTTACATTGCTTTTACATGTTACTTGTGCGAGCGTAGCAGAGACTTTTTTTCGCCGAAAAGTTTAAGGAAAAGAGTCACAGAAGTTTTCCAAGTTCTTCTCAAAAACTTTTTGATTTAGAATAACTGCAGAAAAGTTCCAGGAGGTTCAGAAGCAGCACTGGACCAAGGTTTCGAATTTTTTTCATGATATTTTCAGACACATGTAGGCCTATGAATACCTTAGAGACCCTATAATTTTTTTATGCTAGAAATTATACCCTGTCTTATTTTTTTTTTTAATCAAGGCAAAATTCATACATAACAGGGAGAAAGGGAAGTTAGGGGCTATGGGAGATAATTAAAATTGCTTTCTTGAATTAAACATGGATAAAAAAAATCTCCAGCTATATAAGTTGAAAACAGCACGGCAGTGTCTAGATACGGAAAATTTAATTAGTGCAGTGTCTTGACACAGAGATATTGCCTATCATTTCTCTTCGGAAACATTAAGCCATACCCTCACTTACTCAAATAGTGGATACTGAAGACTATATGTGAGTCACTGAGACATGTTTTTGATTGTTATTTATCTCCAGTGTTAAGCCTATTCGATAATTATTCAATTATATATATATATATATATATATATATATATATGTAATATTCATTGAAGACATATTTAGATTACCTGAGAGTCAGGGGTGGCTCCAGTCCAGAGTTTTTTCTTGGGGGGTGGGGGGTGAGAAACGTCGTCTCTTAGGGTTATTTATATATATATATATATATATATATATATATATATATATATATATATATGTATATATATATATAATCTATAATATTAATATATATATATATATATATCTATATAAGAAATAAACTTCGTCTCATTTTAAATATAAACTCATTTAGTATTAGGTCAACGATTATAGAATTTTAGGCTATGGAAAAAAATACGCCGGGCTTTTTTTTTTGGGGGGGGGGCAATTGTTCCTATTCCCCCCCCCCCCTTGGAGCCGCCAATGCTGAGAGTAGCACCATTTTAACATTATCCAATAAGAAGTCGGTTCTGATTGCTAAACAGGAGAGCTAAACAGGATAAGGAAAGATCTGCTCTGACTTCTTTTGTCACTAATATTTCGTCATTGTTCTCGGAGTGTGACCGTCAGCAAAGGGACCACTTATAAGGTGCTCTATTCTGTCTGACAAGATAATGATGGAAGTTCCGAAATCAACCTTGGTATTAACCATAACCTTGGTGTTAACCGTTACCCGGAGCAAGGGAAAATCAGAGATGGAAACAGACTGTAGCAGCAGCACCCCACACTTCATCTTTTGTCCAGGAACAGCCACTTAACATGCAGCGTGAAGACGAGGATTGTTTTAGCGAGTCTGGTCCAATGCCTGTAGTGCCGGAAAAGTCGGTTCGGCCTTCGATAGCGTATGACAACAACTTTGAATGAAACGCCTACTTTTAAGTATATATTTGAAATTATATTCTTCCTATTATATCTTTAGTGACAGAGTAAAAGGATTACAGTCTGTAGCTGTGCAAATGCAAACAGTGGATTTCGTCTTTCTTTGCATCCCTACATTACAGTATTTCAATGTACCTCTGGAGGTGCGGGGTCAAGTGTTTCGATTTCGGCACTTGACTCGGTTCTAAATTAAGAGACAGTCTTGTAGGGGGCAATGCTGGCCACCTATACAGTGCCCCCTTAAATAAATGGCCAGCAGTCACGGCTGCAAGTGTAATGGAGTTCCAAAATTGCCAAAAGTAACAACAACCACAACACATTAAGGCAAATGCACCTATAATGGGCCATGTCCCTATAATTGGCTACTAGTTGTACTACTACTAGGGTCATTGGCTACTAGTAGACAATGACCCTCACCCCTTCTACTGCCTTAGGTAACAATAGACCCTTAATTTCTCGACATTTCTAAAGGGCGGCCCATTATAGGGACATGACCCATTATAGGTGCATTTACCTTACAGTAATTCAAATAAAAACATATATCATTTTACTAACATTTCAACTCAGATTTATTTTAAGATATCTGACGTAGACACGTGTTTCAAAACCCAAATAAAGGGGAAATAGTTATTAAGGGAAAATAGTTATTGAGGTGAAATAGTTATTACACGTTCGAATACTGACAAGAGCCACAGAATACTGTTGTGTCTAAGGGTCCGTTCACATAGAATCCGTCAGCGTTAAAGATCCCGTTGGCGCTGATTGGTTAAATGGGTCAATGATTGGTATATGATTGGTTAAAAAACTTTACGCTAATGCTAACGGATTCCATGTGAACAGGTCTTAAGTAGGGTACAGGCATGTTAAATCTAATGATAACATGTAGGTCGGAAAATCGCTTCCATGGGGTTTATATGCGGGGGGGGGGGGGGGGAGAGAATAAGCCAACCAGATGCCAACCCCGAGAGTTGCTCGGTCAAAATTGAGATGCCACGAAGCAAAAAGTCGGCACCCTACCCTTGGGGTTCCCAACAGCCGCGAGCTAAACAGAGTAGCATCTCTTTCCCCTGCAGCCTTTAATGGACACGAATGGGATTTATCCCTCCAGAGATCATTAGAAGCAAGAACAACAACATGTGATACGTCTTTTAAACCCGTGAAAAGTACTTTATAGTTTAAAGTTTGTTATCGTCTCCCAGACAGGGTTATAATTATTTTGATGCATTCGTTTTGATGTTAAAATTAGAACTCTATAGCTGGTCGCATTTCTAACGGGTTCGAACCTCTTTAGAAAGAGCGCAACACCTTTCCTGCACATCTGAAATGGTTCCCAATCAGTTTATGCAGCTCTATTTTATCACGTGACGTCGAACACACAGACGTGATAGAAACTTCCCATATTCGATGTGTCTTGAACTGTGTACTGGTTAGGTTTCTACGCAAAATACCCATTATTGTGTATTATAAGGTGAGAGATCGAAAAGTTTCTTTGTACATGTCTACACTTTATGTTATAAAGATTTCTAACTTTTAAGAGGCTCATCACTGCTTTGTGACAGCGATTGCGGCTTAACGGTCTCGCAGCTGACTTGGATCGACAGTTCAAAACTAAAAAAAATCATTTGTGACGAGGTATAGGGGATAAGTGCTTATTATTTTGCTTCCGTATTAAATAAATGTGCTAAATTTGATATTAGAAAGCTCTATGCATAGAGATGATATCCTATGTATTATAGGTCATCCAAAAGATGCGCTCCTGCACTTAAATTCTCCAAGCCTTCCTATACAGGGTTATCAGGAAGCAATCATCCGATTACAATATTTAATATTTTTCACAATTACAAACAGAATATTATGATTAATATCTCATTGTAAAGGAAAAACGTTAAATTTTTTTTCACAGGTGTTCGATATGACTTCCTTTAGTCACACGTATAATAACATTGCGATATGCCATTTCTTGTCAAACACGTTGTAATGTTTCACTATTAAGTGTTTGTAAAGCATCACAAATGCGTTGTTTAAGTTCGGGCAAACTTGTCGACAAAGGTGGTATGAACACAAGATCTTTGGCATATCCCCAAAGGATGAAGTCACATGGGGTTAAGTCCGGCGACTTAGGAGGGTAGCTGTGTAGGACCAAATCATCGGCTGCTCTGCGACCAACCAATGGTGTGGTAGTTTGTGTGTTGTGTGTCAAAAATGTTACAAACTAAAAGTTTAACATTTTTCCTTTACACTGGCATAATAATTATAATTTTCTGTTGGTAATTATGGAAAATACTAAATTTTGTAATCGGTTTATTCTTTCATGATAACCCTGTATTATTAGGTAGTATAAAAAAAAGCTTAAATCAACTATTTTCTGTAGAACTCTGAATTCTAATACTATTACTGATTAATAATTATTTGAACAGGGACCGTTTCCTTTAAGAAAGACCTGCTCAGAAAGCATAATCGTCCTCAATAATTATGATACATGGAAATAATTAAATACGTATCCACTTTAAACATATCGATTTTGGAAACATACACAGCTATATATGCTTCTAATCTATATGTATATAAAACAGTTCCGTGACTGATTGACTAACAAATAACGCACAGACCAAACCGCTGGACCTAAAGGGCTGAAATTTTGCATGGCGTTTCTTCTTATAGTGTAGAAAAGCACTCAGAAAGATTTTTGAAAAATTCTCCTCAGTTTTTTTTTTAAAAATTTTTAAGCTGTTTTGGGGAAATTTTTTTAATTTTGTATTTAAAATAATAATTTGAGAGCTATAAAATTTATATCCTGAGAAAGATCATAAAAATTCCTTTAAAATGAAACCTTTTTCGAATATTTACCTCCATTTTTTGATTTTTGATAAAATTTTAAAGATCAATTTTTAGAATTTAATTTATTAAATGCTGATCGCGTGGTTTCTTTTATTTTTGTGATACTTTAAATTAATTTTGCGTCACGTGCATAACAACAAAATAAATTGACAAAAAAAATTAAAATACGGTTAAAAGATAAAATTTAACCACTAGACTCATTGAGATGGAATTTTTTTAAGAATTTTGTTCAACTTAGTATGTTTTATGGATATTCAACATACAAATTAATTGCATACATTGACCGTTGTATTTTTTAATTTGAATATTTCTTCTACATTATTTTGTCTATAAAAATATCCGTTACGACTTTTTATAAATACATTTTTTTTGTTTTTTTGGCATTTATTGCATACATTGATCGTTGTTGAAAAGAAAAGACAAAACCTTTGTGTTCGAGGAATAAACAGGAAATCCAACGTAAATAAAGCACAAATAGCAATAAGGTGCAATTTTGCATACGGCCGTTTCGAAGCTTCAAAGCCGAAAACTTCGGCTTTTTGAGCTGCCACTAAGTTCTTTGCACTGATGAAGAAGCTCCTTTGCAGCTTCGAAACGACCGCACGCAAAATTGCACTTTATTGCTATTTGTGCTTTATTTACGTTGGATTTCCCGTTTATTGATCGTTGTATTTAATTTGAAAGTCGGATATTCAGCTAGTGCTGGCATATAAAGGGTACGGGAAATCTAAACGAGTTATATACATTTTAAACACTTCCATATCTTGCTTCGCCAAATAGAATAAAAGTTTTAAAAATAACATTTATTTTAGCGTTGATACAATTGAGTTTTTAAAAATAATTTTAACATGGGGGAGAGTTCAAGTTATTTTTGTTCTTCCTTAATTCATTAATAATCTCAATGCTTCCAACAATTTAAAATTTCCAACGATAAAGTACTCTTTCCTACTCATCCTTGCAAACAGACAGCATACCGGTCTCAGAACACTGCTTTGCCTTCCGGTACCAGCTAATTGGAGGCTTTATCAGTCAAGAACTTTAAATCTCTTTTAACTCTTTATTTGATATTCACTGCAATGTTCTTCTTACACCAATCCTTGTGTTACTTTTCGGCTGTTTAAAGCTACTGGATAGTATCATATTGGATACGCTTGGCTCAGTGTTAACCTATGGAGAAAATTTTTCCAATGCTTGTAGACTTGGATTGAAAGATTTTTTTATTTAATGTACTCTGTAATAGGAAAAGAAATTTTTGACTTTACTAGCTTGCTCATTTTAGAAATTCCTTCCATTAAAGGAAATTATATACGTTTAAAACAGAGTTAAAAAATATAATTTGCTTTGTTTTAACGTTTTCCTTACGAGGTGGGATAGCATGTATCTCAAAAATCCGGGCCCAAGAATTATATATATATATATATATACAGTGCTAGATTTCTAGAAATAGAGGTGCCGGAACGGTAACCTTCCGGAGTGTGTGTGTGTGTGGGGGGGGGGGAGGAATCCAAATTATTGATAAAGAGAGGTACCTAAAGAGAAGTACCGGAACGCCGTTCCGGCGCGTTCCGCCTCAAATTTAGCCCTGTATATATATATATATATATATATATATATATATATATACACACACACACATATATATATATATATATATATACATATATATATATATATGTACATATATATATATATACATATATATATACATACACACACACACACACACACACACACACACACATATATATATATATATATATATATATATATATATATATATATATATATATATATATACAGTAGAACCTCGTTTATCAGGAATAACTGGACCATAGGCGATCCGGATAATTCGGGTAATAAGCAAAACAAAATCCTTACCTAAGCAGACTTATCATTTATTACGGAAAAAAACTATGTTTTTTAACAAAATTACATAGTATTGTTTACGAGACATTAAAAAATATAAAAATAACTTTTCTGAGTCAATCCACTTCAACGCCCTGTGACACTCTAGTAAAGCTTTCTTAAACTCAACAAAGAGCATTTTATTACCGTAATTTATTGCACAATCTATGCAGGAACTGTACATTGAATCAAACTGAAAAGCGAATATTTGGCGTACTTGTAGTTACGTTCTTGCTATCATAGTTAAAAATTACTATCGAATGTGAACATTAAACAAAAAGAAAGTCTACAAATCTGATCCGGATTATCCGGAGATCCGAATCAACGAGAGCCGGATAAACGAGGTCTTACTGTGTGTGTATATGTATATATATATATATATATATATACAAACATACATACATATATGTATATATAAATATATATATATATATATATATATATATATATATATATATATATACATACATACATACATACATATATGTATATATAAATATATATATATATATATATATATATATATACATACATACATACATACATATATGTATATATAAATATATATATATATATACATACATACATACATACATACATATATGTATATATAAATATATATATATATACATACATACACACATACATATATGTATATATAAATATATATATATATACATACATACACACATACATATATGTATATATAAATATATATATATACATACATATATATATATATATATATATATATATATATATATATATATATATATATATATATATAACACCTTAATGGCCGTTCTTACAGAGGGTGTATGAAATTCCCCGTTCTAAAGAGGGAATCGGAAAAATGGGCCTCTTAATCTAAAGGTTAAGGAATTAACAATATAGCAGAGTAAAAAAAGATTCTTTCTTTATTACGGAGCACAATTAAAAGAGAAAAAAAACCTTTAAATCGAAATCGACAATGATTAGAAAAATTTTTGCTCCATTTTAGGTTAAGCATTCAGCTGAGCGAATCCGATATGGCTTGCACTCAGCCTCCAGGATCCGAAAAGAAACACAAGGATGGAAGCAAAAAAGAACTTTCTTATCCCCTTTTGCAACTTTGTATCGTGAATAACTTTCATTTGAGAGATTATTTAAGGCAGCATAAGTTAAAACAACTTTAACGCACTTTAAAAGAAACCGATAAAGTTTAAAAAAAAAAGAAAAAAAAACCAAGCAAAACACTGCATAAAACCTGAAAACTGTATATATAAATTGCAACCGTTAAAATAAGCACTCGCTTTCCGTTAAATCCCATACGAGAGGACATTTTCGAATGTTTTTTATTTATTTTTTATTTTGATGTTCCTTCCACCCATCAAACCCTTCACTGAATCGTAAATTTTTGTGTTATCCGTACAAGAAATAAACTCAAGCAAGAAAAATTACACCAGAATACGCGCCAAAAGTCAGAGCCGAAACTGTACCCGCAGTTTTTTTTTTTATTATTATTATTATGAACGATATCTTTTCTAAGTGCCGAAGAAAAACCCATATCATAAAAATGGCGACATACATACTCATACACACAAAAAAAAGAATTCCGAAAGAAGAAAATAAAAACTTCCAACTTCTTCCTGCGTACAATCTGATGCAGTCGCTATAATTCGAGATTAAAATTCGAAGAGCATAGGGACGCGTTTTCCTTCCAAGCAGACAAAGTTTCAAAATGCCGTCCAACAACTGATAAGAGCGGTCGGGTCTCAATAATTTTGATACCGCATCTGTCGCCAAGGGTGGAAGAGAAAAGGAAAAAAAATTATATCAAGGGCGTTTATATTTAGGCTTGTTTTCAAAATTGTTTTGAGCACGAGCCTCCAAAATGAAAGTAGAAGAAAAAATTAACAAGTCGCCGGCTGCGCTGCGGTATCGCGACTCGATAAAGGTGTGATCTGTGGAGATCTGCAGCCTCGTTGGAAATGATCACATTTTTAACGCCAGAAACTAGATTTTTTTTTCGAAAAATCAGGGTTTATTGGAAATAATACCATTTTTAACGCCAGAAACTAGAATTTTTTTCAAAAAATCAGGGTTTATTGGGAATGATCACATTTTTAACGCCAGAAACTAGAATTTTTTTTCGAAAAATCAGGGTTTATTGGAAATAATACCATTTTTAACGTCAGAAACTAGAATTTTTTTCAAAAAATCAGGGTTTATTGGGAATGATCACATTTTTAACGCCAGAAACTAGAATTTTTTTTCGAAAAAATCAGGGTTTATTGGAAATAATACCATTTTTAACGTCAGAAACTAGAATTTTTTTCAAAAAATCAGGGTTTATTGGGAATGATCACATTTTTAACGCCAGAAACTAGAATTTTTTTTCGAAAAATCAGGGTTTATTGGAAATAATACCATTTTTAACGTCAGAAACTAGAATTTTTTTCAAAAAATCAGGGTTTATTGGGAATGATCACATTTTTAACGCCAGAAACTAGAATTTTTTTTCGAAAAATCAGGGTTTATTGGAAATAATACCATTTTTAATGCCAGAAACTAGAATTTTTTTCAAAAAATCAGGGTTTATTGGGAATGATCACATTTTTAACGCCAGAAACTAGAATTTTTTTTCGAAAAATCAGGGTTTATTGGGAATGATCCCATTTTTAACGCCAGAAACTAGAATTTTTTTCAAAAAATCAGGGTTTATTGGGAATGATCACATTTTTAACGCCAGAAACTAGAATTTTTTTTCGAAAAATCAGGGTTTATTGGAAATAATACCATTTTTAACGCCAGAAACTAGAATTTTTTTCAAAAAATCAGGGTTTATTGGGAATGATCACATTTTTAACGCCAGAAACTAGAATTTTTTAAAAAAAAATTAGGGTTTGTTGGGAATAATCATATTTTTAAAGCCAGAAACTAGATTAAAAAAAAAATAAATCAGGGTTTATTGGAAATGATCACATTTTTAACGGCAGAAGCTAGAATTTTTTTTTAAAATCAGGATTTATTGGGAATGATCACATTTTTAACGCCATAAACTAGAATTATTTTTTAAAAATCAGGGTTTATTGGGAATGATCACATTTTTAACACCAGAAACTAGGATTATTTTTTCAAAAAATCAGGGTTTACTGGGAATTATCACATATTTAACGCCAGATACTATATTTTTTTTCCAAAAAATCAGGGTTTAATTTCCATGCTTTGGTTAAACCCGAGTTCGAAAGTCAGATTCAAGCGTTTCTTATGCAATCCTAGGAATATATTTTAAGGCCTCTGTGAACTAACCCTATTGGATTCGCTCACCTCAATGTTAACCTATGGAGAAAATGTGTCCAAGGATTGCCGGCCCTCTACTTATTCTGTTCATTTCGGCTATATAATCGCTGCGTTTTAAATTTTATAATATCTGAACAGTGAAAAATTCCTGCCGAATGAATTTTATTATGCTTTTGAATAGAGGGAAACGTTATTTCACCAGCATGTGCCTCGGGGAAATACTGCTTCCAGAAGACGTTTTATTTTCAAAATTGACCTCTACATTTTTTATTAAATGCAGTGTTCGCGGTTCCTACAAGTTGTTAGTAAACAAATAAATGTATTTCTCTTTTCCCAACTTATTTTCATTACCTTTATTTATTCATATTAAAAGTCTCCTTGCGATAAATCTGTACAAGATATTAATTTCTCCCGCGATTTTGGACAGAAAAATATGAAAATCGTCCACCAATTGCCACGATCGCCCATGTGTTGTTAAATACCCGCCCTTACACCATAGCTAAGGGTGTAAGGGCCTGTTCACATAGGAGTCCGTTGCGTTGCGTTGCGTTAAGGAAAAGATGACGTTGAGACGAAAATAAACCAATCATAGGCCTCCAAACGATTAGCAATGAAATTTTTAACGCCTATGATTGGTTTATTTTCGTCTCAACGTCATCTTTTCCTTAACGCAACGCAACGGACTCCTATGTGAACAGGTCCTTAACCTGAATATTTCTCGACTTTTTTTTTATCTCCAACGGAAAGCTTTCAATGCAAACCAAACTTCGAGGACAAATAAAAAACTAATTTCAGTTATTCACCGAAGATATTGAAGACATTCGCGACGAAGCCTTTGGGTAGAGATGTGGACAGGCTCAGAGGTGTGGACAAAGTGTCTTTTGGCTTACGGCTTAGTTTCAAGTCAAAATTCCTGGAACTTGCTGCTAAATTCTTTGCCGCGTTCCTCAATTTCGCATCATGAAAATATCCTGAAAGATGCGGAATAGTCGATAGTTAAAGACTAACGTGATTTTTAAAAACATCTGGGAATAGTTACTGCATTTACGCAGTAGACCTACCTACAAGCATACCAATTTTTAGGTATTTTAAAGGGCTGAGATTCCAATTTCTAAACAAAACAAAATTCACGTAGTTCCTTCTAACGATACTACCGCGGGCTATTAACATAGGATTACTTGTTGTTGCTTACCTCTTTTGTATGTATGTATGTATGTATGTATGTATGTATGTATGTATGTATGTATGTATATATATATATATATATATATATATATATATATATATATATATATATATATATATATATATATGGTCAAAGTTTTGACGCATTTCGGCACTTTTCTGTTTAACTGTTTCCTGCTTGTCCAAGCGATATAGACTGGGTTTGGCACACTGTTAAAATTATAACTCGCGACGACGGATGGTTTTAGCGTCCGAAATTTTACTTTCCGGAGGACCGTTACGGAGGAACATTAAAGAGTCCTACATTACGGATCCTACATTAAAGAGTTTACAAATTTGTATTTGTTTATTGTCAAATTTTTTACCCTTTACGCCCTGAGGATTGTATATATATATATATATATATATATATATATATATATATATATATATATATATATATATATATATATATATACATACACACACATACACACAGTGAAACTTCTGTATGGTGGTCAGTAATGGCTCATAAAAAAAAGTGGCCGTTCAGAGGGTTGGCCATCAAATTGGAGTGGTCGGCTAGAGAAGTTTCACTGCATATATATGTGGGTGACTCTTTAACTGGCTCTAAGACAATCCTCAAATCATAACTAATTTGGGAGAAAATTTTACTACAGAGAGGGGGGAGGGGTATGTTTCGAATTTTTACAATAACTTGCCACTTTATCTTCCCCCCGATCTCTCTTAAAAGTCCTCAAACCAGCCAATTTTAATCACACAATAAAAGCAACGGACGCTTATTGCATGCGCAACTATAAAATGTGTTTAATACGGCGATTTAAAAGCTGTTACTTTCGTTTTTTATCCAATATAAAATTCCCTGTAACAACCCTCCGTAGCGTAACGGCCGCAACAAACGATACTTTACGCTGTCCTAATATTTCAGAATAGATAGGATAAAATTTGAAAGATCAACACCTTATTATGGATGCTTCGTCGGCGGAAAAGCGGAAAAGATTTATTTAAATAACGGTGATTTAAACATGAAGAGGAAAAGGAAGTTGCGCTCCTCACGGGTGCGTAGCGCCATCTGTTGACGGGCGGAGAGACGAATGAATTCCGTGAGGTCATTTCAGTAGTTAACATATACTTAAAATAAATAAATAAATAAATAAATAAGTAAAAATGAAGATTCAAAATACAGAGAATGATATAATCAATATTAGCATGTTAAGAACACACAACAGCTGAGTTAACTACAGCATTGCAAGTTTAACAAAGCAGAATATTAATTTAACTACTTCCGTAAACTTATAATTATTTTCATAACGCAGCATAATTTTTTATAAGACAACAGAAATAGAATTAGATTAATTATAAAAAGATTTAAAACAGTTACGGTAACTTTTAATAAAACTAAAAATGAAGAGAGGAACAGTGGTTACTAGAATTTTTAGAGTCGAGGAAGCGAACAAATGGATAAGTTTAATTTATTAGCATTCTGGAATATTATTAAACTCATAACTACTACCGTAATTTCGTTACTACTTCTATAAAGTAGTACAATTTTTATGAGAAAAGAGTTAAAATAGTAACAAAAGGAATTTTATTAGTTACTATAACTTTTAAGTGAAAATAGAAACAGTGGTTGCTAGAATTTAAACAGTGGTCGCTAGAGTCGAGGAAAGCGATTAAATGGGAAAGTTTAATTTATTAGCATTCTGGAATATTATTGAACTCATAACTACATATGTAAATTCCTTACTCCTTCTATAAAGCAGTGTAGTTTTTTTACGAAAATAGAAGTAAAATAGTTACAAAAGGAATCATATAAGTTACTGTAACATTCAGTGAAAATAAAAACAGTGGTTACTAGAATTTAGAGTTGAGGAAAGCTTTCAAATGAGAAAATTTAATTTATTAGCATTCTGGAATATTATTAAACTCATAACTATATCTGTAAATTCCTTACTCCTTCTATAAAGCAGTAAAATTTTTTTATGAAAATAGAATTAAAATGGTTACAAAAGGAATCATATAAGTTACTGTAACATTAAGTGAAAATGGAAACAGTAGTAGATAGAAATTGCCGGTTCACCAACACACGGATTGATGAGGAGCAGAGGAGCAAGGGGGGCGTGGTCTATTGATGACGTCAGCGCCACCTGGCAGCGTTTTTGAGTCAATCAGGAGAAGGCCGTGATCTTAGCGCCCCCTTGCGGGAAAACCTGGAACCTTGTAGTACAGCAGAATCTTGAAGAGAGTATGTGCTCCGCGGAGCGCCACCTATAGCTCAAATATGGAACTAAATTACATATAAGGTTACGGATTTATATTTTCAGTGCTGCCATCTATTTTATAAAAATCACAACTGAATTTTACATTTAATTTTACAGAAGATATATATTTTTAAAAGTTTGTCCTGAGCTAGGACCGAACCCGGGATCGCACGGTTGGCAAGCCAACGCCCTACCCACTAGGCCAGCGAGTCTTGTTATTGTACGGTATTATAAGGTATTTAAAGAGTGAATATTTTAAAGGGAACTTGAGAAATATGATAGAGGATTCTGTGGTATTATATTATTTTAATTAGTTAATTAATTAATTATTTTTTTAATATAATACATACTAAGCGCCCCCTAGCGGGAAAAACTTGAACTAAACTAGAACTTTAAATATTTAAGATTGTAAAACGATTTTACGCTGTTAGTCTAGTGAATAAATTTAACTTTTAAAATTCTGATATCGAGAATTTTACGCTGCAGGCGCCATCTATTGGTAAAAATTACAACTACATTTAAAATTTAATTTTGTAAAAGGTTTTATTTTAGTTTAAATTCTAAATTAAAATATATTATTAACTTACTATTTTTTTAACGATAGTAGTAATTAGTAAAAAAATAATTATAATTACTTATTATTATTTTAAAGACATATCTAATTTATAAATAATATTTGAAAAAATATTCTATTAAAAGGAGTATTTACAAGTCTTTTAACATTAAATCTATAAGAGAAGATATTAACAAGGATATTTTTACGCATAAAATTATTGAAAACAGCTGTTAAATTTAAAATATCTTTTAATTTTCATGCTAATATCAATTTCAAGTATAATATAACTTAGATATATCTTTAAACCCATTTAAACATAACTTGAAGACATTAAATTATACAATTACCATCTAGAACCTGAAACTTAAAACATATTATCAATTTAATAGTTTGGAAAAAGTATTTATTACAGAACATTCCATACTAGTATAAAAATAATAAGAAATTTTTACATAGATAGGCTAAAACGAATATTTTTTTTCTTTTACTTGATATTTTTACACATGAAATTATTTTACAACAAGCGTTAAGTTTAAAATATCTATAATTTTTCTTAAGAATATTACTTTTTTCCTTTTAATATTAGAAATAAAAACTGAAATATGATTCAATCTAGATAATTATTTAAATTAAATACACATAACATACCAATCCATACTATTAAATCTACAAGAGAAGATATTAAATTTACGCTAAAAAATTTTTTTAATTGTCGACATATACATACTGCAATAGTCTACATTATTATCAAAAAGTTCATTGAATTATATTCTATAACAGAGAGAATATTTTTATGAATTTACTAGAATTAATTATCAAAAATAAATATAACGTCATCTATTAATTAAAAATGAAACTTAGAAAATTTAATACATGGTTTTGAGTATATTTTTCAAAACTTTAAATATTTTTAGTCGAAGGGCTTATTTTCAGAACTTTAAAATTGTTTTGCTATGTTTTTTAACGTGATATATAATTTTACATAGATACATTCGCAAAATAATACAAAATAATAAGAAATTTTTACATAGATAGGCTAAAACGAATATTTTTTTTCTTTTACTTGATATTTTTACACATGAAATTATTTTACAACAAGCGTTAAGTTTAAAATATCTATAATTTTTCTTAAGAATATTACTTTGCAGTATAATATAATTTAGATAGAGCTTTGAATCCATTGTAACATTTAATATAGAAAAAATTATTATTTGATCTTATCTTGAAAAAAATTCCATGAAAGCTAACAAGGGATATTTTTAGACATAAAATTATTTAAACAAAGCGGGAATTACCCAGTAGAGTTATTTTTTCCTTTTAATATTAGAAATAAAAACTGAAATAAGATTCAATCTAGATAATTATTTAAATTAAATACACATAACATACCAATCCATACTATTAAATCTACAAGAGAAGATATTAAATTTACGCTAAAAAATTTTTTTAATTGTCGACATATACATACTGCAATAGTCTACATTATTATCAAAAAGTTCATTGAATTATATTCTATAACAGAGAGAATATTTTTATGAATTTACTAGAATTAATTATCAAAAATAAATATAACGTCATCTATTAATTAAAAATGAAACTTAGAAAATTTAATACATGGTTTTGAGTATATTTTTCAAAACTTTAAATATTTTTAGTCGAAGGGCTTATTTTCAGGACTTTAAAATTGTTTTGCTATGTTTTTTAACGTGATATATAATTTTACATAGATACATTCGCAAAATAATACAAAATAATAAGAAATTTTTACATAGATAGGCTAAAACGAATATTTTTTTTCTTTTACTTGATATTTTTACACATGAAATTATTTTACAACAAGCGTTAAGTTTAAAATATCTATAATTTTTCTTAAGAATATTACTTTGCAGTATAATATAATTTAGATAGAGCTTTAAAACCATTGTAACATTTAGTATAGAAAAATTATTATTTAATCTTACCTTGAAAGGCATTCCATGAAAGCTAACAAGGGATATTTTTAGACATAAAATTATTTAAACAAAGCGGGAATTCCCCAGTAGAGTTATTTTTTCCTTTTAATATTAGAAATAAAAACTGAAATATGATTCAATCTAGATAATTATTTAAATTAAATACACATAACATATCAATCCATACTATTAAATCTGCAAGAGAAGGTATCAAATTTATCTCGCGATGTTAATAGAGAAGATTCTTACATTATCTGAAATAATACAGACTTTATCATGTTTAGAAGATATTTACAAGAGTTCATTTTAGAATTAAATGAATCATGGTTTGAATCCTACAACAGTAGGGGGTATATGCAAACATGAAGACTTTAAATTATACAATTACCATCTAGAACCTGAAACTTAAAAATATATGCACCAATTTAAGTATCTTTATATAGTTTATGTACAGTTTTGAATATATTTCAAACCTTAAACGTTTTTCCAACTTTGAAACTATATTATAAGTTAAGACGCTTACTAAAATTAAAAAACATTTTATAGAGGTAAAGACTTGAAAGATAAAATTTACAAGTTTTAATCCTAAATATTATATTTTATCCAGAAATGTAGACTATTAATATATGATTTTAAACCTAACATGCTTTCAACGATTACCTAAATTGCGATATAATGTTAAATTCCATAGATTATTTCACAGATTTTAAGATATTTATTTAACCTAAGATGTTTATAAATCCTATCCAAATTGGAATAGTGTTTACATATCATCATAAACAACTAAATATTATCATTTTCATGGGTTTTAAGGTATTTATTCAACATAAGATGTTTATAAATCCTACCTAAATTGGAATAGTTTCTGCATATCAACATAGACTGCGTAAACAACCAAATATTAACTTAATTTAAATAAGAGCATATAATTTCCTTTTTGATAACTTAAATATATATATATATCATACATGTTGCTAAATTAAAATTCTTGTTATACTTTCGTATAAGATAGTTTTTTTTACATACAAGAACAGAAATAATATAGACTTTATTATGTTTAGAAGATTTGCGGATATTTAAAGCAGTTCACTTAACTTTAGAAGTAAATGGATCAGAGTTTGAATTCTACTGCAATAGAGGTAGTTTAACTTCACAATTATAATCTAAACAGATAACAAATCTTTGAAAAAAATATTCTATAAAAAGCAATAAAATATATTATGGAAACTTCAAATTAATTTTTGATAGGTTTCATTAAATATTCTGCAAACGCTATGAAACATTTCGTATAGAAAATAATTACCATTTGATCTTACCTTTAAAATCTATAGTTTATGCACTTAATTCATATAATTTTTTACAAAAACAAGCTTTAACTGCATAAGAAGATATTATATTTGTCCCGCACATACATATAAACTTAAAACATATTAAAACTTACTAGTTCCCTTATAAAGGTTTCAAGACTTTAAAAATTTTTTTTACTAAGTTTTAAATCTAATCTATAATTTTACATAGATATAACCATTAATAAATTGTTTTACATAGAAAAAAGCATACATCGCACCTAAAATTTTAGTTTTCTTATCAAAATAACCTGCAAAACTTTCATCGAAACAAATGTTTATTATGTTAAAAAAAAAAAAAATCAAACACCTATTGATATTACTTTGAAATATTATGCAAATAATAAATTTGAATAAGTTTTACATCAGAAATTATTTTCCGACAATTGCTAAAGAAAATTTATACTATAAGTTTAAAACGCTTCCTAACACTTAAAATTTTATCATTCTATAAGGAGTATAGTTTCTGCATATCAACATAGACTGCGTAAACAACCAAATATTAACATAATTCACATAATAGCATATGACTTCCTTTTAATAACATAAATATACATATCATAAATGCAGCTAAATTAAAATTCATGATATACTTTCGTATAAGATAGTTTTCTACATGCAATTACCCAAAATATTTTATCCATACAGCAACAGAAATAATACAGACTTTATCATGTTTAGAAGATATTTACATGAGTTCATTTTAGAAGTAAATTGACCAAGGTTTAAATCTTACAGCGGTAGGAGTATACACAGACAATATTTTTATATGAGAACCTACTTACAATAGATCTTAAAATTAAAATAAGTTTTGTCAAGAATAAAACTCTGCTGTAGATTTTATAATCTAAGCATATACCGCACTGTCATAGTTATCATTTTCAAAACTTAATGGTTTAAAATATATTATTATAAAACATATAAAATACTTACGGCATTAGTAGAAATATTCTGCATTGGAAAAAAAATCTGGAGCTTATAATTAGCCATACTTCTAAAACGAGACCCAATTGAAAAATATACAAGTCACGTTAGTTAATCTTGATTATTTGCGGTTAATTTTCCATTACAGTCACAGTTATCTTCTCAAAATGAATCAATGATAAGATAAATAATTATTTTGCTATCATTTAACGAATCGTTCACGTTCCTTTTATTTTATTTGTCAAGAGTTGCCAAGAGTTGGCAACGATTGTAGAACGACTTTCAAAAATCTAACCCCTAGTGTTTACACAAGAAGTAGATTATTATTATTATCTTATACACGAGAGTATACTGTGGGAAAAGATCAGATAATATGTTTAATCAAAGTTAAACAATTGATACACGTTTTGCTAACCAAAACTTTATTCGATAGGTTAATTTTCAAATCTGAAACAAGCTTTGCTAACTGCTAATACAGTTTATTAATGTTGTTAATAGAGTTTTTAATAACGAAGTTGTTCGATTAATGCTTGCAAAACTGCAACTACTAAGTTGATCGAATATATATTAAATTGTATTAAGTTAAAATTCTAGTTTTCACATGAAAAAACATTATGCAACATAAGTATTAAAATTAAGTCTTTGAAATATTCTATAAAAAGTAATGAAATATACTATGGAGGCACTTACCCATTGTTGCTAAGCTTGGCATTAATTAATAAAATAATTATAAAGATCTATTAATAATACTTTGAAATATTCTGTAAAAGGTAACTTAGAATAATTTTTAAACATGATTATTCTATAAAAAATACAATATTATCAGTAACAGCAGCAGATAGTATATTCAAGATTATTGAAAACAACGTAACAGAGAATAAAATTTTAGATTATAAAGCAACAAAGGCTAATTTTCAAATGTACACTGTCAACCTCTACTATCAATATTTTACGATTCATTGAAGTGGAAGTTATAGTTAAGTTCTTATTCTCACTTAACATTTTAATAACTTAAAAGTTTAACGTTGTATTGTACAACCGACACTCATCAGAATAATATAAATTGCTAGTAATCTTATCTAATGACGAAATAAAATAAACTATGAGTCATAGAAACTTATCTTATCTGATATAGCGATTCATTCGACAGTCGCTTGCTAGATTTTCAATCGGAGAGGGCTGTTTTAGAGTGCTTGTGCTGTTTATCAGTTAGATTATGAAACCTGCATTTAAAAAAATGAAGGAACAGCTTGTTCCCGAAAAAGATTGGTATGAGCAAAATTATGAAAATACAGATTTTTGCATGCATAATTTTTCTGAAGGAATCTTAAATGTTTTAAAAATTGAACAGAGAAAAAAAGAAGTTAATTGCTTCGGCCCATCAATGATAAAATATTTCAATCTTGGATGTAATGTTTTTGCAACTGTCCACATACATATCAGTGGTGCAGCAGTCCACATTGCTAAATTTAAAGAAAGTCACCTACATAAACTTCAAAGGGAAAAAGGAGTGTCAATGCATGGAGATACCTGGATCGAATTTAATAAGAAACTTCCTACCATCTCAACTGAATATAAAGACACTTCATGTATTGCAAACAACGAAATAATCGCTATTATAGATCAGGAAGTGTGTATTCTACAGGGGATGTATCGCATGAAAAATGTTAATTATGACTTAGATTCCCGAATTAAGTTGAATAGATATGAACTAAAACAACTTTGTGATTATGCTTCAGACATTACAGACTGTGTCGAACACACAATTTTATGTCGTACTTTGCCTCACATTCTACAAGAAAATATTGCCGATTCCATCTCCGATTGTTTTAAAGAACATTGTAATGTAGATGATGCGCTTGAAAATTTTTTCAGATGTGTTAAACAAGAACTGTTCAATGTATGTCATAAACTGTTTAAATGTGAAGGATGTATTATGAACCACCCCTCCCAATATCAACATTTGTGTCTAAAAAGCAGTGCTTTAGAAAAATATAAGAGTCTTGGTAAAATACCAATTTTTCATATAAGTATTCAAGATATTGTTAAAAATATATGTGATACATATTGTACATGTGCATACATTAATACTGAAATTTTTAAAAATCTTTGCGTCGATGATTTTAAATACTATTTCGAAAACGGAATAGTTAAAGTGTAAATACTTTTGGATTATTCTAATGATCTGAAATTTCACTCTAAGGAATATCTTCAAGAATTGTAAGAATTTTTTTAGATATGTTAAATAAAGGTTGCTTTAAGGATGAATTATTCCATTTTTTTTAGTCTATGTGTGTTTTAATGATGTCTTAAAAATTATTAATATTATTAATATATCTTTAAATTATAATAAATATTTTTTGATATCATTAAAACACACATAGACTAAAAAAAATGGAATAATTCATGTGTTTTAATGATGTCTTAAAAATTATTAATATTATTAATATATCTTTAAATTATAATAAATATTTTTTGATATCATTAAAACACACATAGACTAAAAAAAATGGAATAATTCATCCTTAAAGCAACCTTTATTTAACATATCTAAAAAAATTCTTACAATTCTTGAAGATATTCCTTAGAGTGAAATTTCAGATCATTAGAATAATCCAAAAGTATTTACACTTTAACTATTCCGTTTTCGAAATAGTATTTAAAATCATCGACGCAAAGATTTTTAAAAATTTCAGTATTAATGTATGCACATGTACAATATGTATCACATATATTTTTAACAATATCTTGAATACTTATATGAAAAATTGGTATTTTACCAAGACTCTTATATTTTTCTAAAGCACTGCTTTTTAGACACAAATGTTGATATTGGGAGGGGTGGTTCATAATACATCCTTCACATTTAAACAGTTTATGACATACATTGAACAGTTCTTGTTTAACACATCTGAAAAAATTTTCAAGCGCATCATCTACATTACAATGTTCTTTAAAACAATCGGAGATGGAATCGGCAATATTTTCTTGTAGAATGTGAGGCAAAGTACGACATAAAATTGTGTGTTCGACACAGTCTGTAATGTCTGAAGCATAATCACAAAGTTGTTTTAGTTCATATCTATTCAACTTAATTCGGGAATCTAAGTCATAATTAACATTTTTCATGCGATACATCCCCTGTAGAATACACACTTCCTGATCTATAATAGCGATTATTTCGTTGTTTGCAATACATGAAGTGTCTTTATATTCAGTTGAGATGGTAGGAAGTTTCTTATTAAATTCGATCCAGGTATCTCCATGCATTGACACTCCTTTTTCCCTTTGAAGTTTATGTAGGTGACTTTCTTTAAATTTAGCAATGTGGACTGCTGCACCACTGATATGTATGTGGACAGTTGCAAAAACATTACATCCAAGATTGAAATATTTTATCATTGATGGGCCGAAGCAATTAACTTCTTTTTTTCTCTGTTCAATTTTTAAAACATTTAAGATTCCTTCAGAAAAATTATGCATGCAAAAATCTGTATTTTCATAATTTTGCTCATACCAATCTTTTTCGGGAACAAGCTGTTCCTTCATTTTTTTAAATGCAGGTTTCATAATCTAACTGATAAACAGCACAAGCACTCTAAAACAGCCCTCTCCGATTGAAAATCTAGCAAGCGACTGTCGAATGAATCGCTATATCAGATAAGATAAGTTTCTATGACTCATAGTTTATTTTATTTCGTCATTAGATAAGATTACTAGCAATTTATATTATTCTGATGAGTGTCGGTTGTACAATACAACGTTAAACTTTTAAGTTATTAAAATGTTAAGTGAGAATAAGAACTTAACTATAACTTCCACTTCAATGAATCGTAAAATATTGATAGTAGAGGTTGACAGTGTACATTTGAAAATTAGCCTTTGTTGCTTTATAATCTAAAATTTTATTCTCTGTTACGTTGTTTTCAATAATCTTGAATATACTATCTGCTGCTGTTACTGATAATATTGTATTTTTTATAGAATAATCATGTTTAAAAATTATTCTAAGTTACCTTTTACAGAATATTTCAAAGTATTATTAATAGATCTTTATAATTATTTTATTAATTAATGCCAAGCTTAGCAACAATGGGTAAGTGCCTCCATAGTATATTTCATTACTTTTTATAGAATATTTCAAAGACTTAATTTTAATACTTATGTTGCATAATGTTTTTTCATGTGAAAACTAGAATTTTAACTTAATACAATTTAATATATATTCGATCAACTTAGTAGTTGCAGTTTTGCAAGCATTAATCGAACAACTTCGTTATTAAAAACTCTATTAACAACATTAATAAACTGTATTAGCAGTTAGCAAAGCTTGTTTCAGATTTGAAAATTAACCTATCGAATAAAGTTTTGGTTAGCAAAACGTGTATCAATTGTTTAACTTTGATTAAACATATTATCTGATCTTTTCCCACAGTATACTCTCGTGTATAAGATAATAATAATAATCTACTTCTTGTGTAAACACTAGGGGTTAGATTTTTGAAAGTCGTTCTACAATCGTTGCCAACTCTTGGCAACTCTTGACAAATAAAATAAAAGGAACGTGAACGATTCGTTAAATGATAGCAAAATAATTATTTATCTTATCATTGATTCATTTTGAGAAGATAACTGTGACTGTAATGGAAAATTAACCGCAAATAATCAAGATTAACTAACGTGACTTGTATATTTTTCAATTGGGTCTCGTTTTAGAAGTATGGCTAATTATAAGCTCCAGATTTTTTTTCCAATGCAGAATATTTCTACTAATGCCGTAAGTATTTTATATGTTTTATAATAATATATTTTAAACCATTAAGTTTTGAAAATGATAACTATGACAGTGCGGTATATGCTTAGATTATAAAATCTACAGCAGAGTTTTATTCTTGACAAAACTTATTTTAATTTTAAGATCTATTGTAAGTAGGTTCTCATATAAAAATATTGTCTGTGTATACTCCTACCGCTGTAAGATTTAAACCTTGGTCAATTTACTTCTAAAATGAACTCATGTAAATATCTTCTAAACATGATAAAGTCTGTATTATTTCTGTTGCTGTATGGATAAAATATTTTGGGTAATTGCATGTAGAAAACTATCTTATACGAAAGTATATCATGAATTTTAATTTAGCTGCATTTATGATATGTATATTTATGTTATTAAAAGGAAGTCATATGCTATTATGTGAATTATGTTAATATTTGGTTGTTTACGCAGTCTATGTTGATATGCAGAAACTATACTCCTTATAGAATGATAAAATTTTAAGTGTTAGGAAGCGTTTTAAACTTATAGTATAAATTTTCTTTAGCAATTGTCGGAAAATAATTTCTGATGTAAAACTTATTCAAATTTATTATTTGCATAATATTTCAAAGTAATATCAATAGGTGTTTGATTTTTTTTTTTTTTAACATAATAAACATTTGTTTCGATGAAAGTTTTGCAGGTTATTTTGATAAGAAAACTAAAATTTTAGGTGCGATGTATGCTTTTTTCTATGTAAAACAATTTATTAATGGTTATATCTATGTAAAATTATAGATTAGATTTAAAACTTAGTAAAAAAAATTTTTAAAGTCTTGAAACCTTTATAAGGGAACTAGTAAGTTTTAATATGTTTTAAGTTTATATGTATGTGCGGGACAAATATAATATCTTCTTATGCAGTTAAAGCTTGTTTTTGTAAAAAATTATATGAATTAAGTGCATAAACTATAGATTTTAAAGGTAAGATCAAATGGTAATTATTTTCTATACGAAATGTTTCATAGCGTTTGCAGAATATTTAATGAAACCTATCAAAAATTAATTTGAAGTTTCCATAATATATTTTATTGCTTTTTATAGAATATTTTTTTCAAAGATTTGTTATCTGTTTAGATTATAATTGTGAAGTTAAACTACCTCTATTGCAGTAGAATTCAAACTCTGATCCATTTACTTCTAAAGTTAAGTGAACTGCTTTAAATATCCGCAAATCTTCTAAACATAATAAAGTCTATATTATTTCTGTTCTTGTATGTAAAAAAAACTATCTTATACGAAAGTATAACAAGAATTTTAATTTAGCAACATGTATGATATATATATATATTTAAGTTATCAAAAAGGAAATTATATGCTCTTATTTAAATTAAGTTAATATTTGGTTGTTTACGCAGTCTATGTTGATATGCAGAAACTATTCCAATTTAGGTAGGATTTATAAACATCTTATGTTGAATAAATACCTTAAAACCCATGAAAATGATAATATTTAGTTGTTTATGATGATATGTAAACACTATTCCAATTTGGATAGGATTTATAAACATCTTAGGTTAAATAAATATCTTAAAATCTGTGAAATAATCTATGGAATTTAACATTATATCGCAATTTAGGTAATCGTTGAAAGCATGTTAGGTTTAAAATCATATATTAATAGTCTACATTTCTGGATAAAATATAATATTTAGGATTAAAACTTGTAAATTTTATCTTTCAAGTCTTTACCTCTATAAAATGTTTTTTAATTTTAGTAAGCGTCTTAACTTATAATATAGTTTCAAAGTTGGAAAAACGTTTAAGGTTTGAAATATATTCAAAACTGTACATAAACTATATAAAGATACTTAAATTGGTGCATATATTTTTAAGTTTCAGGTTCTAGATGGTAATTGTATAATTTAAAGTCTTCATGTTTGCATATACCCCCTACTGTTGTAGGATTCAAACCATGATTCATTTAATTCTAAAATGAACTCTTGTAAATATCTTCTAAACATGATAAAGTCTGTATTATTTCAGATAATGTAAGAATCTTCTCTATTAACATCGCGAGATAAATTTGATACCTTCTCTTGCAGATTTAATAGTATGGATTGATATGTTATGTGTATTTAATTTAAATAATTATCTAGATTGAATCATATTTCAGTTTTTATTTCTAATATTAAAAGGAAAAAATAACTCTACTGGGGAATTCCCGCTTTGTTTAAATAATTTTATGTCTAAAAATATCCCTTGTTAGCTTTCATGGAATGCCTTTCAAGGTAAGATTAAATAATAATTTTTCTATACTAAATGTTACAATGGTTTTAAAGCTCTATCTAAATTATATTATACTGCAAAGTAATATTCTTAAGAAAAATTATAGATATTTTAAACTTAACGCTTGTTGTAAAATAATTTCATGTGTAAAAATATCAAGTAAAAGAAAAAAAATATTCGTTTTAGCCTATCTATGTAAAAATTTCTTATTATTTTGTATTATTTTGCGAATGTATCTATGTAAAATTATATATCACGTTAAAAAACATAGCAAAACAATTTTAAAGTCCTGAAAATAAGCCCTTCGACTAAAAATATTTAAAGTTTTGAAAAATATACTCAAAACCATGTATTAAATTTTCTAAGTTTCATTTTTAATTAATAGATGACGTTATATTTATTTTTGATAATTAATTCTAGTAAATTCATAAAAATATTCTCTCTGTTATAGAATATAATTCAATGAACTTTTTGATAATAATGTAGACTATTGCGGTATGTATATGTCGACAATTAAAAAAATTTTTTAGCGTAAATTTAATATCTTCTCTTGTAGATTTAATAGTATGGATTGGTATGTTATGTGTATTTAATTTAAATAATTATCTAGATTGAATCTTATTTCAGTTTTTATTTCTAATATTAAAAGGAAAAAATAACTCTACTGGGTAATTCCCGCTTTGTTTAAATAATTTTATGTCTAAAAATATCCCTTGTTAGCTTTCATGGAATTTTTTTCAAGATAAGATCAAATAATAATTTTTTCTATATTAAATGTTACAATGGATTCAAAGCTCTATCTAAATTATATTATACTGCAAAGTAATATTCTTAAGAAAAATTATAGATATTTTAAACTTAACGCTTGTTGTAAAATAATTTCATGTGTAAAAATATCAAGTAAAAGAAAAAAAATATTCGTTTTAGCCTATCTATGTAAAAATTTCTTATTATTTTGTATTATTTTGCGAATGTATCTATGTAAAATTATATATCACGTTAAAAAACATAGCAAAACAATTTTAAAGTTCTGAAAATAAGCCCTTCGACTAAAAATATTTAAAGTTTGAAAAATATACTCAAAACCATGTATTAAATTTTCTAAGTTTCATTTTTAATTAATAGATGACGTTATATTTATTTTTGATAATTAATTCTAGTAAATTCATAAAAATATTCTCTCTGTTATAGAATATAATTCAATGAACTTTTTGATAATAATGTAGACTATTGCAGTATGTATATGTCGACAATTAAAAAAATTTTTTAGCGTAAATTTAATATCTTCTCTTGTAGATTTAATAGTATGGATTGGTATGTTATGTGTATTTAATTTAAATAATTATCTAGATTGAATCATATTTCAGTTTTTATTTCTAATATTAAAAGGAAAAAAGTAATATTCTTAAGAAAAATTATAGATATTTTAAACTTAACGCTTGTTGTAAAATAATTTCATGTGTAAAAATATCAAGTAAAAGAAAAAAAATATTCGTTTTAGCCTATCTATGTAAAAATTTCTTATTATTTTTATACTAGTATGGAATGTTCTGTAATAAATACTTTTTCCAAACTATTAAATTGATAATATGTTTTAAGTTTCAGGTTCTAGATGGTAATTGTATAATTTAATGTCTTCAAGTTATGTTTAAATGGGTTTAAAGATATATCTAAGTTATATTATACTTGAAATTGATATTAGCATGAAAATTAAAAGATATTTTAAATTTAACAGCTGTTTTCAATAATTTTATGCGTAAAAATATCCTTGTTAATATCTTCTCTTATAGATTTAATGTTAAAAGACTTGTAAATACTCCTTTTAATAGAATATTTTTTCAAATATTATTTATAAATTAGATATGTCTTTAAAATAATAATAAGTAATTATAATTATTTTTTTACTAATTACTACTATCGTTAAAAAAATAGTAAGTTAATAATATATTTTAATTTAGAATTTAAACTAAAATAAAACCTTTTACAAAATTAAATTTTAAATGTAGTTGTAATTTTTACCAATAGATGGCGCCTGCAGCGTAAAATTCTCGATATCAGAATTTTAAAAGTTAAATTTATTCACTAGACTAACAGCGTAAAATCGTTTTACAATCTTAAATATTTAAAGTTCTAGTTTAGTTCAAGTTTTTCCCGCTAGGGGGCGCTTAGTATGTATTATATTAAAAAAATAATTAATTAATTAACTAATTAAAATAATATAATACCACAGAATCCTCTATCATATTTCTCAAGTTCCCTTTAAAATATTCACTCTTTAAATACCTTATAATACCGTACAATAACAAGACTCGCTGGCCTAGTGGGTAGGGCGTTGGCTTGCCAACCGTGCGATCCCGGGTTCGGTCCTAGCTCAGGACAAACTTTTAAAAATATATATCTTCTGTAAAATTAAATGTAAAATTCAGTTGTGATTTTTATAAAATAGATGGCAGCACTGAAAATATAAATCCGTAACCTTATATGTAATTTAGTTCCATATTTGAGCTATAGGTGGCGCTCCGCGGAGCACATACTCTCTTCAAGATTCTGCTGTACTACAAGGTTCCAGGTTTTCCCGCAAGGGGGCGCTAAGATCACGGCCTTCTCCTGATTGACTCAAAAACGCTGCCAGGTGGCGCTGACGTCATCAATAGACCACGCCCCCCTTGCTCCTCTGCTCCTCATCAATCCGTGTGTTGGTGAACCGGCAATTTCTATCTACTAACAGTGGTTACTAGAATTTATAGAATCGAGGAATGCGATTAAATTGGAAAGTTTAATTTATTAGCATTCTGGAATATTATTAAACTGAGAACTACTGCCGAAATTTCGTTACTACTTCTATAAAGCAGTACAATTTTTATGAGAAAACAGAGTTAAAATAGTAACAAAAGGAATTTTATTAGTTACTATAACTTTTAAGTGAAAATAGAAACAGTGGTTGCTAGAATTTAAACAGTGGTCGCTAGAGTCGAGGAAAGCGATTGAATGGGAAAGTTTAATTTATTAGCATTCTGGAATATTATTGAACTCATAACTACATATGTAAATTCCTTACTCCTTCTATAAAGCAGTGTAATTTTTATATTAAAATAGAATTAAAATAGTTACAAAAGGAATCATATAAGTTACTGTAACATTCAGTGAAAATAAAAACAGTGGTTACTAGAATTTATAGAGTCGAGGAAAGCTTTCAAATGAGAAAATTTAATTTATTAGCTTTCTGGAATATTATTAAACGCATAATTACTCCCGTAAATTTATTACTATTTCTGTACTATTTAAATTCATTACTATACTATCTATAATTTCTATACTATCTAAATTTATTACTATTTTTATAAGAAAAAATATTTAAAATAGTTACAAAATGAGATGTAATAGTTACCGTAACTTTAAATGAAAATAGAATTGAAGATAGAAACAGTGGTTACTAGAATTTATAGATCGAGGAAAGCGATTAAGTGGGAAAATTTAATTTATTAGCATTCAGGAATATTATTACACTCATAACTGCTCCCATAAATTCATTACTATTTCTATAAAGCAGTACAATTTTTATAAGAAAACAGAATTCAAATAGTTATTAATAGTTAAAATAATATAGTTAAAACAGTTAATAATAGTTAAAATAGGTACAAAAGGAATTATATTAGTTATCTGTAACTTTAAATGAAAATAGGAACAGTGGTTACTTGAATTTATAGAGTCGAGGAAAGCTTTCAAATGAGAAAATTTAATTTATAATTTATTAGCATTCTAGAATATCATTAAACTCATAAATGTTCCCGTAAATTCATTACTTCTGTAAAGCAGTACATTTTTATAAGAAAACGGAGTAAAATAGTTATTAATAGTTAAAATAATATAGTTAAAATAGTTAATAATAGTTAAAACAGGTACAAAAGGAATAAAATTAGTTATCTGTAACTTTAAAGGAAAATAGAAACAGTGGTTACATGAATTTATAGAGTCGAGGAAAGCGATCAAATGGGAAAATGTAATTTATTAGCATTCTAGAATATGATTAAATTCATTACTATTTCAATAAGGCATTACGATTTTTACAAGAAAAAATATTTAAAATAGCTGCAAAAAGAGTTATAATAGTTATTGTACTTTTAAATGAAAACAGAATTGAAGATAGAAATTGTGGTTATTAGAATTTATAGAATCGAGGAATGCGATTAAATTGGAAAGTTTAATTTATTAGCATTCTGGAATATTATTAAACTCATAACTGCTCCCGAAAATTCATTACTATTTCTATAAAGCAGTACCAATTTTCATAAGAAAATAGAATTGAAACAGATATTGCAACTTTAGATGAAAATAGAGCTGAAGATGCAGTAATTGGTTACTAGAATTTCTAAAGCCAAGGACAGAGATCAAATGGAAAGTTTAATTTATTAGCATTTTTTTCGTTTCGACCACTGCCTACATTTCCATTATACAAAAGGAAGCGTTTTGTGTAGTTTGATCGTCAAGATTAATAAATTACGGCACTAATCCAGTGTATGGATTTCAAATGATTGCATCAGTTTTGTGACGTACTCCGTGAAAAAGTGTTTTCAATGTATCTCTTCCGTATAATGAAAGTTAGTTATTTAACCGCAATTACGATGCTTATATAATTTTTACTTGAGTCAAGTACAGAATAAATTTAATATTAAACAAAAAAGAAAAACAATTCTTGAGTTACTAGAAATAATTCTTACCTTCATTTCATTCTGAATTTTAATTATAACGTGAAAACTTTCATCTAGATATTCTTGTTGGATATAGAATAGCTGCCTAGCACGTGCTATAACCTCAAGCCGAATAGCTAGTTATTTTTATGCTGCTTCGGCTTTATTCTTGTGATGTGAATGAAACTTCAAAAAAAAAAAAAATTCAATGAAAAATTATCACGCAGGAAATGTCATGAACTAACTACAAGGTAAGCTTGGATATTAAAGAGATAGAAACATTTAAAAAAAATCCGCTCGCATCTAGAATTTAAAGCGTCCACAGCTTGTGTTTCCTGTAGTGCTGATTATAAAGTGGTTTAAGGTGGTGCACATCGTTTGAACCTCGCAGATATGCAGTACCCGTGTGACCTTATGGGGAGTTTGTCAATATTTTATTAATCTCAAAATTCGCAAATGCATACTTTTCTATGTTTTGCAATTCATCCCGGATATTTAAATGAAATGCGAGTGTTTTACAAAAATCTATCTGTATATTTAAGGGGGGTCCAGGACACAAAATTCTTCAAATTTTCGAAAAAAGTTTTATTGCATTAAAAGATTTTGTGTTCTTTTCCGCTTAAAATGACGTTTAAATCATGTGTCTATCTTAATTAGTACAGGAGGTATCTTTTTTTTGTTTGTTTGAAACATTCTAATACCAGGCAATCTTTGTTTAAACCTGTAAATGCGTTTTTGCTGCACGATGGAGTTTTTTTTCTCCATTTCTCGTCTTTAAATTGTTATAAGTCAAGAACCGTTAATGATAAATGGTTCAAACTTGGAACATATCTTTTTCAATTATTTTACTTTCATTTTAGTTCAGCAAATTTGAAAAAAATACTTACTTTTAAAAATATGATTTTTTAAAAATAAGTCGCATCAAATTTTTAAAATTATTTCTTTAAATATTTTTAATTTTTTTTAAAAATAAATATTTTGAAAAACGCTGAATCAAAATTAAAGCTTCTATTTTTTTCTAATTAAATGAACAAAATTTGAAATTCGACAAACAGTATTTGGAGTTATAACAATTTTAAATTACCCCACTTTTTTTAAAAATTTTAAATTCCAAATTTTTAAAAATCTTTATGAGAAGTTTTATGATGTGATTTTGTTTACAAATTATATGGTTATCCATCACAAAAAAAAATCCAAAATTTTAACTCAATAAATAAAAAAAAAATTAAATATGTTTCCGGACCCTCTTAAGTTGTTAAGCTGATTCTTTGGGCAGTCCGCGAGAGAAAATTACTGCATCAATTAACTTCATTTTGGTCTTAAACGAAAGATTGTAATCTAAAGATGTGTCAAATTTGGATTTTGTAGCCTCAATTTCTATTCATTAGCGATAACTTACAATTTAAAATTGCTGTCTGCGCATGCTCGGTGACATGTTTAAAGTTGAATTGCCGTATAAACACATCAATTTGTTTCTGCGCATGCTCAGTAATATGTTCATATCTATCTGGCTTTAGATACTTCCTAAGCACGAGGCCGCCAAAACACGTTAATTTGTTTACTCCGAAGAATCTCTCTAGCTGCCTCTCTGCCATTTTTATTTTTAATTATGTTTGTGAAATACAGAATTAAACCTGATGGAAATTGTTTATTTCGTGCTGTTGAGTAACCATATTTCTTTTTCCTTGGTTCAATTGTAACTTTTTAAAGTGTATTTCTCTATTCTTAATATTATGATTTTCAACTATGATGTGTTGAGTATAATTTGTGTATTAGCACATTTATTTACTAACCAATCGTTATGTTTCGAAGAGTACCAACTAGTTCAGTAACAATTTAGATTAAAGTAAAAATTTAGAAAAGAAGTACGTTATGAATATTCTCTTACTCTATCCGAACCTTTCTTGAACCTTTCGCTCATCTGCTACGAAGCTGTTTTACCAGAATCATAAACTACTAGGGCTAACAGACACATGATTTCCACATATTTAAATACAGGAGGACGCGGCGTTTTGTATCGTATCATACGCTTTCAGAAACAAAATGATTGCTCCAAGTTCGATTAATCGACCCTAGTCTCAAACAGTCTCCATCCCCGATTTACACAGTACTTTTTTTTCTTTTTTTACACGATTTCGCTTTTACACGTTGTAATGTAGGATTACGTTCCTTCATAACGGTCCTCCGGAAAGAAAAATTTCAGATGCCCTGCGTCGCGAGTTATAATTTTGGCAGCGTGCCAAATCCAGTCTGTATCGCTTTGAAGAGCAGTAAACAGAAAAGTACCAAAATGCGTGAGAGTTTTGACATTATATATATATATATATATATATATATATATACAGTGGAATCTCGATCGATCGTTCTCCGAATCATCGTTTTCCCTTATGTGTCGTTTATACCAGTACCGACGATCATATTGCCTTGTTCCCGCATCTATCGCTTTTCCGCATTTATCGTTCAGTTCAGTCGGTCCCTCCAAAACAGATAGATCTCAAAATTCGCAAATGCATACTTTTCTACACTACAGGAGCCCTGATTTTATATATATATATATATATATATATATATATATATATATATATATATATATATATATATATATATATATATGTATTTATATATATATATATATATATATATATATATATATATATATATATATATATATATATATATGTATTTATATATATATATATATATATATATATATATATATATATATATATATATATATATATATATACGTACTAATATATAGATACATATAGTATGCATAACACATACATATATACATACAAAAGAGGTAAGCACGATAAGTAATCCTACGCGAATAATCCGTGGTAGTTTCGTTAGAAGAGACTACCTGAATTTTTTTTCAAAATAGCGGATTTTCAAAAATGAAAAATTTTAAGGCTGCTGTGTACTATCCCTGTTGGATTCGCTCACCTCTATGTTAATGAGGAGAAAATGTGTCCAAGAATTGCCGACTTCGATTCAAAGATTTATTTTAAAAATTGTACTCCGTTATAGAGAAAGAAATTTTACACCTTGGTGCATTTTCGTTTTTTTTCGATGCAAATAATATTTTAAAATTTAAATTATTCGGGGGAGTAATCTGTCATAGGGTGTTTTTTTAAACGCTCACCAATTCCTTTAGTGGACGAAATTTATAAAATGAATCATGTTGCAAAGTTCAGGAAAGTTCAATCTATCTGAAAATACCATTTTTATTGGATTATCAGCATTTATGTAGTTGTGAATAGTAGACACATATTCTCCGTAGGTTAACATTGAGGCGAGCGAATCCAATAGGGTTAGTACACAGCAGCTTTAAAAAATTCCACAAGAATGCGCCAGCATTCTTGTGGAATGCGCCCTGTTGTGAGGAAATGCTCTAAAACAGGGATTCCCAACGGGGTCCAAGTGGACCCCTTGGGGGTCGATGGAAATTTAAAAAGGGTCTATAGCAGAGGTGGGGGACGCGCGGCCTGCGTGATCTTCTTGTGCGGCCTCCATAAAAGCTAGCATTTGTATTAATTAATATTACGTTAGCATTTGTATTAATTATCCTTTATTACTACCAAATTTTCATGTGGCCTCTAATGGTAAAAAAAGGTTCCCCAGCTCTGGTCTATAGTATTCCAGGGGTCTATGATAAATTTTTCTGTTTTAAAATTTAATTTAAATTTTTAGGAATGCAATTATTAGATGATAATATCCGTTTTAATATGTATAAATACAGATTTTCATAGGGCAGAGTGATCCACGCATCTAAAGTCGAATGTCATGAAGCTTTTGTATATGCCTCGAATGCCGCCGTCGGCTTTGTGTATAACACTAGGCGGAACTGGGGAAATCCACTGGACCTTAAACAGCCCATGGGTTCTCCCGATGCAACCAATCAGAAGCAGTTCCGTTTGCTCTTGGCGATGTTTGTGCAATTACAATCTGTGTGTCTGAAATCTTGTTTATATTGGGAAATTAAAAATGAAAATAGTACAAAAATAATAAAACATAAACCTAATGAACCACTTTTTCTAATTTTTTTGTTCCTATTCTTAGTCAAATTTTTATCTTCAAGTGTTTTCTGTCCAATTATTAGTATTATAATTACGTCGTATGCTGTATGTTATAGAGAAAAATGTGAGGGGGGTCGATGAAGAAAATCATTCTTTTAAAAGGGGTCGAGGTAGGAAAAAGGTTGGGAACCCCTGATCTAAAACATAAAGCCGTCTGCACACGGACTCACACTTCGCAAAGCGTAGAACACAAAATGATTTCTGTTGTACAGTCGCGGTCTCTACAAACACTGAAGTGGCGGGCGAAGGACGAGCGTTAGCGCTACTTGTCGGCAATTGCCTGAAACTCGAGATTTCCCTCTTTCTGTCTATACATTATCCGATCAAAGCAGATTAAAAGATGAATAATTATGATTTTTTTAAAAATCGGATGATTCTTTTTGAAACACCTTGTATATTAATTATTAAAAATTCATATATATAACGACATTAAATATGATAAAACAGGCCAGTGTGCAGAAGAAAGTTAAAAATTGAAGGATGGAGATATTCCCATAAGACTTGGTAAGGAAACCCTGAACTTACAGTTGAGTTTGGTTAGATCTTTAGATACCTCCTCATATTGAACTAAACATTGATTAATATCTCGCTGGAACCGTTCAATATTAGGGTCATTTTGTAGTAAATGGTTACTCAATTTTCACCCGAATTCAAGTTCAGCGCGGATGACTTTTGCCTTGAATGCAGCTGGTTCATTTTCCAAATTTGCCATTTTTTTTTTCCAAATCATTTTGGATAATGTATAGGCAGAAAGAGGAAAATCTCGAGTTTCAGGCAATTGCCGACAAGTAGCGCTAACGCTCGTCCTTCGCCCGCCACTTCAGTGTTTGTAGAGACGGCGACTGTACAACAGAAATCATTTTGTGTTCTACGCTTTGCGAAGTGTGAGTCCGTAACAACTGTTCGGCGTGATTTTCGTCGACAAAGCCCTGGTAGACTGAAGTTCCTACGTCTCAGAGCATTAGGCGATGGTATAAACAATTCCAAGACACGGGTTGTCTGTGTACACATAACGGCCGTGGAAGCAGTGTATGCAGACATGCTCGCAAAAGTTTTGGACGAATTTGCCTACCGTATAGACATATGTCCTGCATCCAAATGAACACCTTTCATTTCGTTTGTGAAAAAACTTTATGATTATTGTGTAATATAAAATTAATTTTAAGTTTCTATGTTCAATATTTTTCATAATGTACTCATTTCAAATCGGGTGATTCTTTTTGAAACACCCTGTATATCACTGTTTTTAAAGATAGTCTTTTCAACTTTTATATGTCACTGCTTTTATCATCTTATACATATTAACTTTTTTGTCATCTTTTACATATTATACACTGAAGTGCCACAGAATTAGGGATACCTACCTAGTAACGAGTTGGGCCTCCTCTGGCCTTGATAACGGCTGCCACACGACGAGGCATAGATTCAACAAGTTTCTGGAAACGTTCCACGGGAATAGCTTGCCAAATATTGGCTAAAGCTGTCCATAATCCAGTAAGGTTCTTTGGTGCTGTGTGATGGCCTTTCACGCCTTGTTCCAAAACATACCAAAGATGCTCAATAGGATTTAAGTCTGGGCTTCTAGGTGGCCAATTCATGACAGAGAAGTCAGAGGAATGCTCATCCAACCAGCCAGTAGACAACCGGGACTTGTGAGAGGTACAGTTGTATTGCTGGAAAACTCTATTACCGTGCGGATAACAGAACAGCATAAACGGATGGAGGTAATCACCCAGCAACTCTACGTACCGAATTGCATTGAAGGAGGTTGGTACACGCACCAAAGATCCCAAACTGTGCCACGAAAAAACACCCCAGACCGTGATTGAGCCACCATGCCCTTGTACAGTTCCAGCCAGGCATGCAGGATCCATGGCTTCACGAGCCTGACGCCATATTCTCAGCCTCCCGTCGGCGTTAAGTAGTCGGAATCGAGACTCATCACTCCATGCTACTCGTTTCCAGTCTTCTACACTCCAGTCTCTGTGCTCTCTTGCCCAGGCAAGACGTGCAGCTCGATGGCGAGTATAGAGCAATGGTACTCTCGTAGGTCGACGGCTCCCGAAACCCATACGGTGAAGCGAGCGTTGCACAGTCCGTTTACTGACTGTACGACTGGCACCGTCATTAAACTGGGTGGTAATTTGAGCTAATGTTTGGCTTCGCTGGCTACGTACAATACGCCTGAGCCGTCTCTCACCACGCACTGTCAAGGCTAATTGTCCTTTGCAGTTTACCCGATCGCTAGTTTTTTTCCACCATCCATGTATTCTTGGTATACTCTTGACACTGTCGACCTTGAAAATCCTAGCTGTCTGACGATTTCGGAAGTTGAATGGCCCATGCGTCGCGCACCTACGATTTGTCCGCGATCGAAGGCGTCTAAATCAGGCAGTTTACCTATACTGGCAATTCCAACAACTAATTCAGAACAACCACAGTACGCGCTATATATGCAGTTACCACAGCGCCCTCACTTGCGCATACATGATGCGCAGCGCTACACAATTTGCATAGGATTTGCTATCCCTAATTCAGTGGCACTTCAGTGTAGTTTTGGTCACCGTTTTATATATGACTGCTTTTACCTTCATGGCTGTTATCAACGTCTTTACAACTGACATCTACTATGGTCTTAGGTTTTTACTTATGCTCTTTGGTTTTGCTCTCGACCTGTGTTTCGAGCAGCTTGTCCTTTTAGGACCTTGCGCCACTAAACCTTAACCTACCAACCTTACCAAGTCTCTCCCATCTGAAATTGTTACTAATTCAACAACGATCGAACCAGAAGCACCTCAAAAACTATCGAGTGATGACAGTGAAGTCCAGAAAGAAAAGATTAATAATCTATGACAGGGATGATAGTATGAAATTGAACCTGTGGGCGAAGTTTTTTTATTACAAAACTAACTAAATTATGCTCATTCGGGGTTTTTCCCCCCAGATTTTCACGGTTTTTCATACAAAAACGAGGATTTAGATAGGAATAAGTAATTTTCTTATTTACGAAATAGACGCGAAGAAATGCGAAATTTGCCGATATGAGCGAATAAATGCGAAAATTATTGTTTTACTACTTTTCGGCGAAAACTCGGTGATAAACGGATTTTAAAGCGAAATTAGGTAATAATAGTAATAATTTATTAGCATAATTGCTTGTCTAAGACCATCCACGGTCTTTAACTGAGAGATCTCACTCTCGAAATTTACTTATTGCTTATTGATTAAGGCCGTCTGCACACGGTGCAACTCAAAAGAAACTGATAACTGACTCCAATCACAAACCAGTCCGTGTTGATTCGTAACCTATGTAATTGAATGGAGCCACGCACACGGCGCAACTGGTTACATTGTAACCAGTTGCGCCGTGTGCGTGGCTCCATTCAATTACATAGGTTACGAATCAACACGGACTGGTTTGTGATTGGAGTCAGTTATCAGTTTCTTTTGAGTTGCCCCGTGTGCAGACGGGCTTAGACTTAAGGAAGAAAATGTGGAGACTGCTATACAATGTTAGCTTTTAACTAAGAATTTGATACTTACCTAACCAAGTAATTAAAATGGTGATTTTTTAAAAAATAATTACGAATACATATATATATATACAGTGCCGTAACTAGTTATTCCTGTGCCCTGGGAAAGAGTTTGCATTTGAGCCCTTTAATTAATTAGGCTTGGGAAAATAATAAAACAAATACAGCATTTTGGGCCCCCCCCCTTCCGAGTGGGCCCTTGGCGGGTGCCCCTGTTGCACCCGTCTAGTTACGGCAGTGTATATTATATATATATATATATATATATATATATATATATATATATATATATATATATATATATATATATATACACAGTGAAACCTTATGGCAGAACTATCTTCACGAATTCTCGTGGTGACATTGGAGCTTGTTTTTCCTCTGATGATTTTAAATATTATTACTTACTTATCTCTGTGGAATGTTGCTTTTAAAAATGGTGTTAATAATACGTTCAAGGATACGCTGTCAATAAAATATAAAATTTCTTATAAATATAGTTCTTATTAACACCAGCACCTTTAACTTCTACGCAACTTCTCAATAGCGGCCAGTAATGGTTCCGAGAAAATTGGCCGTTTGAAAGGCGGCCGTAAAAAAAAGTTTCTTCCTTAACATTGTCTCTATTGAGTCTTCTATCAGTTCTGAACAAAATATGGCAATTTAAACGCCGTTTAGACGTGGAATAGAGCTGGCAGACAAGAGAAGTTTCACTATATATATATATATATATATATATATATATATATATATATATATATATATATATATATATATATATATATATGTGTGTGTGTGTGTATATTCATACATACCGTATATTCCGTAGTATAACACGCACCTACTATAATTTTAACTACATTTTTTAAATTTTTAGGTATATTCTCCTTATAACGCGCACCCTTTTCTTGACGAAGAAACCTGAAATGTACTTGTGCGATGCTCTTATCTTTTGAAGTTATTCATTCGCAGGATTTTCCCAGGCTCTCGAACAATGGTGTACTGAATTGACAAGCGATAAGGGGAACAATATGTGTGTGAGGGAATTGCTTGAGGGAGTAAATTATTCTGCAAATAGGGGGTAAGAACGTACTTCTGACCTGGATAAATTCGCCGAATTAGGAGTCAGATGTTTTCTCCTTCAGTACTCTCTTTCAGAAACAGAATTCGATGATGGGCCTGAAGGTATAACGGAGGTCGAATATGATGAACTATTCATGTCATCCGATAATTAAAATTTTTAAGTTCATAAGGTATGTCATTTCTTTTAAATAAACAGCATTTAAGTACATGTAAAATTCCAATTTTTTTTTGTTCATCTTTTCCTTATTTTTAAATCTATCATTTTTAGATCCGGCATATATCGCGCACCCATAGGCGTAGCGTGCTTCTAACTTTTGGGGGGCACGGATTGAATTCAGTTAGGTCCTTCCTTTGCTCATTGACTGCCAGACGGTCCTTAAAGTATGAAACATTATGATTTTTTTAAAATTGAATAACAATAGAATTGATGTTTGAGCAGTATTCAAAAGTTATACAATGAAAAAATAAATATAATGTAAATAAAATGAGAAAAAAAAAATAGCATCGAATTTATGTTATGGATCGTATCACTGTTAAAAACTATATTAAGGCTGAAGACATAATCGGAATCTTCAGTCTCACAGTTTGAAAAGCAGAAAAAAACCCAACTTTCTTAAAGGTTTTCTGCAATTTTCCGATTTTAATTGAATTTCTATTAGCTTTTTAATCTATTTCAAGTTAAGTTGGGGGGGGGGGGGGTGCACGTTCTACGCCTATGCGCGCACCCGTAAATTTCGATCTTATTTTTGTATTAAAAGTGCACGTTATACGCCGTAAAATACGATAAGTATATATACATGCACACTCATAATTAAATAAATATATATGCATATTTATATGCACAGGCATACCTATATACACAGGCATAAATGTACGCGCACGTACACACATACATTTCACCATTCCTTAAATAATGAATAATTTGATTGGTGCGCTTCGAGTAGACGGTTGTAAAAGTTTGCGCTGCCGTTTGACTTTCCAGTAGTGATTACTTAGAAGGGAGAGAAACAGGCTTTGTGCAGCAAGTGGATTCGCAGCTGCCGTAACAGGGTGATGGAATTTGCCAGAAGAAAGAAAAAAGAAAGAAAGAAAACTGAAGATGCTCAGTTTCGCTCGGGGTCCGTGAAGATGACCACCTTGACCGCGTCGGTTTCGACCGACCCCGTATTCCAACCTTTTGATTCCCCACGGCAGGGTTCATCAAACTCCGTTCGAAAAAAAAAATCAAATACACCAGGGTATAAATCAAACAAGTTGCAAACTGAAAAATAAAAAAAATAAAATCCCCATACCCACGATTATAGCTTCGAAGTTTCGCACGCAGCAGTGGCAACGGCGACTCGCGCGCTGGTCATTCCCTCGCTTAGCCAATCACACGACGTGACTCACGAACGCTTGCACGTGTGAACTGTGAGCTCCAACTCCCCCACCCCCACCCTGGAATGAAAAAAAAAAATCACTACACCTACTTCGGAAGATATTTAACAAAAATATCTCTGGCGGGTTAAGTTCGTGCTGGAGATTTAAGACTTTTATTAAGTGAAAATTTCGTCAGAATAAAAAAACAAAAACCCCTTCTGCTCATGATGTGCCCATTAACCGGAGGGAGGGAGGACTGTTCGGTGAACGGTAAGGCACCGATCGTTCGTTATTGATGAGTTCCAATCGTTTTAATGATAGGAGACTCTTCCGTCGTGTGTTCCGGTATTCAAATGACCACAGCTCGGGGTGTCTCACGGCTCGCTGGCCAATTTGGGCTATAATTGCGGGACTCTGTAATGACGATGTAATCGATACGCAAGTCGTCGCAAGTAAGTTTTTCGTGGGTGTTTTGGCGGCGAGCACCCGAGCGTGAGTAACCCCCTCTAGTGTCACAGAAACACACGACCGGGGCTTCTGCGCGGGCATATTTCTCGGTGGGTAAACAACACGACGCGTTACACGGAGCTAAGATGGGTGGTTTATTAAATAACCGGTCAACATTTCCATCTGACCCCACTCCCCCTCTTCACGAGCAGCTCCGAAAATCGATGTCTCAGAAATTCCCGCCATTTAAGATCTACCCTACAGACTACCTGTTCGAGGAACACTGTCTTCAACACTTGCATTTAAGTAACACTGCTCACCAAAGCACACTGCTTTGGCAAGCGAAGCACTGACAGCTGGTCTATTAAATACCCGGTCAATATTTCCAACTGATCCTCCGAGTATCCCCAGGGATGCTCGAATGCTCAGTTGGATATCGATTCAGTGGACAGTCAGACATCGATGTCCATGGAAATCGATGTCTTGGAAAATCTCGAATGTTAAAATTTACCCTCTAGACCACCTGTTTGCAAAACATCCACAAGAGTGGTGACTTTATAGCATGAACCTACTACAGAAAAAATCCTGCTACCATGAGAAGAAATAAAAGATCGTCAGCTCAACTGAGAGCCAAGAGTAACAGTTGGCGTATAAGCTTGGCTCACGCTAGACCCCCTTTTCTAACCTGGCTCTTGCTTCAACACTCGGCGAACTCCGTCCACTTCCATCTAGCACAGTGGTTCTTAACCTTTTTAATAGTCAACAACCCCTTGAATCTTAAAATAAACTCTCGCAACCCCTTGAAAAATGTGTTTCTATTTTTTTATTTAAGAAAAGATATTTATTGCAAGATAATTTATTCATTGCATAAAAAAATTAATACATTTAGAATACATACCATATTATTAACATATAAAACAATATCTACATTTTTAATGGCTACGTTGTTGTTGTTTGTTCATAATTATCCATTTAAAACGAGGCTCTTTTTTTTTTTTCGAAAGAGCCACGCGTAAGTCATCAGGCGCATTTAAGCGACTTCCATCTTTTGTTGTGCAAAAGGCATGAAAAACTCATTTCACAAAGGTGAGTGGTGGCAAATGGTAAAAGTGTCTCTATGCCAATTCCGGATAAAGTTCTAACTGCGTATACCAGAACTGTTCTAAGTCCAGTTTTTCAAATTGCATTTCAATAGGTGCATTAGCTCGCATTGCGATAAGATCGTCTTTTAATAAAACATTGTCGTCCATTGAATTTAGGTCAAACAAAAATGGATTGAGTATCCATCTATTAATTTTGATTATATTTCCCGTCGGAAAGTATACATCAAATGATTCAGTCAGTTGGTAATTTTCATTAAAAATTTAGAACCTTCTCTCGCACCCCTAGAAATGTTCTCTCGCACCCCCAGGGGTGCCCACACCCACGGTTAAGAACCACTGATCTAGCGCATTAAAGTAGCGCCTTCAGCGTGAAAATTGAAGAAACAGATCATATCCTGCGCATTGAGGACATACATCGGGTTCGAAGGCGCAGTGCCTGTGCGCACATCGAATTTTTGAGATATTTGCCTTGATACGACGGTTTTTGTTTTGAGTCCTAAACTTGCTCAGAAAACTGGTAGTCTCATGAAATAGCAGCAGAACCTTGATGCGCGCAGCCTTGTATTTTTTGGGTTGAAGGGCTCGCGTTCTCTTGAAGGGAAAAGTTGTCTTCTGAAGCCAACATCTGGCTTTCCTTACGGGCTATTCGCTACGGTTTTGAACGTGGACTGTTCTTCGGAACTGCCCTTGCATAATCACAGATATTTTCTTTATGTTCGGATAACTTCACTTCTGTCTGCGCTCTATTCTGTCTACGCTATTTTTGAGGGGTTCCAGTAGACAAAATTCTTTTAAAAAAATCTTTTTTTTTTTTTCTCAGCCTAAAACATACTGGGCAGCTTTTAGGCACAAATAACACGTTTGCATCAATGTTTACGAAGTTGCTAGATGCAGCATGCACACGCACGCACACACACACACACACACACACATATATATATATATATATATATATATATATATATATATATATATGTGTGTGTGTGTGTGTGTGTACGTGTGTGTAAGTAAAATAGGCCAGGCCCACTTACTAACAACAGAGTAATATGTGATTAAATAAATGTTTTTAACTATCGTAATTTTGTTTTCCTAAATAGAGGTATAGGTACGCCGCTTTGGCGCATTCCACCTCAAATCGCACCCTGTATATATATATATATATATATATATATATATATATATATATACAGTGGAATCTCGATCGATCGTTTTCGGATCCATCGTTTTTCCGTATGTGTCGTTCATTTTATCCAGTCCCAACGATCATATTGCTTTGTTATGTTTCCGCATCTATCGTTTTCCCGCATTTGTCGTTCATTTCAATCGGTCCCTTGGAAAACGATAGATCGATATTCCACTGTGTATATATATATATATATATATAAATATATATATATGTGTGTGTGTGTGTGTGTGTGCTCTCTGTTTCTACCATGCCACAGAATGCTAGTAGAGCATTCGCTTGTTTTAATTTTTTTTTTACTGTATTCAGGAGTTTTGATTTAGAGCAAAAATTCTGAAAATATTTTCCGTAAGCAAAGTTGTTTTTTTTTTTTAATGTAGAATTACGTTCCTTCATAACGGTCCTCTGGAAAGCAAACTTCCAGGCGCTTAAACCGTCAATCGTCGCGAGTTATAATTTTGGCAGCCGGCCAACCCTAGTCTGTAAACAGAAAAGTACCAAAAGGCGTCAAAATATTGACATACATATATGTATATATACATACGTACATATATAGAGATACATATAAACACAACACATACATACATATATACTTACAAAAGAGGTAAGCAACGATAAGTAATCCTACGTTAATGACCCGCGGTAGTTCCGTTAGAAGAGACTACCTGAAATTTTTTTTCATTTTTTTAAAGTGATTAAAAAATTCATAAATAAAATCGACGACGATAATAATTTTCTCAAAATATTTTACCTAAAACAATTTTTCCCTTTAATTAATTAAAAATTTTCATACATAAAATCGGTGTTGATAATGATGATCTTCAAAAAATATTTTCCTTAAATCAAACATTTTTCCCTTTAAAGTGATTAAAAATTACATAAATCTTCTTTACACAGCAAAGCACAGCTCAAATACATAGCAAAGTTTTCAAGAAAAACCATTTAAGAAGATAGTATAGTGGAAAATTTTCATATCGTGATATTTTAGACTTACGCTAATTTTTTACGATTTTGTAATTTAAAAATACCAACTACTCATCATCGTTACAAACAAAAATGCAGTTAAAAAATTGCCAGATCTGGGTAGAAATCCACCTACTCTCTCAAAATCAAATAAATAAACAGAAGTATTAACGGTAGCTTTATCAGAACTACGGGCAGTTTTTAATCATAAATTGCCTGTAGGCCCTTAAATCGTAACTCCATGCATGATAAGTCTCTTTAAGGGCTTTAAAATGGGTTGAATTGCCCTTAAAGTTTTTGATAAGTTGTTGAGAATGAGCATAAAAGGATTCAATGTTACCAATTCTCTCGCTTTTCATTTTAGGTTCCACATTCTACGAAGATCGGGTTAATTTAAAATTTTACTGCTGTCATATTTTGGTTGAATAAGGAATCCTGTATTTAAAGTGAATCTATTTTATTTTCAGAAAACGTTTCTAGTTCGGTATCGAAACTGTAAAAATCGAATGTTTTTCAAAGATGTCTAAAAAACGAAAGTTTTGTTGAGCTTAAACAATTTGCTGATGGAACTAATAGACTCTACTTTCTAAAAAACGGTAATATAATTTTAAGTCGCATCGCACAAGTATCCCTAAAGTATTAATAAAATTATGTTACCAAGTATTAATAAAATTATGTTTAAGAGTCTGTAACTACATAAACTATAAGTTTCGTTAAGGGTTTTAAAATAGGTTGGATTAACCTAAAAGTTTCTTATGAGTTGTCCAGAATGAGCATTAAAAGAATCAATATACCTATTCTCCAGTTTTTTATTTGAAGCAAATCATCATGTCAATCATCATTGGTAAAACAATGTATTTATATCATTGTTTTACCAGCTGATGCACAAATGTATCATAAAACCCCTAATGATGTCTATTTTAGCCTCAATTAAAACAATTAAAAACAAAATGGATTAGCTTCACTTTCGAGAGATTTTACTTTCGGAACTCCAATCACGGTAAGTCTCTTTAAAGACTTTCAGTGGATTTTAATACCCTAAAAGTCTCTAAATAGTTGTTCAGACTAAGCATAAAAGGAATTAATGTTACCTGTTCTTCCGTTTCTAATTTTAAAAAAAATCGTTATGTCTGAAACTATATAATCACGTAACCAGCTGATGCACAATGGTATCTTATATCCCCTAATGATGTCTATTTTAGCCTCAATTAAAACAATTAAGAAAACAAAATAGATTATCTTTATTTTCGAGAGATTTTATTTTTGGTAACTCCAATCACGGTAAGTCTCTTTAAAGACTTTCAGTGGGCTTGAATACCCTAAAAGTTTCTGAATAGTTGTTCAGACTAAACATAAAAGGAATCAGTGTTACTTGTTCTTCCATTTCTATTTTTTTTTAAATCATTATGTCTACAATTATATAATCACGTAACCAGCTGATGCACAATGGTATCATAAATCCTCAAATGATGTCTATTTTAGCCTCAATTAAAACAATTAAAAAACAAAATAGATTAGCTTCTCTTTCGAGAGATTTTACTTTTCGTAACTCCAATCACGGTAAGTCTCTTTAAAGGCTTTCAGTGGGCTTGAATATCCTAAAAGTTTCTACATAGTTGTTCAGACTAAGTATAAAAAGAATCAATGTTACTTGATCTTTCGTTTTTAATTTAAAAAAAAAATCATTATGTCTGAAATTATATAATTGCGTAACCATCTGTTGCACAATGGTATCATAAAACCTCAAATGATGTCTATTTTACCCTCAATTAAAACAATTAAAAAACAAAATAGATTAGCTTCACTTTCGAGAGATTTTACTTTTCGTAACTCCAATCATGATAAGTCTCTTTAAAGGCTTTCAGTGGGCTTGAATACCCTAAAATTTTCTGAATAGTTGTTCAGACTAAGCATAAAAGGAATCAATGTTACTTGTTCTTCCGTTTCTATTTTTAAAAAAAATCATTATGTCTGCAATTATATAAACGCGAAGAATTACTTAAACGTGAATGTGTGCTGAAAAATTTATCATTTGCCTCATACTTGTTTCTTCAGCCTTGTGAGTGTTAGGTGTAAGACAAGCCAAATGTCAGAAAGACGAACGTACAAAACATTCGTTACTGAAACTTGCTGTACTGAAAAGAAAAGGTCATATTTGTGCTGAATGTGAAGGCGCAGTCATTTTTGCTTCGCTTATGCCCCTTAGCCATAATTTAATCCAGGAATATACAGAGTGTCCGGGCTAAAAGTGACCAAAATTTATGGCTTATTTTTACGGAACTACCCAATAGAATTTTAAAAAATTAAATAGAAAGAACATCGCACCAAGTTTTAATATCAATCCTAGAATTCAATCATCTATATATATAAAACAGTTCCATAACTGACTCATTCATTCACTGACTGACATACAACGCACAGACCAAACCGCTGGACCTAAAGGGCTGAAATTTTGCATGGCAATTCTTCTAATAGTGTAGCGGTGCACTAAGAAAGATTTTTCAAAAATTCTTCTTAGATTTTTTTAAATTAAATTTTTAAGCTGTTTTTTAAACTTTTTTTACGTTTGCATTTAAAATAATACATTGAGGGTTATAAAATTTATATCACGAGAAAGATCATAAAAATTCCTTCAAAATGAAATTTTTTTCGAATTTTTACCTCCATTTCCTGATTTTTGGTGAATTTTTAAAGATTAATTTTTAGAATTTAATTTATTAAATGCTGATCACGTGATTTCTTTTTCTGGTACTTTCAATAAATTTATCGTCACGTGCGTAACAACTAAATAGACAAAAAAAATATTTTTTTCTCTTTCTAATGCAGCAGACGATTGGATATTATCCCCAAAAAATGCATATCCCTTACGATTTTTTTATAAATATATATATATATAGATAGATATATATTTTACATCAATTGTATACATTGATCATCGCATTTATTATAAATATATATATTTATTTTTTGGCATAAATTGCATACGTTGACCGTTGTATTTAATTTGAATGTACTCCGTAGCGAAGCGCGGGTTTTCAGCTAGTAGTATCATAGATTTCGATGCGTGCACCTTTTGTAGCACGACTAACGTCTAAATGGTAATCCAATTCCCTCCAAGTGTTTCGTAGCATATCAAGAGTTATTACACGAATTGCTTGAATGATACGCTTCTTCAACGCCTCCACAGTTTCAATTTTTTGTTTATACACTACGGATTTAATGAAACCCCGAGCAAAATGTCTAATAACTCCTGATATGCTACGAAACGCTTGGAGGGAATTGGATTACCGTTTAAGTGTTTGCCGTGCTACAAAAGGTGCACGCATCAAAATCTATTGATATTAAAACTTGGTGAGATGTTCTTTCGATTTAAATAATTTTCTTTTAATTCCAAAGGGTAGTTCCGTAAAAATAAGCCATAACTTTTGGATACTTTTAGCCCGTCCACCCTGTAAGTCTGTGTTATTCTCAATCAAAAATAGAGAAATATAAGCATTTACAAACGCTAGATTTTGCTTTTTGAATAATTTTAAAAACAGGTTTATTCCCGTATTGTAAAAATAAACATTTCATTTAATCTTATTCAGCGTTGGCTAGCAAAAATTCAAGCGTGATCAGATAATTGGTGTGTACGAAAAGAATTATAATCGCGCATTTTCCCCTTTGTTAGCATTTCAGTCAGCAGTTGTCATCCCCCGATATATCATGATCGCGATCTATCAGAATCACCGATTTTAATTCGGACGTAAGATCGCAAAACAGCACGGAAAAAAACATAAATAATAAACAACTCCGCCAGGAAATCGTGACGCCTCTAAACCGTCCCAAGCAATATCTCCTAATTCGATTAAATTTCATGTGTCTCAATTATCCGAGTGGAGCTGTACCCGTCCTTGTTGATTAGCATTCCGTTGCCATTCTGTGGCCGATAAATTTCGCAACCGTTACCCGCTCATTAAGGTGCTAAGGAATATATAAACGGGGCGAAGTTTTGGAGACTGGATAGAATGTGACGGAAAGTTACCTCTTTGATTCGTGAGGTTTTTCTTTTTTCGTATTCGATTCCATTTTTTTTATTTTTTTTTAAGGATGTCTGAAGGAAGTTCGTTCTTTAAATACCGCTCACGAAGCGAAGTAGGCGTCTAAGCCCGCTTCTGTTGCTTCCTGTTGTTGTCCGGTTTGACGAATTAGGGGTGATCAATTTTCGCTCTTCGGGCCCAAAGAACGATTCTTCTTGAGCTGTTCTGCTCCAGACTATACAGGTTACGCCAAAATAAATTTCCGAATGAAGGTAACAGGTAAAAAGACTTATGCAATGCATCTCTCACTTTAAAACACCTTATAAGCGAGGTATTCTATTCTTCTCAACCTCATACAACCCTCGGGCTAATTTTGGCGATTTCTTGTAACGCACTAGATTTCATTAACTCGTATAAAATTACTAGCTGAAAACTCGCACTTCGCTACGGAGTACATTCAAATTAAATACAACGGTCAATGTATGCAATTAATGCCAAAAAATATTAATAAATATATATATATATATATATTTATAATAAATACGACTATCAATGTATACAAATGATGTAGAAAAAAATATATATTTATAAAAAAAATCGTAAGGGATATTTTTATAGACAAAATGATGTCCAATCGTCTGCCACATTATCAAGGAAAAAAAAAATTTTTTTTTGTCTATTTAGTTGTTATGCACGTGACGATAAATTCATTTAAAGTACCAGAAAAAGAAATCACGGGATCAGCATTTAATAAATTAAATTCTAAAAATTAATCTTTAAAAATTCACTAAAAATCAGAAAATGGAGGTAAAGGTTCGAAAAAGATTTCATTTTAAAGGAATGTTTATGATCTTTCTCGTGATTTAAATTTTATAACACTCAAATTATTATTTTAAATGCAAACGTAAAAAAAGTTACTAAAACAGCTTAAAAATTTAGTTAAAAAAAATCTAAGAAGAATTTTTCAAAAATCTCTCTTAGTGCACCCTTACACCATAAGAAGAATCGCCATGCAAAATTTCATCACTTTAGGTCCAGCGGTTTGTCTGTGCGTTGTATGTCAGTCAGTGAGTCAGTTACGGAACTGTTTTATGCATATATATATATAAGGAGAGCCCAGGGCAGCTAATGGTTAGCGCATCAGGATTAGTTACCGCACTGAGGGTGCTCTGTTCGAATCCCGACAAGCTCCAACTGTGATTGCTCGCCTGTCTAAGTTGGGTATTTGCACGTTAAATATTTGCGCCTATGAATCCCTCCGTGTGGTGTCAGGAGTTTGCCTAAAAATAAGACTGACAGTCTTTAAGATTACTAATGCTTTTATTAGCGTACTAGATTAACATAAGGCTATATACAGTACGATTAAATGCAAAGTAATATTAAAGTTATAACATAAAATGGAGTTCGGGATGTCACGATGAGTTGGTTGACATCTCAGGATTCCAGCAAGCCACGCGTCCGCTAGGGGACCCTCTTTTAAGATCACCTATCAATAAGGATACGTAATTTTCGTTTTTACGATTTTTTTTTTATTTTTTTTTTATTTTTTTTTTTACTAATGCGGAGGCACTTGTCGTCAAATATTTGCCTTTACTACACCGCAGTTTTACTGTCCATTTTATTATGGGGATACCATATAGGCGGACAGCATTGTACCCTATGAAGGGACGACACAAACGGAAGCATATTTCGTGGCGCGACGCCAGGATTCGATCCGAGCACCCTCATCACTCAAAACCAGCGCTCTGTACTACGGAGCCGCCACAAGCCCCGTTTTTACGAAGTAGATGCGAATAAATGATAAATTTGCCGATAAGAGCGAATAAATGCGAACATTATTTTTTTTACTACTTTTCGGAGAAAACTCGGTGATAAACGGCTTTTTAAGCGAAATTTGGTAATATTAGAAATCATTTATTAACATAATTGCTTAAGTAGGACCATCCGCGGTCTTTAACGGAGAGATCTCACTCTCCTTCGGATTTGCTCCGAATTTCAGGCGGACAGTTTGTCCTTTCCGGAATCGAACCTAAAAATATAACTGCAAAAATCAGCCATCAAGTTTTATGGAACAATTTCGTAGATATAAGACCGTCTCTTGAGCGCCAAAGTCAAGGGTATTTCAGCTACTTACTAGTACAGTAGTCAACCATGAGACTCCGGTTGACATCATACAGATTTTAATTGTAACGAAATGCTTACCTTAACTTTGCAAAGGCAGCTATACAAAGCCTCTATAGTCCCGTTAACAGAGTAGATGCTGAGATATTTTAGCATGTACAACGTAGTAATCAATGCCAGAAGGCAAGGACTTAAGGAACATAATGTGGAGACTACTACAATGTTAGCTTTTAACTAGGAATTTTGATACTAAGGCCGTCTGCACACGGGGCAACTCAAAAGAAACTGATAACTGACTCAAATCACAAACCAGTCCGTGATGAGTCGTAACCTATGTAATTGAATGGAGCCACGCACATTGCGCAACTGGTTACAAACCCGTCCCACGGGTTTGTAACCAGTTTCATTAAATTCATTAAATTCAAAAAAAGTTTCATTAAATTCTACGCGTAACTTTTGGAGTAATCGCTATTTTTGTGACTTTTCCTTAATTTTTGATAACCAGTGTATAATACTACGTTAATAACTCATGGTAATTTAGTTAGAAGAAACTACTTGAATTTTTTTAATTAATTTATACTCACCATTATCAACAGTATCGATTTACTGGCATATTATCATAAAAAAATAGTTTTAATTCAGCTCATACAAAAATAATTTAAACAAAGTAAATAGCTGTTTGACAATGTTTCGTACATAAATAAGCTAGTTCAAAGCACGCGAAATTGTGCAGGGACCCAGAAAATGAACAGAGGAACTTAAAAACAGAATTCACCGATGTCTGGATATAAAATGCTAAGCTGACGTCATCAGTACGGTCACCTAGACATAGACGAAATTAATATACTTCCTTAAAACTAGAAAATACACTGCTGGCCACTGTAAATGCAACACCCTGAAGGAAACATGCAAAAAACATGAAATTTACAACATGCATTAGTGGAGGTGAGATATGCAAATGATTAGAATTTCAGCGCAGACGCACATCACGCGTGCCTGTGGCGCCACTTCAAAACGCTATTTAAGGCTTGGAGATTTCAACGATTTCAAGTTCGGCAATTGTGTTTTTCTTGTGGTTTTTCAAAAAAACGATCAATTATGCCTCGTCGAAAACAGCGATCATCTATTGATCAAGTATCCGAGTTCGACAGAGGAAGGATAGTGGCCTACCGAGATTGTGGATAATCTTTCAGGGAAATCGGTAGTCGTGTTGGACGAAACCAAACAACTGTAATACGGATATGTGATCGTTGGATGCAGGAGGGTACGACGGACCGGCGTGTTCGATCGCATCCACCTCAGCGCACCACTTCACGTGATGGCAGGCAAATTGTGCGCATGGCAGTGACGGATCGCTCAGTCACATCACGAACCATGGCACAACACATGCAGTCTGTAACGCATCATCCAGTGTCTGCGCGTACCATTCGACGCCGTTTACAGCAGAGTGGTCTGTCCGCAAGACGTCCATTGCTTTGTCTACCCTTGACGCAGAACCACAGACGTCTCCGCCGCCAATGGTGCGATGACAGAAGGATGTGGACGGCAGAATGGAATGAAATTGTCTTTACTGACGAGTCACGCTTCTGTCTGCAACACCACGATGGTTGCATTCGAGTCTGGAGACACCGTGAAGAGAGGATGCTGAACAGCTGCGTTATGCACCGCCACACTGGTCCTGCACCGGGTATTATGGTATGGGGCGGTATTGGATATCACTCTCGCACACCTCTAGTACGCATTGCCGGTACTTTAAACAGCCAGTGCTACATCTCCGAGGTGTTGGAGCCAGTTGTCCTTCCTTACCTTCAGGGTTTGCCCACAGCCATATTTCAACAGGATAATGCGCGACCACACGTGGCACGCATTGTCCAACGGTTCTTCGCCAATCACCAGATTGAATTGCTTCCCTGGCCGCCTCGCTCTCCGGATCTTTCGCCGATAGAAAACATGTGGTCCATGGTTGCTCTACGATTGACCCAGATTCCATCCCCACCTGCCACAGCAGATCAACTTTGGCAACGTGTGGAAGCTGCTTGGTCTGCTGTACCCCAAGAACTCATACAAAGTCTCTTTGAATCAATGCCGAGGCGTGTGGCAGCGGTGATCTCCAACAATGGCGGCTACTCTGGCTACTGATTTTGGCAGGAACCACACTTCACAGAAGTCTATAAATTTAATCATTTGATACTTGGTCAACATGTTATCTACAAAATTAATTTTGTTGTGATATCTCTTGTCTTTCTTGGTGTTGCAATTTGGGTGGCCAGCAGTATATGTGTGTTGTACTTTTACGAGAATTATAGGTTATTACCCCCCCCCCTCCCTCCTCCTCTGCCTCAGTTATGAGTCTTTACAATTTAGGACAGTACTTTTCTTTTTAATGTAGGATTACGTTCCTCCATAACGGTGCTCCGGAAAGCAAAATTTCAGACGCTAAAACTGTCCGTCGTCGCAAGTTATAATTTTGGCTGCAGGCCAAACCCAGTCTGTATTGCTTGGGCAAGCAGTAATCAGTTAAACAGAAAAAGTACCAAAATAAGTCAAAATTTTGACATTATATATATATATATATATATATATATATATATATATATATATATATATATATGTTGCTAATGAATTACTGATTGGTGGCACATTGTTTCACCATGGGAATATACATAAGGCAACGTGGAGGTCACCGGATGGCAAGACTTGTAACAAAATTGACCATATGAGTCGGTGAAAGGCAAAGTGGTGTAAGTCAAAAGCGTTTTACTGCAAAAACTACAAAAAATTCCACTATAAATTGAATAAATTATAGTTAATAATAATTATTATAACATTGCAAATAATAATTATTTGCAATTTCACTATAAATTGAATATGGGGGTTACATTTTTGCCCTTAAATAAGAAAAATTGAAAATGTGACTACACCACTTTGCCTTTCACCGCCCCATATCCTAATTGACCTAAGACACCGAAGTAGCCTATTGGATGTTCGATGTTATAGAGGGGCAAACGTAGACTCTGACCACTTCCTTCTCATGTCTAAAGTTAGATGTCGACTGAAGAAATCCTACTACCAAAAGAGGGAACAGACAAGCAAGAGGCTGGCTGTTGATGAACTTAAAAACCCAGACATTTTGAACACCTATAGGAGTAAGCTCAGAGCTAAACTGCAGACAGAGGATGGAAAGCGATTACAGCTGGGAAAGACTTAAACAAATAATAAGTGATTCTGCAAACGAAACCACACCAAAGAAGAGAGGGTTAGGGAGTAAAGACTGGTATGATGTAGAGCAGGGGTGTCAAACTCAAAGGCTAACTTGAGCCAAACAAACAAGGTTTAACTATAGGTGGACCGAAAAAAAAATCAATATTAATACAAACGTATGTTTATTTACCTAATTACAGTATATTAAACATAAATATGCGCATTTTGTTTAATATGTAGCCCTTCTGAGGTAGGACTACTAACCTTGCGGCGATAGCTAGTAGAATATATGGCTATCATGCCGCTGCGTATTCGTGATGAAATGCAATGATGAATGCAAGCATAAACTGGAAGGAGTTTAATCGTCAGAATAAAAATTATAATTTAATACATAAAAACAAAATAGATCTTTCCCAACTCGGAAAGGAAATGACACAGAAATTCCTGCAGGGAAAAGAGTATGTGTGTGGAGCTGAAAAACAACTGGGTTTTTAAATCTGTTCACATGAAATCAGGCGTGCGCAGTAATGCCGATTTTACATTGCTTCTAGTAGTGAACAATTTTTGTGTCCGAGACCACGGCGACACCACAAATAATAGCAATAAAAGAGTATAATTAAGAAAACATTTAGCGAATTCTTTCTATCTTATTATAATTCTGCGTCGGTATTTTAATATATATTATTGTGTGCCAATATATTGGCCGGGCCGCAAAAATGTTCGTCGCGGGCCGCGAGTTTGTCACCCCTGATGTAGAGTGTGCTTCTGCTACATCCAAGAAAAATATTGCTTATAAATTAATGATCCAAAAACATTATACTTGAAGAGCTGAAGAGGAATATAAGGAGTTAAGAAGGCAGGAAAAAAGACTACATAGAAAAAAAGAGAGACTTTTTCTTGAAGAGCAATACAAGGAAATTGAAACGCTCAAGTCCCAAAAAGATCAAAAAAATACTATCAATTGATCAATAATATTAGGAAAGAATTCAACCCAAACGGGTTGTGCTGCACAAATAAAGATGGTGTACTCCTGAATGAAAAGAATGATATCCTAGAAAGATGGAGAGAATATTTTAAGGATTTGCTACACGGTAAAGATGCTATGGATACAGACAATAAAATTACACTTTCTCTCCATAGTGATCAACAAGAACTTGATTTACCAACCCTTTCTGAGATTAAATCCGCAATTGAGAAACTTAATCGAAATAGATCAGCAGGCCCTGACGGGATTGACGCTGAACTGGTGAAAGTTGACTAACCTGATTTGATTAATACTATACTATTGAAACTAGACATGCAATTGTTTGCAGGGTTTGGATAGCAGAGCAGATGCCCATTGAATGGGACGAGGGCTCCATCTGTCCCATCTTTAAAAAAGGGGATAGACAAGACTGCTGCAACTATCGTGGAATTACTCTCTTGAATACTATATTTAAAATTTTCTCAAGTGTCCTTTACAAGAGACTATTACCGCATGTTGAAAAAGTTATTGGATTGTACCTGTGCGGATTTCTTAGAGGAAGGTCAACTACCGATCAAATACATGCCCTGAGGCAGATTTTGGAGAAAACAAAGGAATATAATATTGACACATGCTATCTCTTTATAGACTTTAAAGCTGCATATGACAGCATTATTCGGCAGAAACTTTATGAGGCAATGGAGGAATTTGAAATACCGGACAAGCTAATTAACCTAACAAAAGCTATACTTAAAAGGGTAAAATGTAGAGTTAAACTTGGTAACGATTTATCTGAAGTTTTTTATACTGACAGAGGCTTACGGCAGGGTGATGCTCTGTCTTGTTTACTTTTTAATTTGGCCCTAGAAAAGGCTATCACAGCTTCTGGTCTTATGGCTAGAGGAACTATCTACCAAAAGACAACGGAAACCTTGGCATTCGCTGATGACATCACTTTAGTGCGTAGATCCAGAATATATGTCGCAGAAGCATTCAATTTATTAGAAGCTGAAGCAAGGAAATTAGGCCTAACTATAAATGAAGATAAAACTAAATTTTTAGAAATTACCCATAAAATACCTAACCCATTGCTATTAACTGTAAACAACTACACTTCCGAAAATGTAACACAGTTCAGATATCTTGGAACTATCGTCACTAATAACAATGATATATCTGTTGAAATTAATAACAGACTTTATATGGCAAATAGATGTTACCATGGCCTCAAAAATCAGTTTAAATCTCGAATCATTGGCCGCAACACTAAGATTAATATAGTATATAAAACTCTATTACGACCCATCATACTATATGGCTGCGAGTGCTGGGCAATGACTAAATCTAATGAAAATAAACTACTGATCTTCGAGCGCAAAATATTAAGAAAAATATTTGGTGCAATTTGCGAAAATGGTGTTTCGAGATCAATGTTTAATCATGAAATCTACCGAAAATACAGACTACCTGACATTGTCAAAGTCATAAAAAGCCACAGGATTCGATGGTTGGGTCATTTATACAGGACTGAAGACACAAATTCAATAAAAAAGCTCACATTTACCAAACCTATGGGAGCTAGAAAGCGGTGGTACCAAGTAGGTGGCTTGATGCCGTTGAGAATGATATAAAAACTATATATAGGGGAGACTGGAGGAGTATTGCCTTAGATAGGACCAGATGGCGTAAACCTATTGGGACGGCCTTGGCCAGCAGTAGGCTGTGGTGCCCCAGAAGAAGAAGAAGAAGATGATGATATATATATATATATATATATATATATATATATATATATATGAATGATAGGATTAAGCATATTTTAGACTTGAAAGCTGTGCTAACACGGAATAATTACCCCGAAAGTCTATCCAAAAACATAATTGGTTGTTTTTGTTTTAATGAATAGTTTGTTCTGTTGCATTTAATAAGTTAAACATAACAATAAGATAAAATAGAAAAAATAACTGCTAAAAATAAAAAATAAAAATAAAAATCATAAGTAAAAATAAAAATAATAATAAAATAACTCTTAGTAATAATAATTAAAAACTAAATTATTAAGGGTATAATAGTCCTAAAATACGGTAACCATAGTAAGTCTGTAACTGAGAATCCACTACCTCCATGGTTGCAAGTTTTGTGACGTCAGTCATCTTGCGGTTACATGTTCTTAACTTCCACTCTGTCTAGTGCCAGGCTTGGTGTTCTTTGGTTAAGTACTATTAATAAATTTTTAATCAATTCTTCTGTTTTTCATGGATTGTACGGTGTCTCAGTGTGTTTATTGTATAGATCATACTCATCGGAAACAATCCATTGGTTTTTAGACAGCATTGACACCGCTGATGAAGAAATGCTGTCTAAAACCTATTTCATACTTTTCTTTTCATGTTATTTGTTCCTGGCTGCAAGTAGCTTTAGGGCTATTACTGGTTTTCTCTATCATCTATTTCTTATTTATATATATATTAAAAATTATCTAATGTGAATATTAAATAAAACATAATGTCTACAAATCTGTTCCGAATAAACGAGGTTTTACTGTACCTCAAAATTCAGAAAGGATAATTCGAAAATATATTAGAAAAATTCCGGACATGAAAATTCCCCATAACTGAACATGGATCAACAAGGTCAACTGCGATCCACCGCCACGAAACATTCAAAATTCCCTCGCTGAATAACAATCGCATTTTTCTCACGTCTAAACTGGCATTAAATTCAATATGATTTTACTCCTTTAACCCGCACATTTTTCAACTGTAAACACGGCTAATGATGAAAATTCTGGAGGAAAAAAAAAAAACAGCTTTACAAGTGTATTCCCTCACATTTTTTGGCCGTGTTCAACAAATTAAAATAAATAAAATAAATAAATAATCTGTCCAAGTTCTACCCTCAACAAATATTTAAATCGGATCGTGACTGTTTCCTTCGTATATCAGAGGTGCGAAATCGGCAAGAGATCTCGTTCCCTTTTTTGGCGAGATTCCGCAGTCGTAATAATGCATTCATCACGATCACTTCTGATGGGGTTGTGCGACTATTATAATGTGATACATTACACCTTGCAGACATCCTTTTGTTTTGGATTTTTGAATGGGGGGGGCTTTGTTCCAATTACTCGTTTCCCCCCCTTTACAGCGTAATTTTAGTTTCGAGAGCGGGAAAATGATGCGAAATTAGGCCGATAACTGATTGATGGGCTTGTGATACGTATTTCTCGGTGTGAGAATCACACTACCTCTTTACGTCTGAATAAATGATGAATAAGGTTTGTTTGTTTTTTCTTTAAGAATTGATACATAGGAGTTGATTTCTTTTCCATTAAAGTTTATCTGAGAAACTGAAGCCCATCGTTTAATTTTCAGAAATTTGAAAATAAAAAAAAGAAATACCTGAAGACTGGCGAGTTTTTATTATACCGTAAAATGGGTTACTTTATAGATATGGCTTACTTCTACTCTACCTAGGGTATATGTATATTGAAGTGACCCTCTAATGAAGTATAAATGACACTTATATATATATATATATATATATATATATATATATATATATATATATATATATATATATATATATATATATATATATATATATATATATATATATATATATATATATATATGCAATATATTAAATATTATGCCCTCCATTCTAGCACTTAAATTTCCTTTCCTAAATCCAATCCGCAGTAATCTTAATTTATCGCTTTAAAACCCTTAGCAACAGAACTTCCCATGAATCGCATTGCCTTTGCATTTTTACACGTGTATACGTCTGGAGAAAGGCATGGGTCCGTATCGCGAGCCCCAATATCTGCTGACCCTGCAAAATAATAGCCACATATTTTTTTCGCCTCGCGCGTAAGGTTGAAAGGTGATATTAGCTTCCTGAGCCGTCTTCTGAAATGGACGGATGCACTTTTGTCCCTCTAATAAACGATTCGGCCAGACTGCATCAAAATTTTATTCCTCTCAGGCTGAATCTAGCTCCAGCCATGTAAATATGAGCCAGTTTCTCTTTCAGATTATAATTTAAGGATGTAATGGATATATTACATATATAACAAAGTTTATTCTTTACTTGACACATATACTTGCGTTTCAAAACAATACTCCGTACTACTGGTACAACATGTATAAACACTGTGCAAGGAAATACAGTTCGAAATACTCATAAGTATAAACACTATGCAAGGAATGTTATTTCAAAAATACTCACAAATTACTCTAAAGTCAAACCAGCGATGCTGATCAGTAAACTTATTCCTATGACCACAAATAACCTTCGTCTACCGGATTGGTAAGCACTCGCGTAAGTTTGAAGCAAACTAGCTAATCGCCACAAGCGGCAACTCGCATAAATTACTGCAAATAAACCAGACTCTCCTCTGTAATCTAGCTGCTCGGTATTTATACCAACGGCCTATGCTGAAATTAGCATAACTTAAGCGGCTTCTTTAAATTTATGCACTTAAAAGTTCGATTATTGTCAATCGAATCTTATATCGACCTTACAACTTTGTGACGGATTTTAAGTTTTTTTCCTGTGCCAGCCAGTCAGTTTTAAAAGCAGCCCAAATCGAACAATTTCAGAACACTGGTACATCCTTTCGTTATGAAGTAATGTATTGAGCTAACCCGGAAATTTAATTGACATCGAGAAATTAAAGTTAAAATGGGCTACTTTTTTTCAAATTCAAATCCAAGAGGAAAAATTACTTGACACAAAGTTAGACAGTAAAACGCGTATCAAAAGTTTGATACACACAATTATATATACCTACTAGCTGAAAACCCGTACTTCGCTACGGGGTACATTCAAATTAAATACAATGGTCAATGTATGCAATTAATGCCAAAAAAATAAATATATATATTTATAATAAATACGACGATTAATGTATACAATTGATGTAAAATATATATATATATATTTAGAAAAAAAATCGTAAGGGATATTTTTAAAGACAAAATAATGTAAAGGAAAATATTCAAATTAAATTTAATTAGATATACTAAAGAATATAGTACAGTTAATATAGAACAGTTTCAGGAACATATCTTTTACTGTATTTTAATATTTTTTTTTTGATAATGTCCAATCGTCTGCCCTATTAGCAAGAAAAAAAATATTTTTTTGTCTATTATGTTGTTATGCACGTGACGATAAATTTATTTAAAGTACCAGAAAAAGAAATCACGTGATCAGCATTTAATAAATTAAATTCTAATAATTAATCTTTAAAAATTCCCCAAAAATCAGAAAATGGAGGTAACAATTCGAAAAAGATTTCATTTTAAAGGCATTTTTATGGTCTTTCTCGAGATATAAACTTTATAACCCTCAAATTATTATTTTAAATGCAAACTTAAAAAAAGTTAATAAAACAGCTTAAAAATTTAATTTAAAAATATCGAAGAAGAATTTTTCAAAATCTTTCTTAGTGCACCCCTACACTATAAGAAGAATCGCCATGCAAAATTTCATCACTTTAGGTCCAGCGGTTTGGTCTGTGCGTTGTATGTCAGTGAGTCAGTCAGTTACGGAACTGTTATATATATATAGATTACAAATATTGGACAGCTTTATCTATATCTTTGACATCAAAGAGACCTCGGGTGTCCAGGGCAGCCATCAGTTCTTTGAGAAGATGAGGAAATTCGTCTTTCAGCACATTCTGCACCTCCGATACGCAGTACTTTATCATTAATTGAAAGAATTTTTTACAATGTGTACATATAAAATTACATTGGGGTTTGAAACTTAGTTTTAAGTTTTCAAAGGAGAATACCTTTGAATATGAAAATTCTAATTATTTTTCGTAATTTACGATAGAATACTTTAAACGAAAATAAAGAGGAAGTAAATACGGCATTTTTTAACTATGAGTTTAGAATCAACGGTAAAATCTGGCAATTATAAAAATTGCAAGGCACATTTCTTTTGATGGTTTTACGGTAGAAATATCAGCTAAATTCTGGCACACACGATTACCTGACAATTAATTGTAACACTTTACAGTCCAAATTTAATTTTTTTTTGTTTGCACTTGGCCTATTAAAATTAACAATGATAAAACATTTTTAAAGTTTGTAGCGCAGAAAATAAACTTAAAGTAACAGAAATATCTATTTTTTACCATGTTTTTATTAATTTGCTTTCTTGTTTGTTTGTGTGTTTGTCCCTTACAAATCTTACAATCGATTTTTAACTAACTTTCGAACTAGCTAGACATTTGAAACTTTTAGAATAGCTCAGAACACGATGAAAATGCATTTTTAAAATACTTTTAGCCATCTTTAAGCAGAATTAAATAATTTTTCAGTTATTCTCAGTTAATTTTGTTTTGTAGACTGGTGCGGCCATCTATCGACCGGGACGGGAACGAAAAGTTAAACGCAAGTTAACTTCCAATTAACTTCATTTTCTTTCAAGTTGATGGGATAATTCATCAAAAAAATTTTTAAAAAGTATTTATTAATACATAGAATTGTCAAGTTTATATGATTCAACAGAAAATTTAAAAACATGGTATATAAAAAGTTCTTGTAATTATCTTTTCTTATTTTACCCGCAACAGAGTATTTCTAAAAATAACAGAATTTTTAATTTTTTTTTTTAACCATACAGTAATCTAAGCAAAAGAATGCAGAGCCAGAAGCGAACTAGTGGTTAACCTGTCGAGACTCGGCACTGATATTGTTCTGTTCAGGTTCCGACAAGTGCTCTGATCTAAATCTGTAGGCCTAAAAGCCCCTCAGCGGGGTTTGTAGGGATGGGAGTAGGGCTCTAGCCCCTCTGCTGTCTGAGGGTACTCGGTATACATTGTTGAGGCAGCGTATGCACTGGCAGGGATTCAACTGCGGGCGGCCGTAGTTGCTATGTCAGGCCCGGTCTGGTGTATTAGGAACAAAAGAAAGTATATAAGCATTGTTATAAAATATGTATTTCAATAAAATATGTAAAATTACAATAACAAATATCTGTATTTCAGGATTTTTCTTTTGAAAATGGAAAAAATTTGGTTTAAGTCAGTAACGGAAAATACATGAAGAAATATAATATTTTTTTTTTCTTGGTATGTAACCTAAGAATTCTGTAAGAAAAAGAATGCTTATGCACAGTGTCATAAAACTTTTATTTCAAAAGAATATGTAATAATACTACCGTAAGATGGGGTTACTTTGTGACTGCAGGGGTAACTTTGTGACAC
>OU015503.1:101794611-101852111 GCA_907164885.2 Dolomedes plantarius | reverse complement strand
CAATTGTACTATGTTTTTAAAAGTCAAAATTATCGTCTGCGGCTTGAAAGTTTTGTTTTTATTCAAAGTGGCGTTTTTAACAAAGCAGTGGTTCGAAGGCTACATTTATGCTCTTTCCGAAGAGAAATATGCATACTCCGTTATCCAAAAATGATGTGAGAGTCATGGTTTTGTGATATCGAAAGCGTCGATAGGTAATATCGTCAACAAGAAAGGAAAAAAATGTCAAATTGGAGCCTCATGTGGGATAAAAATTCCAAACAAGTATCCAAGGAAAAAACGGACATCTTCGACTATTGCAAAGGTACGTTGTTTAATGTTAAAAGAAAATCCCCTAGTCAAAGGACAGTTGCAAAATCATTAAAATGCTCGGTATCTACTGTAAATAAAATGATAAACGTTGATTTAAATCTTAAGAAAGCGAAAAAACGCAATGTGTATCGTCTTCTTCCAAATCATATCGCTGAACGCAGGACACGCTGCAGAATTCTATATGAGAAACACTTATCCAAAGAAAAATGGAAAACAATTGTCACAATAGATGAATCATGGGTGTATTCAAATGATTGCAACAAAAAAGAGCCATTTATTATCATAAAAGGGGAGAAAAAAATTTAAGTACATGGTTCAAAGAATCGAAAGAAAGTTTTTCTAAGGGATTCATGATTGTTGCTGGTTTTTCTTATAATGGCAAGTTAAAAATGAAGAGAGTGGAAAAAATGTCAAGATGAACTCCAAATACTATCAGGAACATATTTTATCGCCAATTTTTCTGAATGAAATACCATCGCTTTACCCACAGTGCCATCAATCTGTGAGACTCCATCAGGATAAAGCTAGCAGTCACACATCAAAATCCACTGTAAATTTCCTAAAAGAAATGGAACCAAAAACTGGTATCAAGGCCATACCCTTCACTGATATCCCTACTAAATATCCCGATGTATCACCTATGGATTTTTGTGCTTTCGGACTTTTAAAATCTGCATTATCCAAACGTCGTCCCAAAACCCTTACAGGACTCTGGAAAGCTGTTCAGGAGGAATGGGATAGAATACCTCTTCTGACACTTCAAAAGGCATTATTATCCTGGAAATTGCGGTGTCGAAAGATAGTTCAGAATAAGGGATGTCAAATAGAACATTTAAAACACAAGAATTTTATGTAATTTAGATTTGTGAATACAATATACATCGTCTAAAAAATGTGTGAACAGCCTCTGTATTCGAGTTTAAAAATCGTAGTTTTAAACATTGAATAAACGACAAACAATAGATGAGCTGTATTCTAGTGAAAGTGATTAAGACTGATAATTTCACAGTATTATTTGGTTTGAATTAAAAATTTAATTTTTTTTTCTACCGAATTTGACGTTTTCGCTTATTTTTATCACAAATTTTATTTGTGTTACTAAATATTTGTGCAATTTTTAAATAAAATATCGAAAAGCTATGGGTGCGTATTAAAGTCGAATTTTAATCTTTTCCGAAAATTTTCACGCAAACTCAAGCATGCGTATTATACACGTGTGCGTATTATAGCCAATATTTTCCTGTAATATAGATTTATATGATATTTATTGATATAATAATGCCATGCCGTATTTACGTGATATTTATTGATATTATACATACACATATGCAATGAGAGATCTATATAAAGTGAAACTTCTCTAGCCGGCCACCCCTCTAAACGGTCAAATTTTGTTCAGAACTAATTAAAGACTCAATAGAGCCAATGTTACGAAAGAAAGCCCTTTTTCAACCCCTCAAAACGGCAATTTTTTTTCTGAACGATTACACCGCCCTAGAGAAATTTCACTATATATCTATATAACAAAACAAAATGACTAGATGAAAGTTAGGGACTGAAACTAAGAGGAAGATTAAACACCTCCCATATATATATACTATATATATAAAACAGTTCCGTAACTGACTCATTCACTGACTGACATACAACGCACAGACCAAATCGCTGAACCTAAATGGCTGAAATTTTGCATGGCGATTCTTCTTATAGTGTAGGGGTGCACTAAGAAAGATTTTTCAAAAATTCTTCTTAGATTTTTTTAAATTAAATTTTTAAGCTGTGTTTTTACTTTTTTTACGTTTGCATTTAAAATAATGCTTTGAGGGTTATAAAATTTATATCACGAGAAAGATCATAAAAATTACTTTAAAATGAATTTTTTTTCGAATCTTTACCTCCGTTTCCTGATTTTTGGTGAATTTTTAAAGATTAAATTTTAGAATTTAATTTATCACATGCTGATGACGTGATTTCTTTTTCTGGTACTTTAAATAAATTTATCATCATGTGCATAACAACTAAATAAACAAAAAATATTTTTTTCCTTGCTAATGCGGCAGACGATTGGACATTATCCAAAAAAATATTAAAATACAGTAAAAGATATGTTCCTCAAACTGTACTATATTAACTGTACTATATTCTTTAGTTTGCCCTATTAGATTTAATTTCAATATTTTCTTCTACATTATTTTGTCTATAAAAATATCCCTTGCGATTTTTTTATAAATGTATTTTTTGTTTTTTTTACATCAATTGTATACAATATATAACAATTGTATACAATATGCATCAATTGTATACAATATATACAAAATATTAAAATACAGTAAAAGAAATGTTCTACAAACTGTACTATATTAACTGTACTATATTCTTTAGTATTCTTTATAATAGATTTAATTTGAATATTTTCTTCTATATTATTTTATCTATAAAATTATCCTTTACGATTTTCTTATAAATATATATATTTTACATAAATTGTATACATTGATCGTCGTATTTATCATATAATATATATATATATAGACAGTGTGTAACAAAATTATAAGACCACCCAAAATATCACTCATTTTAATATTACACTGCATAAAATTAATAATGTTAAAATTTTAAGCAAATGAAAAAAGTTATATTTGTTAATATAACTTTTATATAAAAGTTATATACTCAAATAAATCGCTTAAAGGAAAAAAAATTGAGTTAATTTCATACAGCAAAAGATTTTTTGAAATCTCGGTGTAACATAAATATAAGACCACTTATTTTTTATTTAAAATCGTTTGCGTTTTTAAAACTATTTTATTTTTTCTTTCAAAATTGTAGATAAACTGTAACTTTACATCACAAAAAAGTCCAAACGATAATATTGTAAAAGAATCAGAATTTAATTTGTTTGTTTTTATGAGGAAATTCAGAATGCCGCGTGGAAGAGAATTATCTGAACTAGAAGTTCGAAAATTTTTTTTTATAAGGGCTCTGGAAAATCGGAACGTGAAATAAGTAAGGTACTTAAACGTTCTAAAACTGCTACTCATAATGTTTTAAGTAAAATAGATTTTTATGGAAAATATAAAAGATCTGGCAGAAAGAGTAAATTATCAGCTTGCGATAATAGACGAATTTTCAAGCTTGCAACGAAACAGAACTTGTCTACTCGTAAAATAACACAGACAAGTAAAACTATTTCACATATGACAGTCTGGCGCACTTTAAGATCAAATTCAAATGTTGCTCTTCTGATATTAAAAAGAAAACCAAGACTGTTAAAGCATGATAAAGAAGGAAGGCTGAAGTGGGCAAAGGAAGTCATGACCTGGGATGCTGCTTGAAAAATATTATTTTTTTCCGACGAAAAAAATTTAATTTGGATGGACCGGACGGTAAAATTTTCTACTGGCATGATTTACGAACGGAACCTCGGGTTTTCTCCAGTAGACAGATGGGTGGTGGCTCTGTGATGGTGTGGGGAGCATTTGCATATCATCAGAAATGTGATCTGCAGCGAGTTCTTGGAAAAATGGACTCCATTTGTTATCAACAACTGCTTTACCAACACCTTATACCTTTTGGCCCATTTTTAGGAGGATCAAACTGGAAATTTCAGCAAGACAATGCGCCATGCCATGTGTCTAAATCAACTAAAAACTGGTTTCAAAAAGAAAAAATCGACGTCTTAAACTGGCCAAGCCTTAGTCCAGACCTGAATACCACCAAAAACTTGTGGGGCCATTTGGCTCGTCAAGTGTATGCAAATAACCGTCAGTATGATTCTGTGTATGAATTGGAACTAGCTATCATGGATGAATGGGAAAAAATTCCCAAATATTTGCTCGAAAACCTAATCAATTCAATGAAAAATCGAGTATTTGAAGTTATTCAGAAAAATGGTGGATCAACATCATATTAGTTTTATTAAAAAAAATTGTTTTAACTAGTGGTCTTATAATTTTGTTACAGATATTTGATTGGAAAATTTGAAATTGTTGATAAAATAATTAGTATATTTAAATATCTCTTAAAAATAATATACATATGTTTTATATTTCATTTATTAACATCAACCTAATTTAATTATTAAAAAATTATACTATTTATAGTAAAAATCACAAAATCCACAGTGGTCTTATAATTTTATTACCCACTGTATTTGGCATGAATTGCATACATTGACCGTTGTATTTAATTTAAATGTACTCCGTAGCGAAGTACGGGTTTTCAGCTAGTATATATATATATATATATACATACACACACACACATTCATACAAAGGGAGTCTAGGGAAAAGTTTCTCGTGATCTGTCAAATGTTACCGATAGTGCAAATATTAAAAAAAAAGAAGCTATTTCTTCTATGAGTTTTCGAATACGATCGTATTTGATGTACATTTTCATTAAATATTTATTTCTATTTTAATGGTAAGAAAAGACTTTTTGAATAAAAAAAAATAAAAAGACGTTATTTATTGGGCGTTATTTATTATACTTAATAGGGTTACACAAATATAAACCCTATTTCATGGGAATTCTTTCAATACTGCACAGCCAGTGTTTCCCAGTTCCACTCATTAGACAATTTTTTACCCTGTTTTTATGATAAGGAGAGAATTTTTTAAATTAAAAATCATTAATTGAATTAATATGTACTTATTACATAAATATAAGACATTTTTCTTCTAAATCTTTCTAGTACTATGCAGCTAATATTCTGCAGATGAACTTATTAGAATAATTATTTTTCTGTTCGTATGATAAGGAAAGAAAATTTTTAAATTAAAAAAAATCATGATTAATTGAGTTAATATGTACTTAATGTACTTATCCATGTATATAAAACAGTTCCGCGACTGTCTGACTGACTGACATACAACGCACAGACCTAACCGCTGGAACTAAAGGCTGAAATTTTTCATGCCGATTTTTCTTATAGTAGAGGGGTGCAGTAAGACAGATTTTTCAAAAATTCTTCTTAGATTTTTAAAAATTAAATTTTTAAGCTGTTTTTGAAACATTCTTTAAAGTTTGCATTTAAAATAATAATTGGTGAGTTATAAAATTTATGTCACGAGAAAGATCATAAAAAATCCTTTAAAATGAAATCTTTTTCGAATCTTTACCTTCAATTTTTGATTTTTGGGTAATTTTTAAAGATTAATTTTTAGAATTCAGTTTATTAAATGCTAATTGGAGATTTCTTTTCTTTTTGTGATACTTTAAATTAATTTTGCGTCAAGTGCATAACACCAAAATAAAATGACAAAAAAAAATTAAAATACTGTAAAAGATAAAATTAAAACACTAGACTAATTGAGGTGAAAGTTTTTTTGAGAATTTAATGCAAATTAGTGTGTTTTATGGATATTAAATTAAACCTATATACAAAACAGTTCCATGACTGACTGACAGACCTCGCACAGACCAAACCGTCGGACCTAAAAGGCTGAAATTTTGACAGTGCATTCCTGTAATGACATGGATAGCCGCTAAGAAAGAATTTTTTTTAATTCCACCCTTAAGGCTGTAAATCGGGACACTCCAATACGTTTGTGTGGAAAATTGTATTCTCTGAGACTATTCTCGGCGTCTCGACTTTTTGCGGATCTCCGTCAAAAAATGGTCGAGGAAATATTGGCTATTGACGGGGAAAATGTTCCTCAAACTGTACTATATTAACTGTGCTATATTCTTTAGTATGTTCTGTTTAGATTTAATTTGAATATCTTCTTCTGCATTATTTTGTCTATAAAAATATCCCTTACGATTTTCATTGTAATTATCCTAAAATGTACTCCGTAGCGAACCACGTGTTTTCAGCTAGTGATTACATAGATGTAAACCCTATTTCGTCTCTATTTTAAACACTGTGCAGCTAATATTCCGTAGCTGAATGCATTAAACTACTTATTCTTTCTGTTTTAATGGTAAGAAAAGGCATTTTTAAATTTAAAAAATGACAATGACCTGTTCAGTTAACCTTTTCCTTACGGAGTAAGATAGCATGTATCCCAAGAATATGGGCTCAAGAATGAATCTATCTGTCTATCTATCTATCTATATAAACTAAACTCACGGCGCTACAGTCCGATGTGGATGAGGGCCGGCGGTACCCATCTCCGCTTTCTTGACCTTGGGGCTTGGGGTGCCATACAGAATATGTCTCAGTCAGGTGGTCAACCTGACATGGGACCCCCAGAGTTTAGTTCCCAAGCATGCTTGGTCCTCATTTTATCGACCCACTCAAGGGATGAAAGGCTGAGTCGACTTTGCCCAGTCGCAGGGTCGAACCCTGGACCTGTGGGACGGCAGCTTGGCGCTTTTAACCACTAAGCCACCGGGCTTCATTCATCTATCTATCTATCTATCTATCTATCTATATATATATATATATATATATATATATATATATATATATATATATATATATATATATATATATATATATATATATATATATATATATATATATATATATATATATATATATATATATATATATATATATATATATATATATCGTTTTCGAAGGGACCGACTGAACTAAACGATGGATGCGGGAAAACTATAGATGCGGGAACATACAAAAAAGTATTAACATACCTTAAAGTTTGATATCCCTAAAATATATTTACTCACATACATAAATGCATACATACCCGTAGTGTAACTGAAGATAAAATTACAAAGTTGTACTCAATTCCAAGATAATAATAATAAAAAAAGAAATACACGTAGATACACAGGAATTTTGATTCAAATAAAAGCACTTAATCGTCGTTTGTTTTTTGGCGGTTTTCACTCCACAAGTAAACAATATTTTTTTGTGTTGCAAATTGCATTCTTTTCGGTATCGGATATTGTGTGAGAGTATAAAGAAGCGGCAGCCGTGAATCGTTTGTAACTAGAACCATTCCATTGCAGTGGATGGGGTCCGACATAAGACCACCAGGAAGTTCTGCTTCCGGGTGAAACACTCATCGGCCAGTGTAGAACTACAGTAATCAGAAACTTCTCACACACTAGACCAAACACCAGGTCACCTCCGTCCTAAGGTCAACAAAAAAGCTGACTGTGAGCCATTGCTGATAAGAACAGAAATGTTGAATAGTCGGTGAATTTGGAATGAGTTGCCGAAAATAGGGTACTCCAGGGGCTAAAGAATTAAAGAACACCAATGACGAACAAATAATGGGAGTGGTACAATAAAGCGAAACCAGGCTAAACAAGAGAAAACAAAAATACGAGACCGTGCATCTCAAATGTTCTGCTCATTGTTTAATTGGAGCGTCCTTCTAGCGATCCGATAAATTAATGTAAATCTGCGATATTCTGGACGAATATTGCGGGAAAACGATGGATCGAGGAACGATCCATGCGGTGTTTTTTGCTTGTTTTCTATGGAATTTATTCGGGACTGGGTGAAATAAACGATACATACGGGAAAACGATCGTTCGGGGAACGATAGATCGAGATTCCACTAACTATATATATATATATATATATATATATATATATATATATATATATATATATATATATATATATATATATATATAAAATATCCTTGACGGGGTGATGCCAAACGGGCCGGTAAACTCGAACTACTCCAGGTATCAGATAGGTGACCTCAATTCACATTATGAATTCATAGTACTTGTAGTCGTCCGAGCATTAAACAGTAGAAGTAGTCGACGAGTGGAGGCAATCTCAATGTAGAGTCAAATAAAATTCGACGCCAGAAAGGAAGAGGCGGTTTAGTCATAGAACATTTTTTTTTTATTCTTGGAAATGTTGCTGGACATCTTTTACTCGAAATTACAGTGCCGCAGATCTACACATCTGAACATATCGTCCAGAAATCGCCAGACATACGGGAAAATCTTACAGTGCAAAGCGACATGCTTGTCGGACTAGAGCCGAACACAGAAGGCCCCCAAAACCCTAGGTTCATGCCCTGAGTACGGGCGCGCTGAACTCTTAATTGGTCAAAATTGACAGCTGACTTTAACACGTCATATGAGGTGATGGTTTTCGAATGTTCCACGACATTCGACCTTATATAACTGATGTCCACACGTGGCTTTTAGGGAGAAAACTAATAGCTTAATTTGGTATATCTAGATCAAAATCAAATTGAGGGATAATGTTCTGTTGCGGTAAAACAAAGTTATTGAAGGGAGAGGTTTATCGTTTCATATATATATATATATATATATACAGTGGTACCTCGACTTACGAGTTTTTCGAGATACGAGCATTCTCTTGGTAGATTTTTTGCTTCGAGTTACGAGCTGAAATTCGGGTTACGAGCAAGCTTCAGATATCCCACCGCTAGTTTGAGCAGCGAATACCATGTTACGTGCTCATCAAATGAGAACACAAGAAGCATATAGTATTTACAACCTGTATGTACAATTATTACACAATTGTATACATATTAATCTAAGACTACTATGCAGTCTTAAACCGAGAGATTAACACTGAACAATTATCACCCGGGACAGCTTGCTCTGCCAAAACTTGAGTCACCCTCTGAAACCGAACAGCACCCAACCTCTTTCGCAGAGGGATAGCTTCAATTCTCTCCCCCACACTGGAACTCCCATGGGGTCTAAGGGATGGGATGACCTTAGTCCTAGGATCTCAAGCTCTCCCCCTTCTACGGATTCTGAGAAAACGTTCTTCGGATTCTCAGAAAGAAGAATCTGGACATTACAGCCACAGTGAACGATGCAACAATTGCCCAGCATCAGTGTCTCACTCGTTCACTTTAAGAGAGTAGCTGGTAATAAAAGCGAAAGAGAGGAAAGCGGGGTGAAAAGGCAAAAGATCAACGAATAAGATTTAATTTTTCAGTTCAGCCTTTCTCCTCCTCTTCCATCAGAATCTTCAAGTCTGATCTCCAAGGTATATGTTGTACATTACACTTAATAAAACGAATTTATTGCAGTACATTCTATTGCATTGCGTTTTTATACAATGTTCGCCGTTTATAAGCCCATTTTTCTTATTTAAAAACATGCAACAAAAAATTGTGGTGTTTTGAGGGAGCCCGGAACGAATTAATGGCATTTCCATTCATTTCAATGGGGAAAATTGATTCGAGATACGAGTATTTCGAGTTACGAGCTCCGTCATGGAACGAATTAAACTCGTAAGTCGAGGTACCGCTGTATATATATATATATATATATATATATATATATATATATATATATATATATATATATATATATATACCCGTACTGTAAAGGTTAATATGTACTTATTATGGTTACACAATTATAAACCCTATGTCATCGAATTTTCCAACACTGTGCAGCCGATATTCCGCAGGCGATCTCACCAGAATTTTCACTCTGTAACAAAATCACTCGTTCGATGATTTCATATTTTTTTTCCCCCGAATTCGCGCTTCTCCAAAACATTTCTACGATTCTCCGCAAACATCGCGCATATACATCCTGCAGCAGCAATCCCAAACCCAAACACGGCTGCTGGCACAAAAGAGCGGTGCGTCACTGGCCGTGTTTTGGAACATCTGGGGGCCCATAAAAGTGCCCGAGAGTCCCTCAGGCCGGGACGTATAAATAACCCGCAATGGTGTTTCGGGCACGGATAGAGGTCCGCTAATCCGGTGGCGTGAAATTGGCGTGAAAGCCATTCCTCGGCTTAAATCTTCCGCGGACAGGGGGGGGGGGGGATGGTTTGTGCTAGAGAGACTCAGGGGGTGGCCATATGGTGGTCAAAGAGGTAATGTTCGTGTCTGTTCGCGGGACAAATTAATTACGAAGTCTGACTGCCTGTTCTTAGTACATGCATAGGTACAGACTAATACAAAATTGCATAAAAAAACTTCTGCGCATAAATTAAACCTGAAATAAATTTAACTAGTGACTTCTGATATAATGAGTCCCAAGGAGATCATAAAAGCATTCGTTAAAGCGAGGCAGTTGTTGAATCGACATTCCTTCGTAATGTGTCTAGACAAAAAAATAAACCAATAACATTTCCGAAAAGTTTTCTGACCCTTCAGGTTGTTCTATAGTAGCTCGATTGGACTTGGTTAGATCAATGTTAACCTATCGAGAAAAAATTTTTAATGATGGTTTACTTGGACTGAAAGATTTTTGGTTTTTTAGGGGGTCCAAGCCACAAAATTTTTCACATTTTCGAAAAAAGTTTTTTTGCATTGAACATTTTCGTGTTCTTTTCCGCTTAAAATGACGTTTAAATCATGTTTCTATTTTAATTATAACAAGAGATATTAATTTTCTTTCGCAACATTCTTATATCAGCATATCTTTGTTTAAGCCTTTAAATGCGTTTTCTGCATGATGGGTTTTTTCACCATTTCTCGTCTTTAAATTGTTATAAGTCAAGAACCAATAAAGATAAATGTTTCAAACTTGGAACATGTCTTTTTCAATTATTTTACTTTCATTTTGATTCAGCAAATTTGAAAAAAAAAATTACTTTTGAAATTTTTTTAAAAATAAGTTGCATTATTTATTTTGAAATTTTTCTCTATATATTTTTAATTTCTTTTAAAACTAATATTTAAAAAAACGCTGAACAAAAATAAAACTTAAATTTTTCCATGTTTTTATTAACTCGCTTTCTTGTTTGTTTGTGTGTTTGTGTGTTTGTCCCGTACAAATCTTGCAATCGATTTTTAACTAACTTCTCGACTAGTTACACATTTGAAACTTTTAGAATAGCTCAGAACACGATGATAATGCATCCTTTTGATACTTTTAGCCATCTTTAAGCAGGTTTGAATTCATTTTCAGTTAATTTTGTTTTGTAGAATGGTGCAGCCATCTATCGGCCGGGACGGGAACGAAAAGTTAAATGCAAGTTAACTTCCAATTAACTTCATTTTCTTCCAAGTTGATGGGATAATTCATCAAAAAAATTTTAAAAAAGTATTTATTAATACATAGAATTGTCAAGTTTATATGATTCAACAGAAAATTTAAAAACATGGTATATAAGAAGTTCTTTTTATCCTGTAATTATTCTGTTTAATTAAATGAAAACTTTTTGAAATTCGTCAAATAATATTTGGAGCTATAACGATTTTAAATTACTCCACTTTTTTTAATTTTAAATTTAAAATTTTTTAAAAAACAGATGAGAAGTTTTATGGTGGGATTTTGTTAACAAATTATATGGTTAACTATCACAAAAAAATTCAAAATTTTAACTCAGTAAATAAAAAAAAATTTGAAATATGTCCCGGATCATAACTCCGGAGTACTACTTAATAGAGAAAGACATTTTTTAATCTTCTATCTTATACATTTCAGAGGGTCGACTTTGTGGGTTATTTTATGACAGTGTCAATGTGTCACAAAGTAACCCCGTCACGTTTCGATATTTTGGTTATGTTCTCATATCTCTCGGAAATATCACTACACAAAAGTTATATTGCTCCACAATCTAACCAACATATTGACAATAAAAAATAATTACCTGTGGTAGTTGGTTGTATAAAGAAACTCGTTAATGACATCCCAGAATGATAATAAAAGCAAACGATTTTTAAATTTAAATGTTCAGTGTGATTGATAATGGTAAAATAAAAAAGTCTATCGCGCGCCATCTAGGGGAAGAAAAGTGTCTAATTCGAAATTAACAATGCGCACGAAGCGCAGATTTTAATCTTTAAAATGGTACCTCATATATCGATTTTGGTTAAATATGAAGGGAGAAAAAGTGATACTCCCCCCCCCCCCCCAAAAAAAAAAAGCTTTTAGAAATAATATTCTGCCACTCTTGATTTATAACTCGCGAAGACGGTTTTAACGTCTGAAATTTTGCTTTACCGCGGACCGTTATAGAGGAACTTAATCCTACGTTAAAACTCCCAAGGTGTCAAATTTCTTTCTCTATTACGAAGTACAATTTTTTTTTTAAATTTTCAATCCAAGTCGGCAGTCCTTGGACACATTTTCTCTATAGGTTAACACTGAGGTGAGCGAATCCAATAGGGTTAGTACACAACAGCCTTAATATATATTGGCTGACTGATAAGTATCTGTTTCGTATAATTGTAAAATCTTTAATTCAGACAATTGTTGCCGCTCCTCTAGTGACACTGGACATAAATGTTTAAAAATGAGCATTTCATTTTTAACTAAGTTTGACCAAGGCTTTATTCTAAACAAAAATTTCGTTGAAATGACAGATTTTTCAAGCTGTAGTGTTATTTTATACCTAGAGCCTATCTTTCAAATGGTTTTAAAGGCTTTAAAAAACACCCTACAAATCAATCATATTTTCGCTTCCTGGCGCTTGTCAGCAGACGATAAAAGAAAAAAAAGACTTCTGGCGCTATTTAATGAACACACTAGTGAAATAAATTTCCTTCTGCAGTACAAACGTATGATTTTCCTTTCGAAATCAGCCCTCCCCTCCCCCCTACCCTCTTTTATAAATTAATGATAGAAATTTGTTCAAGTTGTCGGGAGTCACGCTATGGTCTCCCCCCCCCCCTCAAATTTATTAAGCATCAATAAAATCGACGTCAACCGTAAATATAATTTTCATTCATTCTCTTTCTCCTTCTTTGTCAACGGCCCGGGCGACGAAATAAAGTTATCGTTTGAGCACCCTTAACCATTCATTTACTGGAGGGTGGCCTTCTGCGGCGCGGACCCTGTCAGATTCCGCCAATTACGGAGAGGGGTTGCTGGAACACGAGCAAAAAATAAGTAAAAAAAAAAAAAATCGCCAAAATAATCATCTAAATAGATGACTTCTAATCAGAGAAAAGAGCTTCATGCAATTTTATAATTAGACGTTTATTTGTGTCCTGTGCAATTTCAAGAGTAAATTTCTTACGTTGCTGATTTTTACTGAATTCTAGAACCGTACAACTCCATGGTGACCGGTGTTACATATCAGAGATTAAGAAGTGGAGTATCGTTGATTTCACTTTAAAGTTTGCTGTCTTTTACGAAAAGGAATTCAGTAACTTCCCAAGAACTGTTTCCTTGCTGCCTCAAGTACTCCAAAGCTATCGTAACTTTCTCCTGTGCAGCGGCTACGTTAATCTATATGTATAAAACAGTTCCGTAACTGACTCATTCATTCACTGACTGACTGACTGACATACAACGCACAGACCAAACCGCTGGACCTAAAGGGCTGAAATTTTGCATGGCGATTCTTCTAATAGTGTAGGGGTGCACTAAGAAAGATTTTTCAAAAATTCTTCTTAGATTTTTTTAAATTAAATTTTTAAGCTGTTTTTTAAACTTTTTTTACGTTTGCATTTAAAATAGTACATTAAGGGTTATAAAATTTATATCACGAGAAAGATCATAAAAATTCCTTCAAAATGAAATTTTTTTCGAATTTTTACCTCCATTTCCTGATTTTTGGTGAATTTTTAAAGATTAATTTTTAGAATTTAATTTTTTAAATGCTGATCACGTGATTTCTTTTTCTGGTAGTTTCAATAAATTTATCGTCACGTGCGTAACAACTAAATAGACAAAAAAAATATTTTTTTCTCTTTCTAATGCAGCAGACGATTGGATATTATCCAAAAAAAATAAATATCCTTTACGATTTTTTTATAAATATACAAATATATATATTTTTTTACATGAATTGTATACATTGATCGTCGTATTTATTATAAATATGTATATATATATATATATTGGCATTAATTGCATACATTGACCGTTGTATTTAATTTCAATGTACTCCGTAGCGAAGTGCGGGTTTTCAGCTAGTAGGTGATATACGCTATAGGCCAAACGGCTAGGGTGCTGATCTTCGATTCAAGATTCTTGCAATTTTGTGTCTGGTCGTTATTACTTCTAGAAGATGTATTTTTGTTTTGTACCTTTTTCTCCCATCATACTTAACTAAAATCGACAAATGAGGTACAATTTTAAAGATTAAGTTCTCCTCTTCTGACGAATTGTTAATTCAGAATGACACATTGTATTGTTTGTTTAAAAATCGAAGTGAAAAATTGACTTTTGGCCCTAAAGGTCTTTCCCTGGATGGGTAGAAACGGTACAGTCAAAGAATGTTCACAATGAGGGTTTGTAATGTAAATATCACATTTTTCACGACTTTGTGTAATATTTAACTTTTAATACATTCTACAAAGGTATCTGGACGTGTACATGTTTCATGTTCACCTGTTTTGTGTTATGCTTCACCTCCAATACTGTGGCCAAAGGCGTTTTGTTTATTGGTTTTGCATTATACTTACGCACCATTGTTATTTGACACATAAGCAATTGCTACAAATGAACCGGTTCTTCTTTCATCTATATATATAAAACAGTTCCGTAACTGACTCATTCATTCATTCATTCATTCATTCATTCACTGACTGACTGACATACAACGCACAGACCAAACCGCTGGACCTAAAGGGCTGAAATTTTGCATGGCGATTTTTCTAATAGTGTAGGGGTGCACTAAGAAAGATTTTTCAAAAATTCTTCTTAGATTTTTTAAATTAAATTTTTAAGCTGTTTTTTAAACTTTCTTTACGTTTGCATTTAAAATAATACATTGAGGGTTATAAAATTTATATCACGAGAAAGATCATAAAATTTCCTTTAAAATGAAATCTTTTTCGAATCTTTACCTCCATTTCCTGATTTTTGGTGAATTTTTAAAGATTAATTTTTAGAATTTAATTTATTAAATGCTGATCACGTGATTTCTTTTTCTGGTACTTTAAATAAATTTATCGTCACGTGCATAACAACTAAATAAACAAAAAATATTTTTTTTTCCTTGCTAATGCGGCAGACGATTGGACATTATCCAAAAAAATATTAAAATACAGTAAAAGAAATGTTCTAAAAACTGTACTATATTAACTGTACTATATTCTTTAGTATTCTTTATATTAGATTTAATTTTAATATTTTCTTCTACATTATTTTGTCTATAAAATTATCCTTTACGATTTTCTTATAAATATATATATATATATATATATATATATATATATATATATATATATATATATATATATATATATATATATATTTTGCATCAATTGTATACATTGATCGTCGTATTTATCATATAATATATATTTATATTTGGCATGAATTGCATACATTGACCGTTGTATTTAATTTGAATGTACTCCGTAGCGAAGTACGGGTTTTCAGCTAGTCCTACTGTAAACCTCCAACCTCGCTATAAAATGTGTCGTATTTTAATCGCTTGCGAAAGGGTCGCACGGGCCACCTAGTTAGTTCGAAATTGGCTTAAAGGTTGCTGGGTACTTGATAATGGCCAATTCGGATTCGCTCGACTCAATTTAAAACTATGGAGAAAATTTTTCCCTTGATTGTCGACTTGGAATGAAAGATTTTTTTTTTAATTGTACTCCGTAACAGAAAAAGAAATATCGTACTCGGATATCTTTTTCATTCTTTACAAGAAATGTAATTAGTATTTTTAATTTGTATTATCCGAAGAAAAAGTGTGGTAAACTGTGCTTTAAAAGCACATCCTTTCCTTTGGTGAAGGAAATTTTTAAAATGAATAGGATAGCATCTCTCTATTCTAAAAAAAAGTAACTCCCGCTGCCGCTGTCAAAAGCTTGTCACGCTATCTCCTCCGAAACCGCTGGGGGTATGGGGTTGAGAGCGATACCAATGGATGCAGAAAAATGGGGGGACCAAAATAAGACATGTCTCATCTTCGCCGGACTTTTAAGTTGTTTTTTTTAATTTTGTGTTTTGTGGGAAAATATTGACTTTTTCATCTTCAGATTACGATAACTCGCCAAAAAATGATCGTATAATTTTAATCTTTTTACAATCTAAGACTACAGACATTTTTCTTTCAAACTAGACCTCATTTGTTTAAAAATATTTTAAAACAGACTAATATTTTTATCAAAAAATGAAACACAGTTTTTCAAGAAATATCGTACCCTGTGTGGATGTAATATCGATGCTCCTCGAGTTTTTATCTTACAAAAAAAATATTTACATCATCTGGAAGCTGAAAGCTTTTTTATTCATATAAACCTCATTTCAAGTCTATATCTTAAATTTTCGATTTTTAATGGAATTTTAAAGCTGATAATTCAACAGTGATGAAACGCCCTTCGCATTAAGGGTGACAACAGTAAATGGATGGAAGCTGTTACATTGCCCGAGAATCACCCTTATGTATCTCACTATTAGCCATAACAGAGGAGCGAGCCTAGCGAGCCTAGGGGCGAAGCGCCTAGCAGTAAAAAATTTCTTTCTCTATTACGGAGAACAATTTTTTTTTTAAATTTTCAAATCTAAGTCGACAATCATTGAAAACATTGGTTAACATCATCGACCGGAGCGAACCCAATATGATTCATCAGCCTTAAACTGTAGATTCCGGTCTGTAAATCCACAGAGTAAGAAAAAGTAACTGAGAAGTTTGAAAAGCACTGACATTAATTCCAAAACATTCTCGAAGAAATTGTTTGCAAATTTTTCCCTTACCAAAGAATAATAAATTAGTTTTTAACACGCTGAGAAAAACTAGCGAAAACTATATATCTATTACTTTATTGGTCTCGCAGCAGTTGCGTATACAAGCAAACAATTACAGCGTTTACTCGTAACTTAACTCAATAATTTAATTTAAATTAAAATGCAATAGTATTTTCTTTGAGGCAGAAGAAAGTGATGCCTACTAAATTTTCTTATGTTCCCCAATTTGAGATTTATCCCTAATTTGGAATATCAAAATCATAAGCTATTGAATTCACTCTAAATATGGATGAATACATAGTCGATTGTTGCAGAATGCTGAAACAGAATGTGCGGAGAGGAGCAGTTCTCATTTAGCAAAATGATTCCTCTTAAAAATTTAAGTAAAGTGAGCACTCAATCTAAAGGTCTTACTAATAAATTCCGATATTTTAATTCATAGCAAATCCTTATTCATGTTTTCATAGAGTTACATTGAGGAGAGAAAGTTAATTTACAGTATTTGAAGTTCGGTATTAGAAATGTGTAAACCGAATAGGTAAGAAATTCCTATAGCGGTAAGAAATTCCTGTACTGATTTAGCGTCCCCTGGTGACCATCAAAGAGAACTGAATTAGCTTTAGGCAGTGACTAAACCCGTCTGCACACGGAGCAACTCAAAAGAAACTGATAACTGACTCAAATCACTGGTTACAAACCCGTCCGACGGGTTTGTAACCAGTTGCGCCGTGTGCGTGGCTCCATTCAATTACATAGGTTGCGACTGATCACGGTCTGGTTTGTGATTTGAGTCAGTTGTCAGTTTCTTTTGAGTTGCTCCGTGTGCAGACGGCCTTACAGTCTTTTTTTTGTGGGGGGGGATGGGGGGGGGAAGCAGAACTGGAAAGCGATTAGGATTTTTTATACCTGTATGAAGCTTTTTATAATCAATTAAAATCTTTTTCGTACGAAATTTTTTTCTTATTCAGCATATCGACAACTAATGGTTAACCCCCTCCTCCCCCCCCCAAAAAAAAATAAAGAAAAAAAGTCCGTTTAATTACATACACTCGGAGTATATGGACCTAATATTGCCATTCCACTATTAACAGTTAGCATAAGTTAAACTGTGAATAGAAAGGGATAGATAGAATTAAATTAGTGCATTTATAAAGGAAACTTATCTCTGCTTTGGATTTAATCTCTGCTCCATATGCCCAGATTAAAAACATTTTTATATTATGTTTTTTTTACAAAAAGAAATAGATAAATTTAAAAAAAAAATTTTTTTTAAGTAAATGTCATTTAACCTCCAGAAAATTATTTTAAAATTTACTTTTCTTTCAAATTTTTATCTTTAAATTTCTTTGTTTGATTTCTGAAATATTCATTAATAAAGTCTTTTAATAAAGTCTTTTTTCAATGACCTCTCAAATCGTGGAGTGATTGAATACGCTTAATGTTGTTTTCTAATATAGAGACAAGCAACACGGAAAAACTAGTTTTAAAGGCAGTATAATAAGTAGCATGCCCAGTTATCCTCTGTTACGAACAAACAAACAAAAAACCCAGACAAAATTATTTGTAATGATAATTATGTTCCTTTATTCTTAGAACGAATTCGAAAGGTATTTTAGTATCTCTTACTGGTTATAATTAGTTCTTTTTTCGGGGTGAAGGAAAGTTTTTAAATTCCCCCTACAATTTGATTTTATGGAAATAGTAAATTTAAAACTGTTTAGGAATATTTAGTTTTAGTGTGTTAGCTACTATTGTTAATAGATCTATTGTTCTTTGCAAGCATCCTAAAAATTAAGGTAAAGTCAGAGATAATTGGGTTTTGTCTGACAGTTCTTCTACGGAAGAAAGTTTGAATCAGTACATCCTCAAAAATCCTTTAAACAGTTTCTGATAACTGCTATTTTAACAGTTGCTATGATAACAGTTTCTTACAGTTAAGATAACTGTTTTGTGTTACTACTGTCTTCATTAAATTATGCTTTACAATGAAAGTAATTTGGGTAAACTGTTTGTAACTGAAACATTTATACAACAAAATCAATTAGTGTATTAACCCTTCAGCGGGAGCGCCAAATTTTGCCAGGTGCGCCTGGCACAAAGTGCAACGTCTCTTTCAACCTTGATCATTCCGTTTGTAATAAATTTTTTTTTTCAAACTGAAAATAATAATTCTGATTTTTATGACAAGATATAAAATTTTGATAATATTGAGATATATTTATAATTAAAGGCCAAAGAATGCAGATACAATCGCCTTATTTCAAAAGTGTCCGATTTATTGGATCTAAGGACAACTTGGGAATGGATTCCTATAATGTCCAAAAACCTAAAAAACAATGATATTGTCCATCTTCGTGATATGCGGGATACCGTGTAGTAGCTGCACATTTGATCGACTACATCAACTCCTACTTTTGTCGTATTGCAAGCCAGTATAATCACTGGCTTACCACGGTTAAATCACGACTAAGAATGAATGGAAAGGAATACAAGGGTCAGAAAATCAGACCTGCATTAGAAAGGATGTAGCTATAAATAGAAACTGCTTAGAACATTCAAACCTTACATGTAAAAACAAACCATTCAAAATTATGAAAATGTTGCACTTTGTACACGGGCGCGCCCACTGAAGAGTTAAAATAGGAAGGTATGGATAGAATATCCATTAAAACTTTGGAGCAATATAGATCGCAAAACTATATTAGTACATATTTAAAACTGCTGTGTACTAACCCTATTGGATTCTTTCACCTCAATGGCAACCTATGGAGAAAATACATCCAAAGATTCCCGAATTGGATTGTAAGTTTTTGTTTAAAATTGTACTCCGTAATAGAGAAAGAAATTGGGACATTTTTCGTTTAAAAAAATGCAAATAATATCTTTCAATTTAAATTATTAGGGGAAAGATCTGGTCTAGTGTGTTTGAAATGCTCCTAAATTCCTTCGGTGGACGCAATTTATAAAATGAATCGTGTTGCAAGGTGCAGAAAAGTTCAGGCTATCTGAAAATACCATTTGTATTGGATTATCAGCATTCATGTAGCTGTCAATAGTGGACCCCTTTTCTCCCTAGGTTAACACCGAGGGGAGTGAATCCAATAGGTTAGTACACAGCAGCCTTAAGGAACTTTCTTCAAAAAATTACTATGATAAGTAAAATACAATATTTTTAAGTCAATATCCAATATGAAATTGAACGAGGTCAAGGTTTTTATGAACTTTTTTCAGCTACACCAATAACATTTCTTAAAATATGCAATTATGTTTACTATTTAAGTATTAATTTTCATAATATTTGGAGTCTAGCATTTAATGGGCTCTAGAAAGTAGTGGAACAACATTCATAATAATTTCTATCGCAAAACTTTAGTAAGGGGTATTAATGTATTAGTACTGGCCTGTAGTAATAGTTTAAAATTATCGGATTAATCACCGAGTCTCATTATTACACCATGATCTATATATATATAAAACAGTTCCGTGACTGACTGGCAGACTGACATACAACGCACAGACGAAACCGCTACACCTAAAGGGCTCAAATTTTGCATGGTGATTCTTCTTATAGTGTAAGACTGCACTAAGAGAGATTTTTGAAAAATTCTTCTTAGATTTTTTTAAATTAAATTTTTGAGCTGTTTTTGTAACTTTTTTTAAGTTTGCATTTAAAATAATAATTTGAGGGTTATAAAATTTATATAACGAGAAAGATCATAAAAATTCCTTTAAAATGAAATCTTTTTCGAATCCTTACCCTCCTTTTCTGATTTTTGGTGAATTTTTAAATATTAATTTTTAGAATTTAATTTATTAAATGCTGATCACGTGGTTTCTTTTCTTTTTGTGATACTTTAAATTAATTTTGCGTCACGTGCATAAAAACGAAATAAATTGACAAAAGAAATATTAAAATATGGTAAAAGATAAAATTTAACCACTAGACTTATTGAGATGGAAGTTTTTTAAGATTTTAATTCAAATTAGTTTATTTTATGAATATTAAACATAGAAATTAGTTGCATACATTGACCATTGTATTTATTATAAACATAATTTTTTTTCCTTTTGCCATTAATTGCATACATTTACCGTTGTATTTCATTTGAATGTACTCCGTAGCGAAGCACAGATATTCAGTTAGTCTTTATTATAATTGTTTTAAGCGATTCAAAATGAAAAAATTGCGATATGCAGAATATTAAGAATGTCATATGCAGAGGAATGACTGAATGCAGAAAAGACTGTTATATGCAGAATATTCATGAGAAAAATTCAATATAACTTACACAAAAAGGTACCACTTTAGAAATAACATGAAACTTCTAGATTCAATTTTAATAAAATTATTGTGGTGTATCTCAGAACACTATGTATAGTATAATTATATTTTTTAACAAATTTTTAAAAATACAGACTAAAAGCTCGAACACAGAATACCAAACGATCTTTTGATGCAGTGCTTAAATATATCTGCGTACAAAATTAAGTTTCAGGGTAATATAGAAATTAACTGAAATATTTCCTGTTCAATAATGTAAAAGGTCATCAAATAAAATTCACAAGTACAATTGATGGGAAAGTGCATTTCTTTTATTACCATGTTTTTATTAACTTGCTTTCTTGTTTGTGTGTGTGTGTGTTTGTCTGGTACAAATCTTGCAATCGATTTTTAACTAATTTCCCGACTAGCTACACATTTGAAACTTTTAAAATAGCTCAGAACACGATGACAATGCATTGTTTTAATACTTTTAGCCATCTTTATTCCATATTTTAAAATCCATTACGTAAAAATACGAGTAGCGTCTGAAGCCAAAAGTAATTGCGCTACAGGCGCCATCTATTAACGTAATAGTGAACCAAGCATATTACATTTTCAATGGAATTTTATACAATGGGATAATTTTTATTTATGCCCACATGCTATTTGCGATATTTTCTCTGCGAAAATCATTGATTTTTTTTCCTTCAAATTATAGATTATAATTTATAACTTTGAAATCCATAATTAACTATGGAAGATGCGAATTCGTTTGCAGCTCATGAAGAAGCTGCATGTAAATTACATTTCTTTTTTTTTTTTTAATAGAAAATTTAAAAACATGGTATATAAAAAGTCTTTTTATCTTGTAATTATTCCACAATAAGGGGAAGCGTTCTCTATGGTTAAACGAGGCACTTGCTTTGGAAAAGCTGTCATTGTCCATAAGAAACCATTCTGTAACAGAAAACGAATTCTGTACGAGTCTGTCACAGTAAAAGAACAGCAAATGCTTATATATTTTAAACTCTCAGATTTGAGGAGAAATGCTTAATTTAATTTAGTTTACGCGTTCTATGATGAACAAAAGTGTAGAAATTCTGATTCATTTCAGATTCGTCCTCTATGACATATGCGCTAAATGTTCTCTTGCCTGACGAAGGCCTAGCAGTAGCTTGTCCGAAACTATTTATTTAATTACTCACAAAGCTGTTGTTTTAATATTGAATTTAGAATCTCTTTTTTTAACGTAGGATTACGTTCCTCCATAACGGTCCTCCGGAAAGGAAAATTTCAGATGCTAAAACCGTCCGTCGTCGCGAGTTAAAATTTTGGCAGCGCGCCAAACCCAATCTATATCGCTTGGGCGAGCAGTAAACAGTTAAACACAAAAGTGCCAAAATACGTCAAAATTTTGACATACATACATACATACATACAGGCATATAAATATTATATATATATATATATATATATATATATATATATATATATATACATACACAGTGGAATCTCGATCGATCATTTTCCGAATCATCTTCTCCCATATGTGTCGTTTATTTCACACAGTCCCGACGATCATATTGCTTTGTTATGTTCCCGCATCTATCGTTTTCCCGCATTTATAGTTCAGTTTAGTCGGTCTCTTGAAAAACGATAGATACTGTATATATATATATAACTGTATATATTCCACTGTATATATATAAATACATATATATCTTACAAATGTAAATAGTGAATTTTAATAATTCAAATAAAAAGCTAACTAAGAATGAGTAAATCAAATTTAGGAGCCAAGCTGCTCACAAAATTTATTACATATTATTAGATACTTGAAAATTAACAAACAATGGGGACAGATGCGACCATGTAATACTATAAACACAGATATCAATAAGGTACACAGAGTAGTACTAAAACAGAATGGAAATGGAGGCGTTATAGTTGATGACTGGGGTGGGTGGGTTGTGACCCCCCAACCCCGGTTAAACATGTTTTACATCCGGATAATACTCCCGGAGGTCGGCTACAACACCAAAACCTTATAGAGCAATTAAATTGAAACAAACATATTAAACCAGAGATTATCATTAAATAATAAAACTTTTTATAGCGCTGTAAATCTAAATACATATAAATGTAAAATATATCAATATATCTAAATACATACCACCTCACCAAGCTAGTGTCACGACGCACCAACACACACACTTTTATAGTCAAAGTAGGGAACAGGGAATTAATGTTGCCAACTATAAGATGAAACGTTGCTTGCATACCGTATAATTTAAATGGAAAAACTGGGTTAAGATTGACGTAAGGAATTGAACAGGAAAACCCTGTTCAGAAGCTATTTTTATGAATTTTTTTCTTCTAATATCCATGTCTATTACACTTGAATGTAAACGTCAGCAACGCATTAACTGGTTTATTACAACATTACGTTTGATATTTTTGTGAAGAAGGTTATTCCATGACATACTCCTTAGAGTACTAAAATTATAATGATCTCGTCTATCATAAATACGAGACGTTATTTTGTTTATTTACTTTTAAACATAAGTCTAAATATATTATTTTGGTGTTGTAGCCGACCCCCGGGAGTGTTATCCGGATGTAAAACATGTTTAACCGGGGTTGGGGGGTCACAACCCACCCACCGCAATCATCAACTATAACGCCCCCATTTCCATTCTGTTTTAGTACTATTCTGTTCACCTTATTGATATCTGTGTTTATAGTGTTATATGGTCGCATCTGTCCCCATTGTTTGTTAATTTTCAACTATCTAATACATACATATATATATATATATATATATATATATATATATATATATATATATATATATATATATAATAGGCCCCAGGCCCACTGACTAACAACAGAGTAATATGTGATTAAATAAATGTTTTTAACTTCATAATTTTTTTTTCTTAAAGAGAGGAACCGGAACGCCGTTCCAATGCGTTCCGCCTCAAATCGAGCCCTGTATATGCATATATATACGTGCATATATATAGATACATATATACCTAACACATACATACTATATACATACAAAAGAGGTAAGCAATGATAAGTAATCTTACGTTAATAACCCGCGGTAGCTTCGTTAGAAGAGACTACCTGGATTTTTTTTTTCCTTGTGTCGACGTGAGATAATTTTTAGTGACTCCTTGGTCTTTCATCGAATTTTTTTCGCTAATTTAATGATATCTGAATCGTCATTTCTTCGTTCAGCCCCACGACACCCAGTTAGCAACTTAATAGAGACTGGAGGCAGCTATAGTATTCGATCCGATCACAGCCAAGTTTGTTCTCGTCTGTGATTGCTGGCAGTGCAACTTTAGCTAATTTTGCCTCGGCTGTCATGAGTTGTTTCTTCGTACTACGAGACTCATACGAATTCTAGTTAAAATTACTATATTGAAAAATGTGTAAGGTCAAGCTATTCTAATTAAATGTAAAATAGTTCAGTGTTTCCATTAACAAGTCGGTTTTTTTACCGCACAGTGTTTATTACGTCAACATGTCAGATCCATTAATTTTAGGTTACACCTCAGATCCGTGTTTTTATAAAGAGAGTCAGGGTGTTATGACTTTGTTTACAAAATAGTCAGATATATTATTTCTAAATGTCTTACTTAAGGCTTATATATATATATATATATATATATATATATATATATATATATATATATATATATGTGTGTGTGTGTGTGTGTGTGTGTGTGTGTGTGTGTGTACAGTGGAATCATCTCGATCTATCGTTTTCCAAGGGATCAACTGTACTGAACGATAAATGTAGTAAAACGATAGATGCGAGAACATAACAAAGTGATATGATCGTCAGTGCTGGGTGAAATAGAAGACATATACGGGAAAACGATGATTCGGGGAACGATCGATCGCGATTCCACTATATATATATATATATATATATATATATATATATATATATATATATATATATATATATATATATATATATACATACATACATACATACATACATACATATACATACATATATATATACATACATACATATATACATACATGCATACAGATATATATATATATATACATATATATATATATATATACACATATATATATATATATATATATATATATATGTATGTATATATATATATATATATATATATATATATATATATATATACATATATATATATATATATATATATATGTATGCATGTATATATACATTTATTTATTTTTATATATATGTATATAACCCGTTAATACAACGGCCATTCTTACACAGGGGGTATGAAATTTCCAGTTCTAAAGAGGGAATTGGAAAAATGGGCCCCGCAAGCTAAAGGTTAATATCCCGACTGTTAATGACTTTCATTGATGATTAATTCCTGTTACTATTATTATTATAATTACTATTTTAATAATTTTCACAGCTATTTGACTGCTTCATGATTTAGATATTTTACTCCAAATTACTATAGTTCACCCTACAGAGAAATTACCGTTGAATGAAATTTTTCAAACACATTCCGTTGGATCAAGAATCAAACAAAATGTACGGAAAAAAAACCGAGGTCTACCACTTCAAAAACATAGATAAGTCGTACGTTATATATAAAATAAAGAATTTTTTTTTATTTTTTTTTAATTACGGCGTCAGTGAGTTCTATTTTCCACGAGTCCCACGAAGAAGAGTAGAAAAAAAGGCAACCGGTTGCCAATAATTGGAATTTTTCTCCAGTGATTAGAAGACAGATCTCTGAAGACAGAGGATGTCATATTCCCACGCGTATACTGACTTGTTTGTCAGCTGCCCGGAGGTATAGTTTTACCGGGACGTCCAATCGAATTTCATCGCCAATTCATTGCACAAAAATGCCAAATATGGCTCACCTACTTAGTGAAAGTTTAGCACTGAATGGACGGAGCACCCCCCCTCCCCCTTCATTGTCACGGGTTCCCCCTCCCGGCGAAAGAGGGGGCTCCGATTTCTACGGTGAACAATAGACGCCAGTTATATATTGACACTTCCGGCAGTAACTAGCTCCCTCTGGTGACAGGTGTGAGAAATTCGAACCTATTGTTCAGGAAAAAATGAAGAAAGGGGGGGAGCTATTTTACAAATTGTTACTTAGTCGCGTTTGTTATTTTAGTGCTTCCCCCTGCCTTTTTCTCCCGCTGTATTTTTTTTTAATATTTTTTTTTTATTTTTGGGGGTTTTTAACTCGCGATTCGATGACCTTTTGTGTTTCTGTGAATGCGCGCGGAATGTGACGCGATATTGCGGGGACCCGAATTCGAACCTATGATACCCCCTCCCACCCCACACCGCCCGGTAAAAAAATAATAATAATAATAATTTTTCTTTCCCTTGTCGGCTGAGTGGCTTTAACTCGGATTTGGGGAATTGGAATTTAATAGCTAAATGGGAGATAGCGTTAGCGTGCTGTATTTCTTCCTTTTATTGAGTAATATTGTCTCTAACTCTGACACGATAGCCAGGACAGCGGCATCCGAGTTATTCCGGAGACGCTCCTGTCAGTGACTTTTGACCCTTGGAATGAACACAGGTGGACCGTTAGCTCTCGAGGTTCAGTTGTTTGAAGTTAACCTTTAGATTACGGGGTCCATTTTACCGATTCCCTCGTTAGAAAGGGAAATTTCATACCCCCTTTGTAAGAGCGGCCGTTAAGGGGGTTATATATATATATATATATATATATATATATATATATATATATATATATATATATATATATATATATATATATTAGACAAAGTTGTAAGTGAAAAACCAGTATAAGCCATAAAACACTACAGCCAGAAACCAAAGACATGAAAAGATAAGTGAAAAATATGAATAGAAAAGTGAATAATAGACAGTATCTTGTCATCAGCAATGCCAATACTATCTAAAAACCAATGGACTGTTTCTAATAAGTATGATCTGAGCAATAAACATACTTAGACACTGTACAATCCATATGAAACAGAAGAAGTAGTAATCAGTGGCTTTATCATAGATCACCAAACTCGGCGCCAGACAAAGTGAAAGTTAAGTTTAGGAGGATATATATATATATATATATATATATATATATATATATATATATATATATATATATATATATATATATAAATATATATATATATATATATATATATAAATATATATATATATATATAAATATATATATATATATATATATATATAAATATATATATATATATATATATATATACATATATATATATATATATACATATATATATATACATATATATATATACATATATATATATATACATATATATATATATATATATAAATATATATATATATACATATATATATATACATATATATATATATACATATATATATATATATACATATATATATATACATATATATATATATACATATATATATATATACATATATATATATATATATATACATATATATATATATATACATATATATATATATACATATATATATATATATATAAATATATATATATATATATATACATATATATATATATACATATATATATATATACATATATATATATATATATACATATATATATACATACATATATATATATATATATATATATATACATATATATATATATATATACATATATATATATATATATACATATATATATATATATATATATATATATATATATATATATATATATATATATATATATAATACATATATATACATACATACATATATATACACTCAAGAGCCAAAACATTATGACCACCTGTCAATAACGCGTTCGCCCACCTTTGGCGCGCAACACAGCTTCAACCCGCCTTGGCATGGATGCCACAAGTCCTTCGTAGATGGCCGGAGACAGATTGTACCAGATGTTTAAGCAACGGTCACGCAAATCCGAGATATTGCGAATTGGTGGTCTTTGAACTCTGAGCTGCCGTCCCATGACATCCTAAATGTGTTCTATCGGATTGAGACCCGGTGAGTTAGGCGGCCAGGACATTAACTGGAATTCAGCATCATGTTCCTGGAACCACTCCAACACAATTTTAGCCTTGTGATACGGGGCGTTGTCCTGTTGGAACATTCCATTTCCAGCTGGAAAAACAGAGGCCATGTAAGGGTGCAACTGGTCCGCAATGATGTTCAGATACCCTGTAGCATTCATGGTCTGCTCTACCACAACCACGGGTCCCCCAGACGACCAAGAGAACGTCCCCCAAAGCATAATACCACCACCACCGGCCTGTGTATGACCTACTGTACATAGAGGGAGCAACAGTTCGCCTGGAAGACGGCGTATCCTGACACGGCCATCGGCGTGATGAATGACAAACCGTGATTCATCTGACCAGGCAACTCTCTCCCACGGATCCATGGACCAGTCGCGATGTTCCCGGGCCCAGCGCAGGCGCAGTTCGCGATGACGCTTGGTCAGCAAAGGCACACGAGTGGGACGTTTGCTGCGTAGCCCCATATCCAACAGTGTCCGCTGAACAGTGTGCTGCGATAATATTCTACTTGGCCCTGCATTGTATTGGGCTGTCAGCTGAGCCACTGTCTGGCTCCGGTTTTGCTTCACCATGCGATACAGTCTCCGACGACCTTTTTCTTTGATAGCGTGTGGACGTCCAACACCATGTCGTCTACTGCTGGTTTCACCGTCATTCATCCACTTTGCATAAGTACTAACAACTGTAGGTCGCGAACAACCCACGAGTCGTGCAGTTTCGGAAATACTTGTTCCGAGCCTTCGAGCCATTGCAATCTGCCCTCTATCAAAGTCGCTTAGATCCGCAGCCTTTCCCATCACACACAGAAGTAAGTGAAAGAATGATTCTTCAGACTCTCCAGCAGCAGTTAAATACCACTTCCACCTGATCACGTGCCCTCCACGTCATCCAGGCGAATTCATTGTAAAATGTAGGGGTGGTCATAATGCTTTGGCTCTTGAGTGTATATACACATACATATATATATATATACATATATATATATATATATATATATATATATATATATATATATATATATATATATATATACATACATATATATATATATATATACACACACACACACATATATATATATACATACATACATACATATATATATATATATATATATACATACATACATATACATATATATACATACTTACATATACATATATACATACACACACACATGTATATATATTCATTCTTTAGCCCGGATTCTTGTGATACATGCTATCCCACCCCGTAAGGAAAAGGTTGAACGTGTGCTAGCGGCTACCCATATTTTGCTCCAAATCACATGACGGGCAGAATAATATGTTCCGAGTTTTAATGGGAAAATATGTCGTTTGCAGTTGCAATGATTATCTCAAAACTCGCAATACACATGTTACTCAATCTCTTAAGGCTTCTTTGGGTAGCGAAATTATTGGATTCGCTTCAGCTCATCGTTAAGCTATAGTGAACATTTATCCGATGATTGCTCACTTGCATTGAAATATTTCTTTTTTAAATGTATTCCGTAATAGAGAAAGAAATTTTCCACCTTGGGGAATTTTTCGTTTTAAAAAAATGCAAATAATATTTTTTTATTTAAATTATTCGGGGATAAAATCTGGTATAGAGTATTTTAAATGCTCATCATTTCCTTTGGTGGGTGTAGTTTATAAAATGAATCCTGTTGCAAGGTGCAGAAAAGTTGGAGCTATCTGAACATAGGCGTAGCGTCCCCTAAACTTAACTTGCAATAAATTAAAACGTTATTCGAAGTTCACTTAAAATCGGAAAATTGTAGAAACTTTTAAGAAAGTTGGGTTTTTTCCGCTTTTTGGAACAGTGAAACTGAAGATTCCGATTATGTCTTTAACATTAACATAATTTTTAACAATGATATCATCCATAACAAAAATGCGATGCAATATTTTTTTTCTCATTTTATTTATATTATATTTATTTTTCTCATTGTATAACTTTTGAATACTACTCAAACATAAATTCTATTGTTATTCAATTTAAAAAGATTCATATTTCATATTTTAAGGACCGTCCAGCAGTCAATGCGCTGAGGAGAGCCCTAACTGAATTCAATTCATGCCTCCCCTTCCCCCAAAAAATAGAAGCACGCTATGGGATCTAGGTATCTGAAAATACCATTTTTATTGGATTATCAGCATTTATATAGCTGTCAATAGTAGACACATTTCTCCATAGATTAACATTGAGATGAGGGTTAGTACACAGCAACCTTCAGGAATGCGCAATTACAGCTCTTAAAATCCTGATTAATAGCTCTGATAAACCACTTCATAAGTGCCCAGTGGGGAAATGAATTCTTGGTATTCGTATGATTTGAGCAATAAACATACTAAGACACCGTACAATCCATATGAAACAGAAGAAGGAGTAATCAGTGGCTTTATCATAGATCACCAAACTCGGCGCCAGACAAAGCGAAAGTTAAGTTTAGGAGACCGCAAGTAGACTGACGTCACAAACATTAATCATTTAGTTTTGTTATATATATATAACTAAATTGTTTTACTTTGATATCTAGGTATTCGAGCATCGCTGGTATTAAACCATTGGTTCTTAACTTGCTTTGCACCGTGGAACCGTTTCGCAATCTGGTGAAAACTATGGACCCCCTTTTCTTTCTGATAATAAATACTTATATAACGAATCATTTCAAACAAATAAATTTGGAAATGTAATAAAGCAGCAATTAGTTTTAAAAAATCTAATTTTGTTCGATTACATTCGATTCTAGAATGGGCAGCATATGCATAAAATAAAATGCAAAAGATATCAATACATTACAAAACAAATTTGTTATTTGATAATGTATCTATACTTTAATAACGTACTATTCAATGGATAACTGTTGCACAGCCGTACATCTGATTGAATTCAATTATAAAGGCTGCAACTTTTTGTTCCTCCAAATTTAACGTAAGCATCCATATTAGTTTCAAATAAAAAGCCTTCAAATTAGTTTTAAAGAAGGATTTCGTTCCTCCATAACGGTCCTCGAGAAAGCAAAATTTCAGATGTCCTGCGTCCCTATTTATAATTTTGGCAGCGCGTCAAACCCAGTCTGTATCGCTTGGGCAAGCAGTTCAAAACAGTTAAACAGAAAAGTACCAAAATGCGTCAAAATTTTGACATATATATATATATATATATATATATATATATATATATATATATATATATATATATATATATATATATATATATATATATATTTATATATATATATATATATTTATATATATATATATATATATATATATATATATATATATATATATATATATATATATATATATATATATATATATATATACACACTCATGGACAAAAACATTAGCGCACCAAGAAGGAGTCGTCAAAATGAAACGAAATTTTACATACGTAATGACTATGTAATGACATACGTAATGATATAAGTAAATGATAAGAAAATCAAAGAAAAAGGATAATTTATTTCCGAGTAAAAGGCAAAAGAACGGAGGAGTTAATACTCCGTTGGACCCCCTCTAGCGTGAATGCACGATGCGATACGATCGGGCATTGAGTCATACAAGTTCTGTATGATGTCTTGAGACATTTCGTTCCATATTTGCTGTAACCTTGCCTCTAGTTCGTTCAAACTCGTGGGATGCCCAACTCGTCGTCCCAAATGATCCCAGATATGCTCGATTGGAGACAAATCTGGGGATCCGGCAGGCCAAGGAAGGGTAGTAACAGTGCGGAGACAGTCTTGTGACACCCTTGCCGTATGAGACCGAGCATTGTCTTGTTGAAAAATGGCTCCTGGGAGCCGTTGCATGAGTGGCAACACATGTGGTTGCAGGATTTCATGAACATACCGCTGGGCTGCCATGGTGCCACGGAACAATACTAGGGGTGACCGTGTATTGTAGGCAATGGCACCCCATACCATCACACCAGCTGTGGGAGCGATGTGTCGCTGTACAGCAAAGGCAGAATTGAAGCGTTCACCACGGGCTCTCCACACACGAACACGATTGTCATCACTGCCGAGATTGAATCTGGATTCGTCGCTAAAGACGACCTGGTTCCATTCCGCTGCAGTCCAGTTTCCTCGTGCGCGGCAAAACTCCAAACGGAGGCGTCGATGGGTGGGCGTCAAGGGCAACACACGTAATGGACGCCGCGATACCAACTGTCCTTCAGCCAGGCGCCTTCGTATGGTTCGAGAAGACACAGAGGCCCCTAGTGAAGGTGCTACCTGTGCCTGGATGGCGGCCGATGAAGCAGTTGGCTGTACGCGTGCATTTCTTACGATGTGGTGGTCTTCTCGACGACTGGTCTGTCGAGGGCGTCCTGAACCTGGTCTTCGTGTACATGACATCTGTCGGGTCCACTGGACCGAACACCTCCTCACAACACAATCAGAGCTGCCTAATTGACGAGCTCCTCGCCTAGCTGACCACCCAGCTTCCACCATCCCGACGATTCTCCCCCTCTCAAACTGCGACAACTGCTTATATTGTCTTCGAACACGGCGTAATGGCATGTCTATCTCAGCTCGTCCTTTGTAAATGATTCAGCACACTCAAACAAGCTTTGGTTACCTGTTTTATACTCCACAGAGTACGATGTTCAACGCCCTCTACCGGCTATACGTAATGCGCAATCACGCTGCATTTCTAATCATTTGCATATCTCCCTGACATGTACCTTCATTGCAAGTTTCGTTACGATCCCGCAATAATTTCTTGGTGCGCTAATTTTTTTGTCCATGAGTGTATATATATAACAGTTCCGTAACTGACTGACTGATTGACTGACTGCGTAAGTATAGTGTAAGGATGCACTAAGAAAGCTTTTTGAAAAATTCTTCTTTTTTAAAAATTAAATTTTTAAGCTGTTTTTGTAAAATTCTTTAAAGTTTGCATTTAAAATAATAATCTGAGGGTTATAAAATTTATATCACGAGAAAGATTATGAAAATTCCTTTAAAATGAAATCTTTTTCGAATCTTTACCTCCCTTTTCTGATTTTTGGTGAATTTTTAAAGTTTAATTTTTAGAATTAAATTTAGTAAATGCTGATCAAGTGGTTTCTTTTCTTTTTGTGATACTTCAAATTAATTTTGCGCCACGTGCATAACAACGAAATAAATTGACAAAAAAAATATTGAAATACGGTAGATAAAATCTTACAACTAGGCTAATTGAGATGGGCGCTTTTTAAGAATTTAATTCAAATTATTTAGTGTTATGGATATTAAATATACAAATTAATTGCATACATTGACCGTTGTACTTAATTTGAATATTTTCTTCGACATTATTTAGTCTATAAAAATATTCGTTACGATTTTTGGAACGAAGTTCTTTTACGCGGCTTACAGTAGAGTGAACTGGCAGGAATCGTCACGTAACGAAAAAGCGTTATGCCCCCTTCATAAGATCTTTCTATCAAGGACTCTGCGGCTGAACGGTTATCGCTTCGGACTTCGGACCTCTGCAGTTCAGCGGAGCATCGGACTGCAGACGTCCCTGATTCAAATCCCCGCACAATCCCTACCGGCAATTTTAAAACCCTTCACTGCACACTGTATCAAATTTGATACATAAGTTTTTTCCCCTTTATATTCAAAAACAATATTTTTTTCCGCTTGTGCACCTTGTATTAATTTTGAAACATCATAGCAAAGCTTTTAATCACTGTTAGTTACATTTTCGTAGGATAGATGGCAGCAGGAATACAACTGCGATTTCAGTAAAAGATAGCCGTTCAATTCATACCAGATCTGCTTAGTATTTGCTATATTTTCAGTATTTTAAAGTCAGTTTACATCTTTGAAAGTTTTATAAATATAATTTAGAGGTACGTAGCTTTTATAATTATTAATAAAATACTTCTTTAATCTTTTATAAAAAAATTCAAGTATGATTTAAATTTTATGTATAAAAAATGATACATGATGTGCTTACGCCATTTTTTTAAGGAAATGGCGGGATGAAAGTTTTTAACACAGAAAGAAATTCAGGAACTTATGAACAGATCGTGGAGTGATCATAGTGAAGATGGATCTGATTCAGAAAGCGATGGCAGCACAGGTGATCCTAATTATAAACCAAACAAAGTTTGTGATGGAATTTTTGATGGTAGTAGTGATTCGGAAGATGAGGTATCATCACTTGATAATAGCAATGTTCTTGATCTGCCTAATGGTGGGAACATGCCAAAAACTAATAGAAATAATACAGGGAGAACAAAGCCTGCAATCAACTGGAAGAAAACTAATTTACTGCTAAAGGATGATCAAATTTTATTCCGAGGTAACGGGAATCTCACTCCTGAAATTATGAATTTAAACACACCTCTAAATTTTTTTAGTTATCTTTTTACAGAAGATTTGATTGAGCATATAGTTCAAGAAACAAATTTATTCAGTGTGCAAAAAAAACCCAGAAAAGTGTGTCAATGTAACGAAATTAGAAATTAAACAATCTGTATTTGTATAATGATGTCTATTGTACATATACTAAACACTAGGGCATATTGGTCACCTACCATAGGCAATGATGTAATAAAAGAATGTATGTCATTAAAACGCTTTGAAAAGATAAGAGAATTTCTACATTTTAATGACAACAGTAACAACCACCACATGAATACCCTCAGCATGATCGTTTATATAAACTTCTACCAGTTGTAAATGCTTAACTTGAAAGATTTTATACCGTCCCTATGGAATCGCGTCTTTCTGTTTAAACTTATTTAGTGTTTGTTATTGTTTTAATTCTCACGGGATTTATATTGTGTCATTAATTTATTTTTGTTGGTGATTAAATAATAAAATTAATCTAATTAAAAATTATGCTAGGTCACATCTAAATAAAAATAATTAATTTATACATTAAAATTTTTAATTTTAATAAAATAGAGAGAGTTGGTTGAATAAAAGAGGGCTGCGCTTTTTGGCGTGACAAAAATACACTAATATAATCAATAGAAATCTACATATTATATCACGTTTAGAGTTGAAAAAATAACGTAAGGAACTTTTCCTGACGGAGGTTCCCCGACCGCACAGTTTTTTTTTTCTTTTTTATGCGGCAGACGATTGGACATTATCCAAAAAAATATTAAAATATAGTAAAAGAAATATTTTTCAAACTGTACTATATTAACTGTACTATATTCTTTAGTATGTTCTATTAGACTTAATTTGAATATTTTATAACTATATATTTTTTGGCATTAATTGCATACATTGACCGTTGCGTTTACTCCGTAGCGAAGCACGGGTATTCGGCTAGTATATATATATATATATATATATATATATATTAGACAAAGTTGTAAGTGAAAAACCTGTATAAGCACTAAACCAATACAGCCAGGAACCAAAGACATGAAAAGATAAGTGAAAAATGTTAATAGAAAAGTGAAAAATAGGTTTTTAGATAGTATCTTGTCTTCAGCGGTGCCAATACTGTCTAAAAACCAATGGATTGTTTCTAATAAGTATGATCTGAGCAATAAACATACTTAGACACCGTATAACCCATATGAAACAGAAGAAGGAATAATCAGTGACTTTATCATAGATCACCAAACTCGGCTCCAGACAAAGTGAAAGTTAAGTTTAGGAGACCGCAAGTAGACTGACGTCACAAACATTGCAACCATGGAGCCAATGGAATCACTTTAGAAGACTTACTATGTTACTGTATTATTGGACATAATGACCTAAGTTAACTTAGACATTTTTTATGACTAAGAGTTATTTATTATTTTAATTACACTAGTTTTTATTTACTTTTTAGTAGTTATTTACTAACTTTAATCATTTATTTTTGTTTTACTAGTTATTAGCAACAGAACATGCTATTCATTAAATCTAAAACAACCAATTATGTGCTTGGAGCCTTGAAGAGCTGTGTGAGAACACATGAATATATTCAAATCCCCACTAAATTTCATGTATGAAATCATACAGCTGAAAGGATTAGGAAACATAGATATTCATGGATTAAAAAATCGTTGGAAAAAGATAGGAATATGAAATGCGATACCTTGGATTAGTACTTTGCAAAGAACCAAAATTTTCACCGTTTATGTTTAAAAGAATATTGGGGGGGGGGGGGGATATGTGAAATAGAATTCAAAATATACTTTCCCTCCTAGCAGGGATGGTCCAGTGGTCAGGCCTCGAAGTCCAATGTGCGAGGTTTGAATTAACTTTCCGACAGGCGGTTATTAAAACGGAGGGTGGGGACTCAAAGCCTCTAGAAGTGCCTGCCGACACATCAACACCTTTCTTTGGAATAAAGTCAGACATTATTCCAAAGTTCCATTGTCCAAATTCAATGACACGCCACTTTAGTATAAAGTCAGACTGAATTTCAGATTGTATAGTCCTATAATCTCCTAAGTTCTCGGGGGCTGTTCTTGTTATTTAGATTAGAAACATTTACAACCAGTTAAAGCACAAGGGAATTTAGGAATCAGCTCACGGATGTTTTATTGCCCATGTGTGCATCAAGGGCAACTCGAGACACGAGATAACCTTTCACCTTTTCCGTATTCAACAGTTTTCGATATTTTTGTTAGAACATTTTTAGACACATTTAAATCAAAGTCGCAATTTCCATCTCTGATAGCCATTTGGGAAAATTTACTCATGTATGGCCTTTTTGTCGAGCAATATTTAAGTTCAAGGAGGAGACTGACTGTAAAATTCAGTCTGCGTGAGAGAGAAAGATTCATTATCATTAGGCTATACAGAAAGTCGTTCGCACTTCATGGAAACGATTTTGTAATTAATTTTTGTTGTTTGCATTTTGAGATAAAAATTTTGCAACTTCAGAATAATCGTCTGCTTCTGTTTTGGTTTGATTGGAATGTAAAATAAAATATTTATTTTGAAAATGGTTCATAAAACTGATAGATGGCTCGAAGGTTACGTAACTGCGCTATCCGAGGAGACATATTCGTAACAACAAATTTTAAAGCGGTGTTATAATCGCGATTAAGACATTTCAAAAAAAGGTATTTATAATATACTAGCAAACCAAACGTTATTGTTCTGAACTCATGTTAATGATAGAAGAATAATTGGGTTTTTTTCTAATATTTAATTTAATGCATTTTAATGGATTAAAAGTTTAATAAAATCAATATCATTAATAAATCTAATTAAATTACAAAATTTGTTTTTCATTTTGAAGAAGCACAAAAGAATGTCGTTGTAAGTAAGCCAGAATGAATTTGAAAAAATCAAAACAGTGTTTAATTTTTTTTTTACACCTGAAGTCAACTCGTAATGTAAAAAAAATTAAAAATAACACATCTAGTTTTCACAAAACTTCTTTCTTTTTAGTAATAGAGTAATTCTACAAACTGGAAAATTTTGTATCCAAAATTCTCTCTCTCGCGTTTTATAATTAGCTCTCAGTAATTCCTTGACCAACCAATACTGTCTGAAACATTAATGTAAAAATTTGACTACAAAATTATTTTACTGTAAATAGTAAATGGAGAAATTAATATTTAAAATTACAATTTTATTCAGTATTAGCGGCCCGTCCCGACTTTGTCCGGGTTGAACAAAATATTATACCAATAAATTTCCAGTTGATAGCCAATAAATTGTAAATCTTTTTTTACCTTAAAAATAACCTTAATAATACCTTAAATTAATATTACGTTAGTTAATAATTAAACTTAATTTTTTAAAAGAAAAAGGTGGGCCGGAGAACGGCTAGATTCGAACCGATAACGTCAGAACAGAAGCCCACCGCGGTAGCACCACGCTAAATATCGTTGAAGTCTTCGGCACAAAAATCGGTAGAGGACAGTAGCGGTAACAATGGAGATTGTTAGGATTAAGCCCCTAACTTTATTTCTACTGATCAGATATACATAATATATAGCCTATGTCCATCTGGAATAATGTACCTTTCAAACAGTGAAAGAATTTTTCAAATAGGTACAGTGATTCTGGAGATTACCCTCCACGTACAAAATCGCTCTCTCTTTATATATAAGTATAGATTAAATTTGAAACAGGAAAAAAGTCCAAATGAAAGTAAAAATGATAACATGACCGCGACCTCATCCTAAGCCTGCTCGAAAGCAGGTAAATATCAAGAAAGGGAAGTCTCTGATCCTAAAAGAAATTCCGCCGACTCAATGATCCATTGCATCAAAACTAGGAATGTCTTCTGGCACTGTAAGTAAAATCATTCATAAAGATTTGAAGTTAAAAAAGTTGTTTAAACCTAAAGTTCATCTGCTTCTGCCAAAGCATATTGCTGAAAGAAAAATAAATTGTAGAAAATTATATGAAAAATACCTAGCTGCTGAAAAATGGAAATTTGTGGCAACGCTCAATGATGCATGGATGTATTTAAGAGACTGTAATAAAAGTAGATCAATTTTCGATTGATCAACTGACTGGAATGACCGTACGAAATGGCTTCGTCAGTGTACAGAAAAGTTCCCAAAAGGATTCATGATAGTTGCAGGATTTTGTTACAACGGCAAATTAAAAATCAAAAAAGTTTCAAGTAAAGCTAAAATCAATTCACTCTACTATCAGAAGAATATTTTAGAACCAGTTGTTGAAGAAGAAACTCCAGCCTTATATGGAAAGGACATTGATAAAGTTGAGCTTCATATGGACAAATCCCCTAGTCACACATCTAAATGAACTGCCACTTATTTAGCAAAGAAAGAATCAGAAACAGGAATAAAGTACATCCCATTTAATCAAATACCTGTAAAATCAGCTGACGCTTCATCAATGACTTTTGCGCTTTCGGTATATTAAAACGAGCTTGAGGAAAACGGCATCCAAGAACACTGAACGAACTTTGGAAAACAGTCGCAGAGGAATGGGGTTAAATTGATATGGCAGTACTAAGAAAAAGTTATCTTTCATGGAAAATTCGAGCTAGAGCTATTGTCAAAAACCATGGCTATCAGATAGAAGCAAATCGCAACAAAAAAAATACGGCATTTATACATAAAACTTAACTATCAAAATCGTTTCCATAAAGTGCAAACGACCTTCTGTATTTGTGTGTTTTTATGTTTGATTTCCATCTTCGTATGGATGAATGCAGTGAATAGAACCTTTAATTTTAGTATTAGCAGTGGAGCTTCAACGAATACGAGCTTCAAGGACTAAAGTTTGAGAGGTAACGGCAACGAACACATACCTAGATTAAATAATAATTTTTTAAAATATATAGAATAATACCTTCACGTTGAACAGAACTCACTTATGAGAGTTAGGACCGATAAAATCATGCAACAGTAGCTAAAGAGACTGAGCCACTAAATACGCCAGTTCAAAAGCCACTGTGAAGAAATACCAAATTTGGAACTCCACCATTCAAATGTCCATGATATTGAACCAACTACTAACGCTTGAGATATAAGGGATTGGGGGACCCCCTCCCCACAGATAATAAGGAAGGATTTTCATAATTATTACAATTGTGTTAGGGCGATGATCACAATTACAGTTAATCTAAGTTGTGCCCCAATTGTATAAAAAAAATACCTTTGCCCTCCCCCTAATTTTTAAAATTAAAAAAAAACAATGACACTGCTATACTAGCAATAAAAAATATATTACACAATAGAAAATGTAATAAATATATCATACACATGTCGTTAATACATTTTTTTGCAGATAGTTTAAGAATGACAGACAAAGGAATCTTTTAAATTCACACGAACGCAGCGGCCGGGGAAGTTCGGGTCGAGCCTCGAATCATCAGCATACTTTCGGGCCACACCGGGCCTTAATTATGAAGGAGTATCGGCAGGGTTTGAATTTTCTGCAAACGCACATCATACAACGTGCATAATAAACAACTTCATTGGCCTCAGAATTTCACACAATGACACCGGTTTCCATTCTTTCCTTAGTTTAAATAATTGCAACAAAGATCAGTCATACTTTTCCTTTATCTATATGCAGTATTAATACATAATGATACCTTATTTTATCATAGAACAGCAGTTATAAATTTATTGTACACATCGTTAACGAGGTATTCACAAACGAGTGATAAAATCAGCATTTACTTTACTTGAACACGGAGGCATACTTTGACGACACCGGGCATTAATTACGGATTATCAACGGGATATCAATGGGATGTGATTTTCCAATCCGCACTTATCATAGACTAGTTGAATACCCGTGCTTCGCTACGGAGTACATTTAAAATAAATACAACGGTCAATGCATGCAATTAATGCAAAGAAACAAACAAACACACACACACACACACACACATACAGAGGCTGTTCGCACATTTTTTAGACGATTTTGGTAAGCGGTAATGAAAAATCGTTTGCTTCAAAAGAAATAATTGCAATTATACTATGTTTTTAAAAGTCAAAATTATCGTCTGCGGCTTGAAAGTTTTGTTTTTATTCAAAATGGCGTTTTTAACAAAGCAGTGGTTCGAAGGCTACATTTATGCTCTTTCCGAAGAGAAATATGCATACTCCGTTATCCAAAAACGATGTGAGAGTCATGGTTTTGTGATATCGAAAGCGTCGATAGGTAATATCATCAACAAGAAAGGAAAAAAAACGTCAAATTGGAGCCTCAAGTGGGATAAAAATTCCAAACAAGTATCCAAGTAAAAAACGGACATCTTCGACTATTGCAAAGGTACGTTGTTTAATGTTAAAAGAAAATCCCCCTAGTCAAAAGACAGTTGCAAAATCATTAAAATGCCCGGTGTCTACTGTAAACAAAATGATAAACGTTGATTTAAATCTTAAGAAAGTGAAAAAAACGCAATGTGCATCGTCTTCTTCCAAATCATATCGCTGAACGCAGGACACGCTGCAGAATTCTATATGAGAAACACTTATCCAAAGAAAAATGGAAAACAATTGTCACAGTAGATGAATCATGGGTGTATTCAAATGATTGCAACAAAAAAAGAGCCATTTATTATCATAAAAGGGGAGAAAAAAATTTAAGTACATGGTTCAAAGAATCGAAAGAAAGTTTTTCTAAGGGATTCATGATTGTTGCTGGTTTTTCTTATAATGGCAAGTTAAAAATGAAGAGAGTGGAAAAAATGTCAAGATGAACTCCAAATACTATCAAGAACATATTTTATCGCCAATTTTTCTGAATGAAATACCATCGCTTTACCCACAGTGCCATCAATCTGCGAGACTCCATCAGGACAAAGCTAGCAGTCACACATCAAAATCCACTGTAAATTTCCTAAAAGAAATGGAACAAAAAACTGGTATCAAGGCCATACCCTTCACTGATATCCCTACTAAATCTCCCGATGTATCACCTATGGATTTTTGTGCTTTCGGACTTTTAAAATCTGCATTATCCAAACGTCGTCGCAAAACCCTTACAGGACTCTGGAAAGCTGTTCAGGAGGAATGGGATAGAATACCTCTTCTGACACTTCAAAAGGCATTATTATCCTGGAAATTGCGGTGTCAAAAGATAGTTCAGAATAAGGGATGTCAAACAGAACATTTAAAAACACAAGAATTTTATGTAATTTAGTTTTGTGAATACAATATACATCGTCTAAAAAATGTGTGAACAGCCTCTGTATATATATATATATATATACATATATATACAAAAAATCGTATCAGTATTTTTATAAACAAAGTAATGTAGAAGAAAATATTTAAATTAAATACAACGGTCAATGTATGTAATTAATTTGTATGTTTAATATCCATAAAACATACTAATTTGAATTAAATTCTTAAAAAATTTCCATCTCAATGAGTCTAGTGGTTAAATTTTATCTTTTACCCCATTTCAATAATTTTTTTCTTGTCAATTTATTTCGTTGTTATGCACGTGACGATAAATTAATTTAAAGTTTCACAAAAAGAAAAGAAGCCACGTGATCGGCATTTAATAAATTAAATTCTAAAAATCAATCTTTAAAAATTCCCCCAAAAATCAGAAAATGGAGGTAAAGATTCGAAAAAGATTTCATTTTAAAGGAATTTTTATGATCTTTCTCGTGATATAAATTTTATAACCCTCAGATTATTATTTTAAATGCAAACTTTAAAGAACGTTACAAAAGCAGCTTAAAAATTTAATTTTAAAAAATCCAAGTAGGATATTTTAAAAATCTCTCTTAGTGCACAACTACACTATAAGAAGAATCGCCATGCAAAATTTCAGCCCTTTAGGTCCAGCGGTCTGGTCTGTGCGTTATCTGTCAGTCAGTCAGTTACGGAACTGTTTTATATATATATAGATAACACACCAACGTTTCACACTCATGGTGAAGACCAGAACAATAACATCAAGGTATCTAAAACCCCTGATTGCACTTTGAGTCCAAATTTTCCCAAAAGGAATTAGCTAGTATGTCGACAGCTGGCGCTGAAGCCCAGATTCCTACAGAAATCATGATAGCGAGGCTGTTAAAATCTACCGACTCATTCCGGCTTCATTATCCGCTGGCCTGCATTGTAATTCTCTTTCCATTGCCCCCGATCTGCGCCAAGAAGATGGATGAGTCAGCGGGAGGTCCTCTACTCTCCTAAACATATGAACGATCGGTCTTGGCCTAATTGAAAAGACATCACAAAAGGATAGCTGCTTCCGAGAAAGTTACACCTATTGCGTGCCAAGTTTATAATTTCATTTAGAGTTTACTTACGTGAATGGACGGCTGACGTCAATCCATCATTTCCCGCGAACAGTGGGGGGGAAATATTCATGGCTTTTCGGGCTGATGTGCGATGTGTCTTGGTGGGATGTTCGGGAAAGAGAAAATGGAAAATCTCTGGAACGTTTCCATCGCCATCTGAGAGAGAAGCTCGTGTTATTCTAGTTCATAAAAGTTTTGCTATTATTGTTACTTCACAATATTATTTACAATAAAGTTCTCTTCAATGTATGATACAGTATAAATGCCTGCGAGTAGTTTGGGAACATTCTATAGGGGTATTTCACAACGTTTGATAGAAATGCCACCAGAAAACGAATCGAAAATGCGTCAGAACGTTTAACCATTTGACAAAACTGGGAGAGCTCTGGAATGTTGCACAAGAAACCTAGGAAGTATGCTTATTGGGTTTGTTCACGGATTTTCCAAAAAACCCTCGAATTTTCCTGTGTAAATGCAAAAAATTCTGATACATTTGTGACTCTTGCTGTGGAACTTTCTCGTCGGATGGCCCCTTACCGGGTGAGGACAATATCGGTATTTCTGCAAACATTTTTGCTTTACATTATGCACTCAAAGATTTACAATGCTGGAACCAAAGGATATCGCCACTGATAGAATTCACTCATCTGAACAACTTAAACTGTAAAAAAAAATTCAGGTACTCTCTTCTAACGAAACTATCGCGGGTTATTTACGTAGGATTACTTATCGTTGATTACATATTTTGTATGTGTTATTTATATATGTATCTATACATAAGTACGTACAGTGGCGCACCCAAGGGTGGGCCAAGGGGCCCTGCCCCCCCCCCCCCAAAGATATAAAAATTGCATTATGAATATTGATTTTGAATTGCAAATATTTTTATCCGTTCACCTCGCCCTCCCCCCCCCCTAAGAAAAAATCCTGGAGTGCGCCACTGTGTACGTATGTATATACATACATATATGTATGTCAAGATTTTAACACATTTTGGTACTTTTCTGTTTAACTGTTTACTGCTTGTCGAAGCGGTACAGATTGGGTTTGGCCCGCTGCCAAAATTATAGCTCGCGAGGACGGATGGATGGACGGTTTTAGCGTTTGAAATTTTGCTTTCCAAAGGACCGTTATGGAGGAACGTAATCCTACGTTAAAAAATTGTGTTGCGAGAAATCAGATATTCGCAGAGAAGTATTTTCTTTATTAGTTTAAACAGGACGACACCACAGCAGAAATCTTTATGTAATAGGGAGCCCTCATAGTATATAATATCTAAATCCTTGAGCATTAATTTATTGAAAAGGTTTCGCGTGGATTGTTGATTAAACCTAAGGATGCTGGGTAGCCGCCTCCCTGGATTTGCTCAGCACAATGTTAACCTATGGAGAAAAGTTTTCACCCACTGTAACTTGCATTTAGAGTTTTTTTGTAAAAAATTGTAACGAGTAATGGAGAGAGAAATTTCCAACACATGTATAATTTTCATTTTTCTAAAGTGATGAGAATAATTCTTTTATTTAAATCATTCGATAAAATATGTGGCTTACTCTGTTTTAAATTGCCAATCATTTCCTTTGATGGACGAAACAACATAAAAAGAAAGTACAAGGCTCGGCCATTAATTTCCAGGTCTGACCTAATAACTCCAGTAAATATTACATGAAATACATACCCATTTAATATGTTTCGAAGTAACTCCCACCTGCCGTAATGCACTTCTGTGCTCGGCGGTAGAAATTTCGGAAACAGCTTTTAAAGTCCTCTTTCGGAATGCTCTTTATTGTGGACGCCACCGTTTTCTTGATGGCTTCGACATCCTCAAATCTTGTCAACCCTTCAGGATCAACCCTTCAGGAAATTGGCCTAGTAGGAGGTCGTGGAGACTTTTTCATGTTTCCAAAACTGAAAGATTTACTGAAGGGAAAAAGATTTGAGGATGTCGAAGCCATCAAGAAAACGGTGACGTCCACATTAAAGAGCATTCCGAAAGAGGACCCTAAAAGTTGTTTCCGAAACTTCTACAGCCGAGCACAGAAGGGCATTACGGCAGGTGGGAGTTACTTCGAAACATATTAAATGGGTATATATTTCATGTCATATTTTCTGGAGTTATTAAATAAGTCCTGGAAATTAATGGCCACACCTTGTATATAAATATGCAGAAAAGTTAGGGCTACCCCAAAATTCCATTTTTAATTGAATATCATTATTTCCATGACTTTAGAAAGTGAGAATTAACTTTAGATACCAAATTTCGTAACAACTATTGTCTTTTGTATTGTGCTGAGGGAGAGAGTACGATTGATAATTGAGGCATGGTTTTGCAACGTACGACAAATGCTAAAATAGAAAAAAAAATCTTTTTTGGGTCGATTCTTATGTAATATTTCAAGATGCATCGAATATGACATTGAAACATGATTTGAATCCTTTCAATAAAACTAAAATATAGCAAAAACACTTTTTTTCATCCGATGTATTACATAGAACCTAAACGTTTTTGTTGATTTCAGAAAATTTGTAATACAGTGGAATCTTGATCTATCGTTTTTGAAGGGACTGATTGAACTAAACGATGAATGAGGGAAAACGATAGATGTGCGAACATACAAAAAAAGTATTAACATACCTAAAAGTTTGATATCCCTAAAATATATTTACTCACATACATAAATGCATACATAACTGTCGTGTAATTGAAGATAAAATTACAAAGTTGTACTGAAATGGAAGATAATGATAATAAAAAAAGAAATACACGTAGATACACAGGAATTTTCATACAATAAAAATAGCCTTTAATCTTTGTTTGTTTTTTTGGCGATTTTCTCTATAGAAGTAAACAATATTTTTTCAGTGTTGCAAATTGCATTCTTTTCGATATCGGTTATTGTGTGAGAGTATAAAAGACTTTTCAATTTTTCAAACGCCAAGCATGCTTCCGATTCTGCGATTCCTAAACGCTTGGCTACGTCAACGCGTTTAGCAGAGGAATTTTTTCCCTATTCTTCAATAATTCTTAATCTTTCTTGAAGAGTACGTACTTTTTTCGCCGAACGATTTATTTGAAGGTTTAAAAAGATATCTATATTAAAAGCTACGAAAAACTAAAGAGATGATCTCAGACCTGCGCTACTACGTTTGACCGTTCAGCAACTTCCCAATACTTTTCGAATTAGGTACGGGAAGCGGTAGCCGTGAATCGTTTGTAACTAGAACCATTCCACTGCACTGAATAGGGTCCGACATAAGACCACCAAAAAATTCTGCCCTCCGGGTGAAATCCCCATTGGCCAGTGTATTCTGCATCAATCAGAAACTTCTCACATCCTAGACCAAACACCAGGGCGCCTCCATCCCAAAGCCAACAGAAAAGCCGGAGAGCAGCAGGAACCGCTCATATTGGCTGAATGCGAGCCATTACTGATAAGAACAGAAATGTTGAATATACGGAGAATTTGGAATGAGTTGCCGAAAACAGGATACACCAGAGGTTAAAGAATTAAGGAACACCAACGACGAACAAATAATGGTGGTGGTACGATAACGCGAAACCAGGCTAAAAAGGAGAGACCAAAAATACCAGAGCGTGAATCTCAAATGTTCTGCTCATTGTCTAATTAGAGCGTCATTCTAGCTCAATCCAGACATTTATATTTCAGGTTCAGTTATTATGAAAAAACGATCGATCCGATAAATTAATTTAAAGTTGCGATATTCTGAACGAACATTGCGGGAAAACGATGGATCGAGGAACGATCCATGCGGTCTGTTTTTGCTTGTTTTCTATGGAATTTATTCGGAACTGGGTGAAATAAACGATACATACCGGAAAACGATCATTCGGGGAACGATCGGTCGAGATTCCATTGTATTGGGGATGTAAGGCTTTGCAAAACTGCGCCACAATTATACCGGCACCCATAGCAGTAAGCGACACCAGCCACTCCCAATATAACTAAAAATAATTCAACAAAGCAAGATAATTATTAGCAGGAAGAATGCAGACAAAAATAAACAGTACGCACTTAGGACTCAAAGTACCATAATGCAAGATTCTGTAACAGTAACGGAACTAAACCATATATCGAAGTAACCGACTGGTCTCTTCATCAGGAGGCCTAACCAAATCAGTTACCTCAAAGGGGAACTTTATGAATAGGATGCAAGTCTAACCAAAACACATCCCAAGGCTCCGAGATCCCCATTGAAAAAGATAGTCAAATCAAATGAAAATAAACAGACATCCTACACTTAGGGCTCAACGCACCATAAATTCAAGTACACATAGAATCCTAAAGAACACAAATGAAAAGACAGAAATGCAAAAAGGCGCACTCACCCTAATCCAGTGAGTAACGGTTGTAGTCAAACAGCAGCCTATTTTACACCCTAAGAGTTACGCCACCGTAGCAAAACTACAGCGCCATACCCCATTGAAGTTTTTAAGCCACAAAAATTTAAAGAAATTAGTCACTCCACTCAGCCTAACTGTAATGGAAGAAATCCTATGCATTTCATTTTTTTAACATTTAATACATTTCTATAATTATTACTTCTGTGTGGGGATTTTTTTTTCCTTTATAACTCAGACTACTAACTTCATTTCAAAGTACACCCATACCCTCGCTTTATGGCCTAGATACGTTCCGTAAAGCGAAAAGCCATATAATGAATCAATTATTTTGATACAAAACCATACAAATTTAATTGGATCTGTACCAATTTTTTATAAATGCTATAGTTTTTAAGTTCATAGAGAATTTAATTCTTTTTATTTCCTATAAAAATGCTTACATAAAAATAAAAGTACAAAACAATGTAATAATATACAGAAATTCAATTATTACAAGATAAAAAGAACTTTTTATATACCATGTGTTTAAATTTTCTGTTGAATCATATAAACTTGACAATTCTATGTATTAATAAATACTTTAAAAAAAAAATTTTCATGAATTATCCCATCAATTTGAAAGAAAATGAAGTTAATTGGAAGTTAACTTGCGTTTAACTTTTTGTTCCCGTCCCGGCCGATAGATGGCTGCATCTGTCTACAAAACAAAATTAATTGAAAATGAATTCAAACCTTCTTAAAGATGGCTGAAAGTATTAAAAGAATGCATTGTCATCGTGTTCTGAGCTATTCTAAAAGTTTCAAATGTCTAGCTAGTCGGGAAGTTAGTTAAAAATCGATTGCAAAATTTGTACTGGACAAACACACAAACACACACACAAACAAGAGAGCAAGTTAATAAAAACATGGAAAAAATATACATACAAACAAAAAACAAAAGAAATCATGTGCACATATGTATACATATAATAAAAAACATAAAATATTTAAAAACTGTTTTAATGTGATGATGAACATTAACATGAAGAATCACTAAGCTATAATATGCTGCCATCATCTTTTTCCGCTGTTGTGGCCGTATAACGAAACATTGTGGGCCGTAAATCGAAAAAGTGCCATAATAAAAAAAGGCCGTTATAACGAAATGCCGTATAAAGAGCGGCCGTATAGTGAGGTATAGGCGTAATGTAAACTGAAAAATAGAGTAAATTAAGTTTGCAGTTTTTTCGAACTATGGAAATTAAGAAATGTGTAGCATTTGTTGTTTTTATACTTTCTTATCAAAAACTTATTCTTAAAAATCCAATAGAAATCTTTTGATTCGGGAAGTACACTTTATTTTTATATATTCATTGATTTTCCTACCAAAGAGTACCGTATTTTTTTCCAGTGTATAACTTGCACTTTTAATAGAAAAAATAAGATCGAAATTTACGACTGCGCGTTATACGCCAGATATAAAAATGATAGATTTAAAAATAAGGAAAAGATGAACATAAAAAATTAGATTTCTACATGTACCTAAATGCTGTTTATTTAAAAGAAATGACATACCTTATGAACTTAAAAATTTTAATTATAGGATAACATGAATAGTTCGTCATATTCGTCTTCCGTTATATCTTTAGGCACATCATCGAATCTGGTTCTGAAAGAGAGTTCTGAAAGAGAAAACATCTGACTCCTAATTCCGCGAATTCATTCGGGTCAGAAGTGCGTTCTTACCCCCTGTTTGCAGAATTATTTACTCCCTCAAACATTTCCCCCACACACATATTGTTCCCCTTACGGCTTGTCAATTCAGTATACCATTGTTCGAAAGCCTGGGAAAATCCTTCGAATGAATGACTTCAAAAGATAAGAGTATCGCACATGTACATTTTAGGTTTACGGTGCGCGTTATACGGAGAATATACTTAAAATTTAAAAAATGTAGGTTAAAATTATAGGTGCGCGTTATGGGCCGGTAAATACGGTGTATAGTATGTATTATAAATTTCTTGGTGCACTTCTCCTGCTTCGTTGTTTAGTTTAGAGTTCTACGGTCTTTTTTTTACTACACGAGGGCTTAGTAAACCGGGACTTAAAGCTTAAAACCGATTCGGAACAGGTACAAACCATGAGTAGATGCCATGAGTGGGATTCGAACCCACAGACTCGGCCCGAATGCCAGCACCCTAGCCATTCGGCCATCACCGGCTGCACCATTTTTGTATCAGGTGTATTTTATACACTCCTAGATTATTATTTTAATTCCAATCTGCAAAAGAAAAAGTTTTTAATAAATTCCTGCTTCAAAAAAATTCTGATGTTTCAAATTAAAGTTCATTTTCAACTTTCTAAACGAGTATTAAAAACTTGAGTTGATTAAAGTTTTTGCGAGACATTGTGAGTGAACAAAATGCTAACTGAAGTTTTACCTTGAATTTACTTTCCTTATAATCATTTTAAAATTATAATTTTTATTTTTTTATTCTTTTACCGTGAGAATCTTTATATGTCTACTTACCTCGCATGAAGAGACTATTTGGGCTTTGTAAGTTTTAAGCGATTTGTGTACAATTTTAAGCTACACACGTAAATAGAATGAAGAATACTTCAGAATATGGGTTTTGTAAAATATACCATCGTCGTTGCCATACAACTTCTTCAAAACATGAAATAAAAATATTTTTGAATGTCGTCTGCAGAGGGATTCGGCTGCAGACTTGCGATCGCTACAGTTTCATATTTTGCTATGGATTACAGAAGTTTAATAGCATGCATTCGATATTTTAAATCAAAATCTCGAACTCAGACATTCTTGTATATTTCTGAAATTTTATTTTGAAAGAGATTTATTATCATTTCCAATTACTACGGGGAGAAGTTTAAGCGGTATTCAGATAGTTTTGAAATCCATCAAAATGAAAACTCAAAGATTGTGTAAAATACTTGTTTTGAAAGTAGACAAAACAGAGAACAAAACCTTGACAGCAAAATAAAATAAATCTATAAGTTAGTGTAATCTTTTTTTTTGTGAATGAATTATCTTTTACTTAGCTTTGAAAGTGTAATGATGCGTTGTGTCCCCCCTTTTTTCCGTTAACTAACATTCCCTTAGCATTAAATAAGAAAGGAGCGGAAAAAGATAAGAATCATAATCCAAGAAGAACTTCGTTTCCCCAGTCACTCCGGCAGAAATTAAATTATTTCGAGGTGTCTGGCGAAACATCCTTCTTGTACAAAAATCTCGGAAAGAAATCTTTAGCGAAAAAAAAAAAAAGAATGAGAAGCTTAATTCATACAAAACTTTGTCTGCCGAAGTTACCTGAAGAACTGGAAAAAAAATCACGTCTCAAAAAAAAAAAAAAAGACGTGTGACATTAGAAGCTGATAAGATCTCTCAGATTGACCTGTCACTGTCTGAAAGACAAAAAACTTCTGCGAAAGAAGGGTCTTAGGCCGGGGGTGGGCCGGAAAAAAAATCGTTTGGTCCATTATATGGAAGGCGATCTTTCATTCGGGTTGGCATTTTCGGTTTCTATGGAAATGAGCGAACAACAAGGATGGCTTAAGTCCAGTCAGACGAAACATCTCAACTCAACCCGTCCCCCTGCCGTACCCTCCCTCACGTGATTTTCGGTGGTATCGGATGGGGCCGCCGTGTCGCACCGCATCCTGACGTATCCAATGGATGGGGTTGCTTAGTTGTCTTTGGCGAGCGATACAGGAATTAAATAGAGCATTCCAGCCAACGGGCCCAGATATATAGCATTTAAACTTTTGGGATTTACACATCCTAGTTATATGAAAAAAAATCTGATTTACAAAATTTCCTATAAAGCAGCATGGAAGCGCATAGGTAAAATATCTGTATTGATATTATAACAGTGCATTGTACATTAGAGATCCCTAATGAAAAAATTAGAAATGGTTTGTCCGACTTATGGTCATGTTTCATCATCCATATATCATATATATAGCTTCGTACATTTGGTCTTACCCTGATCAAAAACGACAGTGGCGCAACGGCATCCCGTTTCTAGGGAGGGTGCAGGGGGTTGAGGAAGGAAACAGAACAATGCAAATTAGATTTAATATTGTAATTGTGGCTTGGGGAGGCCCAGTGGTACAGCGCGCTGGTTTTCGGTGCTGAGGGTGCTCGGATCGAATCCTGGCGTCGCGCCACGAGAAATGCCCCCGTTCGTGTCGTCCCTTCATAGGGGGTAATGCTGTCCGCCTATATGGTGCCCCCACAATAAAATGGGCAGTAAAATTGCGGCGTAGTATAGGCGAATGTTTGACGACAAGTGCCTCCGCATTGGGAAAAAATATTGTAATAGTGAAATCAACTTTTCTAATCAATTTTTCATAACTTTAGACGAGAGATGGGGAGGGAGGTATGGCTCTTAATTCTTTAGAGCTTGCGCAGCTAGAATAAATATTAGAGATTGATTCTCGAATCCGGGTTCCGAAAAACGGTTGTTTGTAAATTTTTTCAACAATTAATATAATTCTTTATTCCAGTTTCGATTATCAGAAATCACCTCAGGATTGGTTAAATCCATGGTCAATAAGATGTGGGAGATTTGATTTCGGGAGTTGCATCTAGTGGGTGAGTATACTGGAAATCTTGTGGAAAACCAGTTCCTTCAACAATCGAAGTCATTCCGCCTGACTGCGTAACGATGGCTGAACGGGTGTGACGGTGGCTGGAGTCTGTAGGTTCGAATCCTGCTGTTGGAATGGGCGTTTATAGCCGTTCGAAATCGGCTTTATAACTGTAAATCCTGACCTGATTAGCACTCGTGTGCCTAGAGATGGCCGTAGCGCCCTCAACCAGCCAATCAACCAACTTATCCCGTAAACCATTTTCCGAAGACGGGAGCTTTCAAGTAAAAAATTTCCCGTACGCGCACTCCACATAAACATGGTGGGGTTTTCTTAGCCATCGTGAATGGCTTGATTTCGGCAACGACAGCTCTCGTGCACGTCCATTGAACAGACATTGGAGAACAGCCAGTTCCTTCAGTATTCATAATCTTGTGCTCCTAACCTTCATCGTTAGTGGAGGAAAACTTTTAAATGATGAATTTGACATGTCGTGAACTTTGTCTTAACATGGCGATATATATTGCTCGGGAATAAAGACTTGATTTCGGCAACTGTAACCCGTGGACTTATTTAATAAACGTGCACTAGAGGTACAATTCCTCCAGAGTTTCTCCTCCAAAGCTTGCAACTGATAGTTATTTCCTCCTGCACACTATATTTAGAGCAGAGGAATTTTTTAATTATAAATTTAACATGCCTTTACCATCGGGGGAGCCTGTAACTCCTAGAGGGCGCGCCCCCAGGTGGCGGATCAGGGAATGCCTCCAATGGAATTTCCATTGGATGGTAGAAGGGAAATAAAATACCTTCCGCGGACCGACAGGTAGAAATCCAACCTCTTTCGAGGCAATGGCACCCTTCTTCTATGGATAGTGCAAGCTTCTTTCTTCTCTCTTTCTTTTTTCTTAACAACAACAACAGGACTTTAATCCGAATAAACATGGGGTTTTTTCGTCTTCGTGAATGCTTCGATTTCGGCAGTGGCAACTCTCAGGTGTGTCTACAGAAAGAGATACAGTGGGGGTGTATCTTTTCCTCATAACCATCATAATAACAGGACAGGAACTTTGGTTTGGTTTGGAGCGCTACTGTCAATTTTTGCTGCACGAGGGCTAATTAGACCGGGACCTACAGTTTAAAACCGACTCCGAACGGCTAGAAACCTCCATGCCAATAGCGGGACTGGAACCCACAGGATCTGTACCGAATGCAAGCGCCCTAGCCATTCGGCCATCACCTGGCGAGGAAGTTTGAAATCATACGCCTGAAAGCCGCGTGACCATGGTGGTTTTCCAGTGACCTTCGCTCACTCCGGAACATAATCCGAGAGCACAAGCCTTCCAAGTAAACTCTGTTTGCTCATCACTGGTTGTACAAAGTTTCAGATAACCACATTAGGATGCTTCATACCAGATTCTGAAGCCCAGGGATCAATTTTATTGAAGATCAGAACGATTTCAAACCTGACTTATGGTGGTGTTTTTGTGATTGATGCCTCCTGACCAATACTTTATATCACTTCAAGTCCATAAAGGCTATCGGGCAGGGTGGTGCGGCTCCGGTTTTAAATAGAACCTCAAGGGTTGGAGTCCGACTTCGCTAAAGGATCCCGTAATTTTGAACCGAGTCAAGTGACGAAGCCGGAACACTTAACCCCTCACTTCCAGAGGTAAATTTGAGAACTTGGAGGACATTGCAGCCACGACAGATTTTACGTGCACCGGTGGATTTGTCAGCGATCGGCATCGAACCAAAGACGTTTAGATCACTGGCTCGCTGCCTTTGCCAACTGGGCCACTGCGCCTGCGGAACATATGGTAAATGTGGCGAATTAGAAACGTTTATTTTGACTCAAAATAAACGTTTAGTGATACTGGTTAAAATTTACTTTTGCTAAACTTGTGTTCAAATCAAAATATCTTTTTCAGTTGAGCAACGTAGTTTTAACTTGATACATTTTTTAAGATAAATTTTGTCTTCTTCTTAAATATGACTTTTATGAAGACTACACCGCGTCATCATAATAGTCCACTGCATGTTGCATCAGCCCATCAGACCTATAAATTTAAACTCTTAACTTTAAAAAATTATCAAATAACTGGGTTGCGTGAAACAACTACTAAGCAAGAATTAAAAACAAACAAACAAAAAAAGAGCTGCAACTGGTAGATTTGGTGTTAAATATTCATGTATCAAGGTTGTTGGGTAGTAGCCGTATTAGTTTCACTCAGCTCAAAGTCAACATTTGGAGAAAATATTTCCAATGACTGTCGACTTAGTCTTAAAAAAATTTCAAGTAGTCTCTTCTAAGGAAACTTCCGTGTGTTATTAACGTAGGATTACTTATCGTTGCTTACTTCTTTTGTATGTATATATGTATGTATGTGTTATGTATACATGTATCTACACTCATGTCCATAAACTAAGGATAATTCAGAATCACACGGAAATCGAACTCTAAAGTAAAAATTTCCCCTGTAGAATTATCACACACATCTTCAAGAATAATATGCAAATTACAGGAAGCCACCAGATGACGCCGATAGTACGTCACAATGGCGAGAGTGTAAGAGAGGGGTATATAAGGAATGGTGGCAAAGAAGTAAAATTGTTCACAAACGTTCTGTAAGCCGCTCAGTGCCATAACCGAATAGTTGTGACACAGAGGACGCATGTGGATGATTTTTTACGTGGTAGAATTATCGGCAGCCTGAAATGTGGGCGCACTCAGATGGAAGTATCCGAGGAACTTGGAATTCCCAAAGAGTCATCTCTAGGCTTTGGCAATGATTCCAAGATGATGGAAATGACAATAGATGTTACAGTACAGGTCGCCCCCGAGTTACAACGCCGAATGAAGACCAGAATTTGGCAGTAACTGCCAAAAGAAGCAGACGGATCACAGCATCCGACCTGTCTCGTCAGCTATCTGCAGCCACGGGTACCACAGTTTCAAGGCAAACCGTGTACAGACGTTTGGGAAATATTGGTCTAAATGCTCGCAGGCTTGTCAGATGTGTTCCGCTCACGGCAACTCACTGGCGGGAGCGATTAGCCTGGAGTAGAGAACATGCAATGTGGACATCGTCACAGTGGGCTTGTGTGATGTTTTCCGACGAGTCCAGGTTTAGCTTGCAGTCTGATTCACGTCGGACTTTCATAGGGAGAACGCCAGGTACCCGTTACCACCAAGACAACATCATTGAACGATACCGTTACGGTGGTGCAGGATTGCTCGTTTGGGGTGGAATTATACTGGGCTCCAGAACAGATCTGCATGTTCAAATCGGAACCATGAACGGCCACATTTATTGGGACATCATTCTGGAACAACATGTACGTTTGTTTAGGGGTGTCATGGGCGCAGAATTTGTGTTTATGGATGACAACGCCCGTCCTCACCGAGCAAACATCGTAAACGGAAGCTTTCAATCCGAGGATATCACCCGTATGGAATGGCTACCATTCTCACCTGACTTGAATCCGATAGTGCATGTGTGGGACATGCTTGGCCGACGAGTTGCAGCCCGTCAACCACCTCCTACATGTGTACCGGAACTTGGGAGAGCATTGCTTGCTGAGTGGAGTAATCTTCACCAAGATCAGCTCGATAATTTGATACTCAGCATACCTAGGCGTTGTACGGACTGTATTTCATCGCATGGGTGACATACAATGTATTAACCATCATACCAACCCTGTAATATTAAGTTTTCGTAAAGGAGATATTTTTTACAATTGCCCCAGGGAGCAAAATTCGTAGTTTTTATGAATGGTATCATATATACACCATCTTTTTTGTTCTTTATCTTTTGTTTAATAAATGGGCTTTATGAATAAGTCACGTTTGTTTTGTTTCTCAACCTTTAGTTGCCGGGGCTGGCATTATCCTTAATTTATGGACATGAGTGTATATATATATATATATATATATATATATATATATATATATATATATATATATATATATATATATATATATATATATATATATATATATATATATGTCAAAATTTTGACGCATTTTGGTACTTTTCTGTTTAATTGTTTACTGCTTGGCCAGGCGATACAGACTGGATTTGGGTCGCTGCCAAAATTATAACTCGCGACGCAGGACAACGGAAATTTTGCTTTCTGGAGGTCCGTTATTGAGGAACGTAATCGTACGTTAAAAAAATTTTTAAGTTGCCAAATTCTTCATTACAAACAATTAGTGATATTAAGAACATGTTAACAGTTAATTCATAGAGTATATTAAACTACGTGCGCTAATTAAAAGTCTGGTCATTTAACTGAAGTAAGATTTTAAAATCTGGGAAGTCAGTTCAGCCAGCGTAGGAATTAACTTCCCGTTATCGTTCACGATATGATCAATTTTTTTTTTTTTTTTTTGGGTTCGACATTACAAACGTGGACGCTAACTTAAAAAGCTACGGTGATCGCTCTTAGCTGTAAGAGCTGCATAATTCCCTTTGGAGCCTTAAACGCAAAGTAAAACTACTCCAGTGAAATCTGTAAGTCGGAATGGTTTTTCTCTCCGTGGGGTTTGTAAAGGTGGGAGGATAGTACGAGCCCACTACATGTCGCCCCTGTGGGTGCTCGGTCTAAATTGTGGTGACACCAGGGCAAAAAGCGGACTCCGACCCTTGTGATGCCTAATAGCATGTACTGAAACCATTCAGACCTGCAAAGGGTTTACGACGGCGAGCGATGGAACGATTTAGTAAATATTAAATTAATAATCCCGCGAAGGGCTGTCTGTACTAGGTTTTTGTGCATTATAAATTAATAATTTTTATCTTGGTATGATATATACGTTTGGTAATTTGAGAATTTTGTGTTGAACCATTTAAAAACTGTGCATTTAAAGGGACACTGTAACCCTTGAAAAAAAAACTGATCATTTCTTCTACTGTTTCAGATCTCATGAAATGATAATGTTAGTACCAAGAACTTTCATAAGAAAAAAAAATAATTTCAGGTAATCTCATCTAAAGAAACTACCGCGGGTTATTAACTTAGGATTACTGATCGTTGTTTAGCTCTTTTGTATGTATGTATGTATGTATGTGTTATGTATATATGTATCTACAACCTTCGTCCAGGAAGTTCGGTGAATGACGTCATAGTGCTCACGGTCGTAAGAGTTTGCAACCGGCGCATACCGTGCCGGACAGGTGAAGACTGGTCTGAACAAGTTCCTGAGCGGCGGAGCTGTGAATTAGCTTATCGTGTGGAAACAGTTCATTGTAGAGTGAGGGTCGAAATTCAAAATGGATCAGCGAGAGAATATGCTGTTCTCTTTCAGACTTGGAAAATCAGCGAAAGAGACTCACTACGTGAGAAATACTACTAAACGTTTACGAAGAACGTCCTGTCACCTTGAAGTGCGTGTATGAGTGGTTTAAACGCTTCCGAGAAGGGCGGGACACCATTCAAGACTCCCCCGAAGTGGTCGGCCTGCAACTGCACGCACCCCGGACAACATACAGAAAGTTAAGGAATTGTTGGCGAAGGATCGTCGTGTGACAGTGCGAATGATAGCGGGGGAAGTGGGAATTGGTCGTGAGATGGCCCACCCCATACTGACCCAGGATTTGGGCAAACGCAAGCTATGCTCCCGACCCATGCCCCACACTGACGCCGGAACAAATGCCAATTCGTCTTGACGCCTGTGGAGACTTCATCGACATGGTGGATCGAAACCTAAATTTCCTGAAAACCATTGTCACGGGTGACGGGACCTCGTGCCTGAAGTACGACCCCGACG